>OZ010670.1:30076168-30676168 GCA_963932185.1 Troglohyphantes excavatus | reverse complement strand
AAACCTCCAAATAAAGCACCAGATGCCAGACCTACACAACATCCAATGCCAAAACCCATTTTCATTTTACCAAAGCAAGTAGGACCTTGCCCATATGAAGTGGGTGAAATAGCAGGCATATTTCAATTAGTATTAATAAGGTAGTGTTATTTACAAAATTTTAAAGACAATTGAACAATATTTTTAGATCGTTTTGCAAATTAAACAATGTGGGAAAATATCAAACGTGCGTTTGTTTGTCTTTTCCTGTTTTTCCTTATTTATTCTCTTCATTTCATTTCATCGTACTCTTCGCATTTGTACTAGATTTTATTTTTAATTATCTAACAGTAAATGAAATACTTAATTAAATACATTATTTAAAGCGAATTTAAATGAAAAAATTGATATTTTTCTCAATATAAAAGTAATAAATGTTCGGTTACGTAATTTTGAGGCCAAACAGTAGCGCGATGCGCTTTCCAAAATAGGTTAATCGTAACCAATTCGTCACAGATTTCGCTTGTTGTTGATGTGTTGAATGTTGTCAAATTTATTGTTGTAATATTTTTTTATTGTTATTGGCCATTATAAGAATTTATGTACACTTCTTTTTGGCTTAGATTTTGCTTCTACAGCAGTATCACTTCCAATCTTTGAAGCTTAAAATTATTTTTCTTAATAAGTCATAGCCAGTTCAGCTTTTTCTCACCTTGAATAAATGTCAGAATTTATGGCACCAAATAAACGATTTGCTTTATCTCTCAATAAAGAAAAGAAATGACTAAAAATGTCATCCTCAGCCATTTCAGCTGTTGGAACTTTTATGAAAAGTCCATTAGTATCTTGGGTTCGTATAATAATTATTTTTTTTCAATATTTAATTTGTATTCATTTCCCGTTTCATGTTTTTTTTTTTACTCTATACAATGTAACTTTAAATTTCGTTTGATTTACGAAATATGATCAGTATCTTAATGTTTTATTTATAATAGATAATTTAGGTGCTTTAATTGTTTTCAACTTAATGCAAGGGAAAGGGATTCCTTTGCATAATTCCGATTTCAATTTTGCATGTTGTGGTGTTGTTTTGAAGCTTACTTTAAAATAAATGGTCTACATTTTAAATGTAAGCACAAAACTACAATTTGGAATCAATTTTTAAACTCCACATATATTATACACTTCATTTCAAAGCCATCTTTTATATGTATTTATCTTGACCTTAAATGAAAGAAAACAATTATTGTGAAAATAAAGTTTTTCCATCTATTAAGAATCAAATACGAAAACAAATGAAAATTAAAACTTTTTTTTAATTTACTTTTTGTGACATTTTTGAGAGTGGAAGAATAAATTGGCCCTATGCCAAATTTATTGCTTTTATGTTTTCCATTATATTGTTATGGTAGGAAAGAAATTCAACCTTTATATTTTACACAAATATTATATAATTTTTAATTGTAAAAATTAAATTGATCATTAGAAAAAAAATTAGTTATATTCAGTTTTGTCTAAAAAAAGTTGAGCTTTGATTCCCATAACCAAATTTTCGGTTGGGATTCCTTAGAATGGTAAGATTTGTAGCCAAAGTGATTTACTTCTATATTTCTCATTTCCCATATGGTGTTCAGCTCTAACATCTTATCTGGTGATATTAAAGCATAGTCAGACTATATTCTGAGGAATCAGTTATCTTAAGAAAAAATTACATTTTATTTACTTGTATACAATGATACCACATTTTTACAAAAATGAAATGGAATATATATCATTCAGTATTCCCGCTAGGTGTTTTTTGAAGGGTGGTCCGCCCTGCCCGCCTTTTTTTCATCTGGATATCGCCCTCATGCCCCTTTTTAAAAAATGCCGCCCTCTTTCGAAAAAAATTCAGCCCCTATTGTCCTTTTTAGTCAAGCACAAGCATCCTTGCTTTCCTAGCTGTCTTTAAAAAAGGCATCGATGAAATTTTTTTTGTGTAAATTGGAATTAAGTGAATTATGACAGTAGAAAAACAAACTTCTTTTTAACCAAGCGTGTTGTGAAATCGTGATGATTCCGCGGTAATTTCGAGCACAGGGCATTGCACGAATCCTATTGGTTGCCTGTAAGAGGGTTTGGGGCGATATTACAAGATTAGACATTTTATTACCGAATTTTGGATTTTAGTACCCTTTTCATCAGTTTTGTAAGGGGAATAATTCGGGCTACTTACCGATTTGGTTTTTAGCAAGTTTTTTTTTAAAGCGCCCTTTAAAAACAAGAAGTGCCTTTCCAAAAACGGGGTGCCCTTTTTCTGCTAACAGCGCCCTGCCCTTTTTTCATTCTAGAGTGAACTCTGTATCATTTAAATGTTAATCTGCTATTTATGACAATTTAATAAATGTTGCTTCGTTATATTTACTCTATATATACAGTTTTAGAAAATTACGGAATTGTTTTTTGCCTCGGAATTCCTAGAAATATTGTTTGCCTCTAAGTTTCCAAATTTAACAAAGAGTGATGGGGGAGAGTAAAAACATTTTAAGAAAGTTCTTTGCTTTCGATGTATTTGTTTGTAGAAAGCCAAAGCTTAATTTATGGTACAAGGATTTAAAGGTGAAATTTAACAAAATTTGATGGTGGCCAGAGGCCACTAGACTTGAAAAATGCAGTGGCCACTTTACGTTATGTAGTGACTTTACCAAGTTCATGCAGTACTAAAAAAATTAACCTTAAAATGTATTAATTCACATTATATTAAGCTTTATGTTAAGATGATTGTGTGAATGAAGCTATTATTCAAAATAATTAAATTGCATATAAAATAATTAAATATTAAAAAAAATTCCAGAAAATTATTTTTAAAAAATATAAATTTGCATTTTAAGAGTAATATGACATCTGATGAAAATGATAACCAAAAAAAAAGTTTACATATTTTATTTTAAATTAATATTTAGACTCAAAATTAAATAATAATAAAAAATATAGAAGAAAAGAAGGCTCTAAATTGGCAACGATCATCATACCTAAAACTATACACTGCTACTTATATTCATGTCTCTTTCCAACCTTCAATTGGACCTTTTAAGTCCCCAATTTATCCTACAATAACATTTTATATTTCAATTATAATTATAAACCATAAAGTTCAATTTTTTAAAAAAAAAATTTAATACCGAAGACATGTTATAAAGTTCAATTTATTTTCCCAAATATAATTTGATTAAAAAGATTTAGGGATATAACCAAAAGTCATTTGAAATATATTCCCACGAAACTTAATTGCCGCCAATGACAATTTATTTTGAAAATAAATAAATGTTACCTTTTATTTAAATAATAAGTTATTTTTATATGTTTGGGAAATAACGTCAATTTTGGTTGCGTTGCTATGCGATACGTAGCAATCTTTGCGGCGACTTCGGATTCGAAACATCGGCGATCGGCGTAATTTAGTTGCTCAAATCCGACGTACACTACCCTACCTTTATAATTTAGACAATTTTATAGTCTAGAGTAGTAAGGAGGCATAAAGAGCTAAATTCATGCCATCGATTTCCGAAATTGTTAAATTTCTGATTAAAAAGAAGTCAAAATCCACGGTGGCGACTAGATCAAAATTTTTCGATCGACACTTTTAAAAAGTTAGTCGCCACGTGGCGACTGTGAATTTTCACCTTTACTAGGATTACAAATACATTATTATAATCAGGACTCGAATTGAGCCGGAACGTACCAGAACGGTGTTCCGGTACCACTCTTATGGGAAGAAAAAAAATTATGATTTCAGACTTGGGTTTGATGGTTGATGCATTGCACGCCCACACCCCACGGAAGGTTCTGGTTCCGAAACCTCTATTTCTAGAAATCGAGCACTGATTATAATTATTTATTAATATTAAGTATTTTTATAAGTGGCTTAGTTAAACTGACAATATTATTTCAACTATGCTGTTTTTGTATAAATATCGACTTTTAATATAAATTTTTTTTTAAATACATTTTTTCAGGCTAAAACATTTCAAGATGAAGAAAAGAAGATATTGGAATACAGGTGCCTCTGTGATGGGCTTTTTCTCTATAACATGTGGTTAGAAATGTAAGTTACTTTCAACCGTTTCAATTGGCTTAAAGTTGGTGACCCTATTCTTCTCACAAAAGTCCTTATTTGTCTGGAAGATTTTTAAATATTAAATTAAATATTCATTTTTTTTAAAATTGTAGTGATCCACATCCACCCTATCATGGAATTAACCCATCAACAGATGACCTGGCTACTCGTATACGGAATTTGGACATCTTGCTTCATAACATTAAGGCATTTTATGAAGTATGTATTTGGCTCATTTTTAATTGCATCAAAATCTAAACAGCCATCTTAGTAATTCATGTTATAATTAATATATATAATTTTATTGATGTTTTACCAACTCTGCTATTCGTGCAGTGATATTTAAAATAATTAACAACGGAAATAATAATTAGTGGAGTATGATTCTTAAGAAAAGATAAACGAATGGGAATAAACTTGCTTCACCATCATGAGAAACCTTTTATTTAGGTGCTCCGTCATTGATAGTTCATTGTGTAGCTTTAGTACAATCTTATTTCTACCAATCAATCTACTAATATAAAAAAAAAAGTTTAAATTATTTTCATATAAAGTATATTTCTGTAACTAATTTGTTTGTGAATTTGTATACAATTTTTTTTATCTTGTGAAGGATATTTCATTAGTTTTAATTTTCATATTTAATTGTATAACATTACTTTTTAGCCAAATCTGATAGGCAACGATGCATGTCTGTATTTTGAGTACTATGAACTTTGTTATTATTAGTAATATTTTATATTCTTATTAATTGATTTTTTCCCTGTACTGCAGCCACTTTAAACAATTTCCTTTTGTTCCATTTAGGAAGTTCTAGGACAACTCTTGCTTATTAAAGTACCAGACATTCTTACCCTTGCTAAACTTCATGATGAACGTGAGTATTTGTTTCGAAATAATATGTATAAACTTCATAATTATTACAATAATATATATAATTTCATAATTATATATATAAACATGTTTCAATAAAAACAATTTGCTTTTTAAACACAGTTAACTGTTAATACTACGTTTGTCAATTCATATTTTAAAGCTAATGGAATAATATGTTTGGATGTTACCAAAAAACAAGCAGTGTCGAGCCTGTTTATTTGGGGAACACCGATTCAAAATATAAGCTTGTTACCTACTTCAAAGATATTTTGATGAAAATGTGATAATATGACATTCAATTTCATGGATTTGATCGCAAATGTGGAAATTGTATTTTTTCAATTTATGATCAAAATATTTTTAAAGTATGTAATGAGATATGCATATTTTGAAGATGTTGGAATCAGCATAAATATAATATGAATATGGCTTTAAAAGGCAATGAAAAGTGCTGTATGTTGCCCTAAAAATTTTGCTAATTATTTTTCATAACTCTTGAATTTCAAGTATTATGTTATAAAAGAAATATAGACATATTTAGAGGGAGGTGGTTTTTTTTACAAAACAAGTAGTTTATGTAAACTACTTAATAGCTTATATAATCAGTAATTTATCTTTTTTTTTCTATCTGTTTTAATAATGGAATATAACTTGGTTGTAAATTGTAAAGCATTGTGATAACTTTACAACCCAGCAGGTGTTTTTATTTATCAGATGTCGAGGAGCTCTAATTTATTTTTAAGTAAAATTGATGTTTTTTCCCCACTTAGATTCCAGTGTGGGAGAGATGGAAATTCTTTTGCTCTTGATTTTGGGGTGTGCCGTTCAATGCGAAAGGAAGGAGCATTTTATTGAAGTGATAAAATCTATGGATTTAGAAATTCAGCATAAAATTGTAGATTATATACAACAGGTATAGTGAAGTGATACATATTAAATATTATAACTATTTGAAAAAAAAAAATTATACTACAACAAGTAGCTAGAATATTTTTTTAGTAAATTTATTAAATCTTATAAACTATATTAAATCTTAATTATATCAAATTCATTGTTAATATAATTTACTTTTAAAAGTTACCCAACACAAATGTTGAATGAAAAAAATTAAGATCATTTACTGTTACAAAAAGCTCAAATTAAAAATATAGAGTTTTCTATTGTTTTAATAACATAATTATTTTCTGATAACCAGTGTTCACTCTAGGTGTTTTTTGAAGGGCGGTCCGCCCTGCCCGCCCTTTTTTCATCTCGATAGCGCCCTCATGCCCCTTTTTTCAAAAATGCCGCCCTCTTTTGAAAAATTTCCGCCCTTCTTGCCCTTTTCAGTCAAGCACAAGCATCATTGCTTCCCTAGTTGTCTTTAATAAAGGCGTCGATTAAAAAAAATTGTGTGTAAATTTCCAATTAAGTGAATTATGACAGTAGAAAAATAAACTCCTTTAACTACTCATTCCGCGGTAATTTCGAGCACGGGGCATTCCGCAGATCCAATTGGTTGCCTGTGCCTGCATATGAAATACTAAGTATTTTTTTCTGCGTTTTTTTTAAAGAGAATATGGTTTGGGATTAGTTTGCAAGACTAGGCATTTTATTACCAAGTTTTGGATTTAAGTATCCTTTATATCAGTTTTGTAAGGGATCTGATTCCTACTTACAGAATTGGTTTTTAGGGAAAACAATAATTTTAAAATGTCAAATTTTAGATTTCAAATAATATTTTCATAAAGAGACATCAATTTTGTACGGGTCTTTAAAAAATACGAGGCATCGTTCCTGTGTCTTTCCTTCGAGATAGGCCCCGAACCGTTAACAATAGCCCAATATGCAGCTTTGGCGCAATGTCAACCGACAAATCGGAACTTTTTTTTTGTTTGGTCACGGGTCCGATGTGTCAATGTGGGCCTCACCCACACAAAACATTTTTTTTTAAAGTGCCCTTTTAAAAACAAGAAGTGCCTTTTCAAAAATGGGCCTGCCCCTTTTTATTTCTAGAGTGAACACTGTGATAACTATTGAGAGTAAATTTGATTTTCAAACTTTTTGTTTTTAATGTTGGTACTTATGTTCATTTAAGTTAACAAATTACCTATTACCAAATTACCTATTCTTCTAATACAAGAAAGGAGTTTAAATGTTTTATTATGGCAATCTCCTTACCAGAATTCAGGGAGATATTTTTTTTTTAACATGTATACACAAGAGGTGTTTTTAAAAAGTATCGTTATCAAATACTACTGTCAAAGAGGGTTATAAATCTCATTGAACACACTTCATTCATTTGTTTTACATAAATGTGTTGGTTTTACTCTTAATTTATTTATATTTTAAAACAACATGTTTTATGTTTACTTTTGTACAATAAACACAGTTTTTAAAAAGCTTTCTTGTGTCTTATTTTATAAATCCCTTCACAGAACCCCCTTTTCTCGGAGGGGGTCATAAGTCAAGACCTAGGTACCTAATTCATAAAAAAAATTTCAAAAAATAATAATTGCTGACTGTACTAACAATCCTGGCATTTGCTCATTTTTAATTTGTATAATGCATTTACTCTAAAGTATTTTACTTTTTATTTAGATAACAGATAATCCTGAATCGGTTTGGACAACTGAGTGGAATGATTTGTCAGTGGTGCCTTCAGAAGATCAGGAGCACATGTATGGTCTGCTGATTCAACATCTCCGTCGTCTAGTCAAGGAAAAAGATGAACTATCACAGGCAAGATTTTGTTTCATAATGTGTTTTTTTTGTAGATAATGAGAATTTGTTAACCTTTTAGGTAACAAAATTATAAATTGACCCACTGAATTTCATAGCCTTAATGGATATATAGACATACATATTCCCCATAAAACAAAAAAAAAATCAATTTCCACGTTAGCATATTTGAATTTAAGATGTGGGTGCAAGAACAAGACAGCTCCAGTTTTCAAAATCCTTCAGGAAGGACGAAAAACACCGAATGTTTCTTGCATCGCAAATTACAAAAGTACAGCTCCTTTTACTTTATATCTCTATAGCCATTGCTTAAAGCTGTCTCGTTCTTGCACTAATCAATAGAGATTTTTCTTTATAGAAATAAGAGAAAAAGTAGAACTACTTTGTTCTTGCATCCACATCTTTAATTATTTTCACTACTTTCTTCAAAATAATAAAGTTTTAAATTAATGAAGGTTCTTATGATCCTTAAAACTTATTTTGAAGAATGTTGTAATTAATAGTCAAATTCATTGATATAGACCTTATATTTTTTTGGAGAAGTTTCCCTAGCATTTTCATGATAATAAAGGAGGAGTAAAATGTTTTTTCACACAATTAGTTCATAAAGCATAAATGTTTTTATTTAGTTTGTAAAACATAAATGAGTTTTAAAAATTGGGCTTTCTATGTTTTAAAGAATTATAAAAAGGTGTTTTAATGTCTCTCTCATAGTATAGAATAGAAATCTTAAGAAAACAATAAGTTAATCACAACAAAATTAAATAAAAAAAATTGAGTTACATAAACCATTTTAATTGCTGTTATATTTGACACTATATATATATATTATATTATTATTATTAGATATAATTTTTATTGAAGTTAATATTATTAGTATTAATCATTGAAGTTTTAATTGTATATTTGTTCATTAATTTTAAACTTATTTTTCAGAGAGTTATTCATTCTGCCTTACAAAATCTTTGTTTCACATCTGGGACCAGCACATTAAGCCCATCTAGTTCTACCAATTTAGACAAGTCTCATATGATTGTGGAATTAGCCGATGTCAAAGCTCGGCTGAGGAAGCTTCAACAGGAAGTGTGAGTTCATTCTCTTCTGTAGTAGCATCTGAAAGGTTCATGGTTAAAACAACAAGGTTCCATTTTTTGTTGAGAACTCATTTCCTTGTATAACTTGACTTTAAAAATTATCCTCTCTTTTCCTATAAGTCGATTTGGGGTCTATCTCGAAGGAAAGACCCAGAAACACTGCCTCGTATTTTTTTAAATTATGGTTAGATTCTGACGAGGACACCATCCGAGCTGGCAGTAGACCCAACCTCAATAATTATCAGGACATTGGATACTGATCAGATTTAACAAGCAGCAGTTTCAATGATATTTTTTTATGGCTTTTGTATTTTAAGAGCAAATATGGCAACCTTCCGATCACAAGCTTCGCATCGGTACAGCTTCGTTTCACATCACTACAGCTTTACTTTTATCAAGTCAGCTTTGATTCGAACTTGGAATCCTTTGACTGCTAGCTAGATATTGTTCCAGGCCCCTATTTAGGCCAACAGCACAAGATGTTCGCCTTCAAATGTTCTATTAAACTAAACTATTTTAGTTATCTAAAACACTTTTTGTTCTATTGAAATTAACTTTCAAATATTGAAATCTTTATAGGAGTCAATGCATTGAGGAAAAGTTATATGCTTTTTCCACCAATCCCCAGATGTGACAAAACACGTTTGGAATGTTTTCTCCTTCGATTTTCAAAATTTGGCATTTACAAACAGATGGGAGTGGTTCTGTACCGTACCCCCCCCCCCCCCCCCCCTCCCTGCATACGCTACTGGTCATAGATATATCGTCCATTAACACATAAAAGTCTTGGTGAGGATAATAGGAAGCATGCACAATAGAATGTTTTCCCAAAGATTTTATTTGATGTTTATAGTTTCATACATTTCACAAATTTTTAGATGGTTTTGTGATTCATTGTTGAATGTATTGTATTGAACTTTTTATAAGGTTTATTTAAAAATATTGTAGTGAAGAAAAGAATGAGGGCATAACTGAGCTGAAAGAAGAATTAGAAAAGTCAAAAGAATCTCAATGTAAACTACGACAGGAGGTAAAGAAATATAACGTTTTTCATTTCTTATTTTATTTCATAAGCTTTAAACAATAAGAAAATGGTATATTGGCAACTGATTCTTTAAAAAAAATATTTATTTTTAACATTTTATATTTAATTCGTTTCTATATCTTATGTAATGTGTATTCTGAGATCTCTGAAATGTTAATATTCGTCATGTGCAATATCATCAATATTTAAAAATTCTGTTGATTTAGCATTAAATTTATAACAACTAAAATATGTCGTAGATAGCTTACTGTAAAATATTGTTATTTTTAATATTTTAATTGCATTATTTTAATAGCTGTTAAATTTTATTTTGAGGGGGGGAAAAGAGTTTTATTCATCTATGAATTTAGCAAGTTATTTCTATTCTTCAAATGTTAACAACTGGTTTTTAAAACTCTTTTATTGATCCTGTATTTTTTCTTTAGAATTTGGAGTTAATTCAAGATGCACGCACTGCCAAAACATACAGAGATGAAATTGACATCCTAAAAGAAAGGGTGAGTACAGCTATTTGCATGAAGATATTGCAATGCTGTTCAAATATCCTTTTAAATGTCAAAATTTGTATATTTCTTGCTTTAGGTACATAAAGTAGATCGCCTGGAAAGTGAAATTCAAAGATATAAAGACAAAATGAATGAATTAGACTTCTACAAGTCACGAGTGGAAGTAAGTTACTTTTAGCAAACTTTAAAATGTTAATGTCATTCACATTTTGGCAAACAAGAATTGGAAAGCAAACTCGAAAATTAAATAGTTAATTTAAATCCACCTTATTTTTATAACCTCACCCAGTCGGCATTCCTATCAACAAATTGATTTAAATGAGAAAAAAAATCTGACTATCCCTTTTGTTTATATGATGTAACATCTATAATTGTTACTGTTTTCTAATTCACAAAAAATTAATTTTGCAATAAAAAGACGTTTAGATTAATTTAATATTAATGTTATTGACCTTTAATAATGGAATAAAAAAAAATTAAAAATTGTCTAATTGATTTTTTTATATATATTGCATTAATTTTCTCCTCAAATATTCATTATAAAAGTTCAGGAAATTTTTGTTAAGGTCCTTTAATTTTTTTTTAAATATCATGTTTAATGCAATATATAACTATTTCAGGAATTGAGGGAAGACAACAGAATCCTTGTGGAGACTAAGTCTATGCTTGAGGAGCAGTTAGAAGCAAGCAGAAAAAGAGCAGAGCAAGTTGTTGAATTGGAAGCAGAAATTCTCAAGTATTGCTCTCAGATAAATGAGCTCAATATTGTAAGTGCATTTTGAATTATTTTTTTTTCCATGATAAAATAAATTTATTTCAACTTTGGTTTTATCCATTTAAATGAAAGAACAAATAGATAATTATTAATTGCCAACAAACACAAATGGAGAAAATAATTATACATCTCCAATGTAAAAACTATTGTCCAGATATAAATGTAAAATTTTGAGTTGCATATTACAATAAATTTTCTTGATATGGCATGGTTAATAGCTTGGTAATAATCATATTAAAAGTTTTAGCTTCATAGTTATCCGTATAATTTAATAATTATAATACAGAAATAAGTTTAATTAATATTTGATCTATAAGTGTACATATGCATGAATATTATGTTATACTAGCATGCCTATGCAATAATTAGAGCAATAATAATTATGCAATAATTCTCAAAGAATTCTACCCATATGGCAGCACTATCAACGGCTCATTTAAAAACTGCTCAGGACTAATTATTTTTAAACTTAAAAAAAAAACATTAATATTCATGAGACAAAGAGGAGAGATCTTTACTACTGAAATAATATAATGATAATTCTAAAATATGGCAGTAGTGTTTAAAGTAAGTCAGTTTTGTGTTAGTAAAACTAGTAAAATAAGTCAGTTTTGTAACATATTTGATAGTGACTTGTTGCTCCAAATCCATAAAAAGAACTGATACATTGTGTAAATTAAAAGTTATAATTTAAAGGGCATATATTACTTATCTGTCAAAGTCTAAATTTTTATTTTTAAAAGGGTAAGTGCCCATTCTGATTGAAATCTTCAAATAAATAATGTATTCTGTGTTTTACTCTGCACCTGTGTTTTTTGTTTGTTTTATAGCACTTTACATTAAAAAAGAGTTTAACGGAGCTTTGAAATAACTTGCATATTTAAAAGTAGCTTTTCTGGCACTTAATACAAATAACAAGAATTTTTTAGGCTTTGTTTCATGTTTCCTATATATGATTTTGTTTAAGAATTTTTTTAAATCTTAATTATATTTTTAGATATTAGCTTTCAATTAACTCAAACCAATATAATTTTTTTTAATTGGTGGATGTCCAATACACCTGTGACTGCCAGTAAATTAAATTCTAGTTAATAGTTGATGTGCCATAAAAGGATTAAATTTGGTAAAATATACTTTACTACAGGAACGTGATTCTGACAAAGAAAAAATTCAACAATTGCTTGAAGAAAATGCTCAGCTTCACATTGAACGAAAAGCTTCAATGGAGGAATTGGTTCAGCTTCAGAGTGAACTGTCCCAAGCATTTACTCCTTCCCCACGTAAGTATTAAAACACAAAAAGTACTCCTTGTTGATAGAATTATTAGTTTAAACATAGTAATAATACTTTACACAGGGTGGCAACATACCGGGAAATCAGGGAATTATCATGGAATTTTTTTTATTCTGGAAATATCACGGAAATTTACAAAAAATCAGGGAATTTTTCAAATTTGGATCGTTAAAACGGCAATAATCGTCTGTTATGCTCTCCATTCTGGGTAATTTAATTGTCAATATTTCCTTTTAAAGTGCATTGGACATTGAATTGAAGAGGCTAATGAATATCTGATTTATTGACGATTGGAATAGGAAATATGAAGCATATAATACATTTAAAATTATCTACACAAATTTTTTTTTTTTTTTTTTTGCATTTTCTGCTTCTAGAGAACATGTTTAATTACTATTATCCCTTTGCAATTGCGTAATTTGTGATCTATCCATAAATTATTCTTTTAACTGTCAATAAGTATTGCATCTATTTTTTCATTTATAATTTAATTGTAAAATCAGGGAAATTTTTGTGACACCATCGGGAAAATATCAGGGAGCTTTTTTTCCAGAATGTTGTTGCCACCCTGTTGCATGTTTTTTTTTAAGATCCTAAGTTTATGCAAATGAAAACTTAGAAAATAGTTTTAAAATAATTGGCTTTGAAATACCTGAAGATGTTATGCACCTTCAAATAGTTATAATTTTTTTTTAACCAATTGAATAGTTATAATATTTGTTTATGATTTTTTTTGTTTAATTTCAGTAGACAAATTTATTTTTTATAAAGATAATTATCACAAATATCTGAAATTATACTGTATCTAAATAATGTTTAAGAAATGTGTTTCGTAACCCTTGCACAAAAGAAAGTTCCTTCTTCAAAAATTTTTGAATATAAATTGTATTTTTGTTAGAAAACCTGCAATATTCATTTTAAAAAATAATTTAAGGGAAGTCTTGTAACTTTTAAAATAATTTTTTAGATACATAAAAAATATTTGCACTAAATTTGTATATTTAAAAATAAATCCTTTTTAGTTACATTTTATTGAACATTGAATTCTTAAAGAATTGTTTTTAAACATTACATTACTTTCACCATCTGTAATTTAATTAATTGCAAGCTATAATTTTATAAAACTGTATCTCAATCTTATTTTCAGTGGAAAACCACAGTCTGATGGAACAGTTGAACACAGAAACTCAGACGCGTGTCTTGCAGCTGGAGCTGGAAAACAAAAGGCTGCACATGCTGGTTGAGAGTCTGAATCGGTCTCCATCTTTCGAGATTTCTGATCCAGTAAGTCAATATTCTGTTTCAAAAATCTATCAAATATGTGTATTGAATTGGATACAAAAACACATTTGATAAATTTTCCAATAGGAATTCATAGGTTCTAGTTAGAAGTACAACGACAGGTTTACCAGACATTTTTGAAAATATATAGCTCTCTTTTAAAAGGATTTAAGATATTAGCAAGTTATTCAAAAATGCAGAAATACATAAAAAATTCTTGTAAAAGCCATGCTCTTTTAAAGTTTTTCTGTGTTATGTTTATTTGCTATTGATAGTAACAGGGTTGCTACCGTTGTTTCTGTATTTAATTGTAAATTAAAATTCCAACTTTTTTTTAAGTATTGATTTGTTACTAGGAGATGTTGCTATTGTGTCCTAACTTATAGCGAGGATTGGTTTCTGTAGCAATCCTCCAGGGGTGGAGGAGCTCCTGATATATTACATATTGTTAAATAAAATTGGTTCTAGTAAATGTTTTTTTAGTAGAGAAGTCAATATAAAATAAATATTGATAATTTCTATAATAAATTAAACAAAACAAAAAAGTGACAGGATTCCACTTTTTAAGTACATTTCTTGAAACTAAATTTCACCAAATGAAAACACAAAGCAAATTTGTATTTGTATCACACCAGTTCATTTCCTATTCTTGGTTTATGATATAATTTTTCTTTGTGCCCACCTTTCCTGAAAGTTTTAGTTACCTAGGTCATTCAATTTATATTCGATTCCTATAGAGTAGTTTTGTAGAAATACCTACTTTTATAAATATGTACTTGAAATGTAAAGTACTTTTCCTATAAATATCCTTCTTATCCATCCAATCCCTTATGTTGATTTCCTTGGATTTAAATTCCCTGCACTCTTCATTCCCTGTATGAATAAATTCAGTACTAAATCGATTATCTAGAATGCACCTCGGAACCATCCCTTTCTTTTTAGAAATTTACATTTAGCCCAGTACAGTTAAATACAAAAAAAAAAATTGTAATTTCTATAATAAATATGTAGCTAAATTTTGTGGTAAAACTTAGCTTTAAAACAGAATTGAAGTTTTTGGTTTTATTCACATTTTAAAAGCAGATTGTGGAATTAGATATTTTATTTTATGCTCTATTGAAAAAAAATTTCAATTGCAATATCTTAAGGCAAACTAAGTTAAGATAAAGTATAGCTATCATCAGTGAGTGTAGAATGTTTCCTTTCTTATTGCATAAAATATTTAACTTATTTTTAGTGATGCCAAAACAAAGTTTAAATTTTCTTATTGCATACAAAATTATTTCTATGTGCTTTATTAAACAATTACTTTACAACTTAAATGAATCTGCACGCTGCTAAATTTTTTAGCCTGTCCATCTTAAATACCCAGCATCTCATGGACATGCTACTTACTTACAGAAATTATTAAAGTCTGTAAAAGGACAATATTGAAGGATTCGTTAGCTAAGTTCTAGATATCTCCTCTGTGTTTTGGATAATCGTCCCTGTACTGTACTACATGTAGTGTAGTTTTGCTTTTCTCAGAAATAACATTGCAAAATATGCTTTATCTTATTTCTTACTTTTTAGGAGGGTATGAAGGATATGGAGGATGTTATATGGAATTTAGATTTAAATAGTTGGAAAAACAAAACAACCTTAGAAAACGTAAGCTTGAGGCTTAAGTTTGGTATTTTCTTAACAAGTGTATTTTGTTAGAAAAATAGCAGATTGTAGCTTAGATGCATTACTTGTCGTGTTTTTATTTGGGGATTTAGTTAAAAAAAAATACACCTTACATAATCTCAATCAAGGAACTTTTTTTTACTTTTTACTATCTGCAATTCTCTTGTTTCATGTAGGACATCACAGAATGTTGTCTTTAGTTAGAAATAAATTGATTTTGGGAGTTTTTGTAATGTTATTTTGATTGTGGTAGCAAAGGGCTACGCTTTGTGAAAGATTATTTAAAAAAAACTTTTACATTGTTGTTAACATTGCAAAATTGCATTTTTTTAAAAAAAATTCATAGCAAAAGTGACAAAAAATTCTTTTCTAGAAATTTCAATTTAATATTTTATTACTTTATGTTCCTCATCATTGTTGGTATCCTAATAACTTTTGTGTTTCACAGTTACTTCAAGTTCATTTTGTGCGGTACTTTTTAACTTATAAAAACATGACAAAACATGTCAAAAATTATTTACATGGAGTAGTAAAAATGAAATTTAAATTATTTTTTTCACTTGCAATAATATTTGCAATTGAATATTTTATGAACAAATCCATTGTCCCAAGAAGTAAAAATATTGGTTTGTAAACATATTTTTCTGTATTTGCCTTGTTAAATCGATTTTTGCCTTTTTAGAAATTAATATTTTTGCATATTAGAATATCCTTTGTTATTTTGTAAAAAAATTTATGTAGTATTTTATAAATATTTAAATTTTACAAAGAGTTATGTATACATTAAAGAGTGGCTTTTATTGCAATTCAAAATCACCTTCATAGTTGAAAATTTAATTTCAAAATTTGAAAACCAGTAACAAAATTTTCAAATGGCTCCACTGAAAAATGTTTAGTTTTCGATTATTAGCAAGAGCTTTATGGATAATAATATATCTATGAGTTGTTTTACACTTTTGTTTTAATAATGAACATGTTAAATTGAGTCACTCAATTCCAGAACGTCTCTTGCCCACTTTGAAAAACTAGCCCTTCACATTTTTTCGTATTAATTGTTACTTATATCCCTGAAATTAAGCAAATTATGGTGTTTAATGTATAAAACAACATACATTTACTTAATTCCAGATGTATAAAAAAAAATTAGGAAGAAAATTAGATTTAAAAATGTGAAAGGCTAGTGTTTCAAAGTGGACAAGACACATTATGGAATTGGGCCATTCAGTTTGAGAGTTGCTGTAAGTTTGTTTTTAATTTTTTTTTTTTTTTTTTTTTTTTTGTTTGTTTTTAAATATCCAAGGATTTTGTGTTAAACGTTTTAACACTTTTTAATAAAGTTTCCATACTAGGTAGTTTTTAATGTCCAAAAAATATTAGAAATTTCATTTTTTTCCGAAAATTATTTTAAAGTCAATGTTTTTTTTATTTTAGTTTTAAAAAAAAATTTGCAAAAGTAGAACCACAATAAAGAAAAACTTTCACAGAATTCTTTTTTTAAATAGAATTATTATATAAAATTTGCTTGAACTGACATATCCGTCGATTCTTAATAATTTATAAATTTAACTTCAGATTGGAAGTTTGAGAAAAGAACACAAGGCTCTGAAGGAAAAGAACAATAATCTTGAAAAAGAAATTGCTGAATTGAAAATAGAAGCTAAAAAGTTCACTTCACTTGAATTACAGTGTTCTGATTTTGAAAAATTGGTTGGTGAATTAAAACAAGCTTTAAAAATTCAGCAGGTATTTTTATTTACAGTTTTCATATTTTAATATGTTTCTATTATTTTTTATTGGCAAGAAATATTTTTTTTAATAACCCCTCTGATTGATTGCCTTGCATATATGCTATATACTGCCATTTGTATGACCACTATTGGAAAATAGTGGCCAATGTCATAGGAAAATGATTACTTTTTTATTGTTAAACCATGAACATGTATTAAATTAGAAAGTTTAAATAGATTTTTTTATAACATTATTTGAAAGATTATTTTACTATATAATTTGTTTTAAAGTTTATAATTATCATTGTTTACTTAATTTGAGAACAGAATTAATTTAAAAAAATTATACTCTAAATTTTACTTTTTTGGGTAGGCCTAGGCAGCTATAGATTGTATCACAATTTGAATATAATTATCGTCCAAAGCATTGGCTTGTAACGAAGAGAGTGTAAGGGCATTCAAGAGCAATAAGAGATAACTAAACACTTTTACTTTTCATTAAAGTTATTATATCTAAAATAGAAATATTAAAAAATGTAACAGTTCATTAGTTAAATAATATTATAGTATTTTTTGCATGTATGGCCATAATAAATGTCTGTATGGTTTATTATTAGCATTGAAGCCCACTCTTATTGTATTTAAGTATATGTTATATTATACCCTAAGACATATCAACACATTTACGTAATAATTGTATAAACTCGTATTACTTTTCTTAGTAAAATTCTAATAAAAGAAATAAATTTTTTCTAAAATGTTAACAGTAACTTATCCAAAAAACATAAATTAAATAGAAGAATTCTACATAATTACAAAAAAAAAATTATTAAAATATCATTATATTTTTTTCTAATAGTACATAAAAAAATCTATTGAATAATGTATTAATTATAAATATTGGAAGTACAGTAATAGACGATTTTTATTTTTCATGCTGTTTTTTTAAGTTATGCCTCAATGAAACATGGATAATAATGCAATAAACATTACAAAATTAATTATATATAAAAATGTTTTTGAAAAAGCTCAATTTAGCTTTAAGGATTTTATCTAAATTACTCAAATGTTTACTAAACCCAGCTTAAATTAATATTGATGTAATTTTCATGAGTGCACAATTTTAATATTATAACAGCAATAAAAGTTGTTATTAAGATTTAATTTATAATTTGACAGCTTTGAGATTTCATTTGTGGTTGAATAGTTTTTGTGATCAAATAACAAATGGAAAAATAATTTCAGGTTGACATTTCAAAATGTGAGCAGTTGGAGCACAGTCTAAACTCTATAACGACAGAAAATCAGAAACTTCAGAAAATGGTGGATTCAAGCCAACAAAGAATGAAAGACCTTCAACAGGATCTACAAGCTTTAGAAAATGAAAACCAAAAACTAAACAACACAGTAGAAAGTCTTAAACTTACCGTTAGGAAATATCATGATTTGGAGCGTGAAACTACAAATCTCGAAACGGTCAATCATCGATTAGAGCAAGAAATGAAAGGTCTGGAAAAGGAAAACAATCGTCTGAAAACTGCCATTGAGGTACTTATCAAATTTGGTTATGTTTATACTATTTTTATTGGGCCTTAGACGATTTTCATTTCTTAAATTTCTGAGAAAGTTATACATAATTTTCATATAATACACCATTTTTTTTCACTCAAACTATTCTTGAGAATGTTTTAGCAGAACCTATAAATTATGGATAAATAAATGATTATGTCAATGAATCTTTAATCTGGGGAAATTACAAATCTGTAAAATCACAAAAGCTGTAATTGGCTTTGGAAGACCCGTTAGTATTTAGAACTTTTAGATTTAATTCAAAATTACGCCTTTTTTTTTCTCTATTCAAAAAGGATTTATGTAACTTTTAAATTCATATATGATATTGTGTTAAATTTTTCTACTTACTATTCTGAAAGCTTTTATAGGTCAAATTATGTCTATAATCTTTCTGCACTTTTATAAATTTAGTTTATTTGTCATGGACTATTCTTTCATTTTTCTTACAGAATTGTTTTTTATACAAATTTAATTTTGAGTTATAGCCTTTTGAGGAGCTGTAATTTTAAATAATAATTTAAAATGTATCTCTTAGATACCAATAAAATAATCAAAATAATTTTTTTATGCTTTATACTAATTTTGATATTAGTTTTAGTTAAAAATATGCTATATTTCAAAATGTTGACAACGAAAACAAAATGTTATGCTAAGTGTACTTTAAGCTTAAATAGCTTCCCAAATTAAGATCCTATAAAATATTCAATGAAAAAATTCTTAAACACACTCAATTTAATAATTTTCTGTCATTTTGTGAAATATGAACACCTACGTAATTTCATTATTTAATATTGAAAGATATTTAAAGATCTTAAATAAGATAAATAAAAGTTTATTTAAAATATCAAATTTGTTTATATTTTCAGTCTAAGGATCTCTCGATAGAAGAGTATGCTTCTCGTGTTGCCTACCTGGATAGGGAGAACAAGCACCTTGGAAAAGAAGTGGAAAATCTAAATCAGATTACTGTTAAAATACGAGATCTTGAGCGAGAAAATAAAGATTTAGGCCAACAAACTACAGTTGACAAGAAGTCTTTAGAAGCTTTAAGACAGGTTAGTTGGATAACATGTATTTTTATAAATGTATTTATTTTATTTATAGATTATTTTATAGGAAGTATGTTAGACTAGTCTTAACTTTAAAAATGGACTTCATTTAACTGAACTTAAGGGAAATTAAATGTTATAATTTGTAACTTTTAACTCCTTCTAAATATTAATTAAAAAGTTTTTTTTTAAAGTTCTATCCAAAAGCAATGATTTTAAATGTGCTATTTAGACACACTTCATTTTGACAGATTTTTTAGGCACTTCAATTAAAAATATTATCAAAACAATTCAACTCAAATTTTGATGAATTAAATATTCCATTAATTTAAAAATACTCTTAATTTTATTGTAAAATTAAAGTGTGACATTTCAATAATATTTATTATCTATATAGCCAGTGTTCACTCTAGAAATAAAAAGGGGCAGGGTGCTGTTGGCAGTAAAAAGGCACTTCTTGTTTTTAAAAAAAAGAATTGGGGTGGGCGTGGCCACCCGTTGATACATCGGACCATTGACCAAATAAAAAAAGTTTTGATTTGTTGATTGATATTGCGCTAGAGCTGTATTGGTGATGGTTCGAGGCTTATTTTGAAAGAAATACCAAAACAAAATTGATGTCCCTTTATGAAGATACTACTTAAAATAAAAAAGTTGACATTTAAAAATTAATTTCTTCGCTAAAAAACAAATCTGTAAGTAGCCCTAATCAGATCATTTACAAAACTGATACAAAGACTACTTAAATCTAAAATTTGGTAATAACAGCCCTAATATTGTAACCTCACCGCAAACAATCTTCTCTTTAAAAAAAACATCATTTTGTATATCGGTACAAGCAACCAATAGAATCGAAATTACTGCGGAATCATCGCGATTGCACAATACGCATAGTTAAAAAGGAGTTTGTTTTTTTTACTGTCACAACTCGCTTAATTCCAATTTACAAGCATAATTTTTTTAAATCGATGCCTTTTTTTAAAAACAGCTAGAGAAGCAAGGATGCTTGTGCTTGAGTGAAAAGGGCAAGAGGGGCGGAATTTTTTTTAAAAAGGGTCATGGCGCTAACGTGATGAAAAAAGGGTGGGCAAGGCGGACCGCCCTTCAAAAAACGCCTAGAGTGAACACTGAGCAATAAATGCTAAGATGTTTAATTAGTAAATTTCCTTAAAAACAAAAGTTTTCAAAAAAAAAAAAAATTGCCTTTAACTTCAAGAATCCGAAATTAGTTTTAGTATGGTTTTTATACTTATAACTTATATAAAATATAATATAAATATGTAATTGTATGTGCTATAGCTTACTTAATTATTTTTTATTTAGGATTTGATATCGGAAAAGATTGCTAACCAAAGATTAAATAATGAGATCCAGAAAGTCAAATCTCAGATAGAAACTAAAAATTCTCCCAAAGAAGTCTTCACTTGTGATTATGAATCCCAAAACAAGTAAGTAGCTGACTTTTTTTAATAGGCCATGAAGATTTTTTTACTCACAAAATGTTAATGCAATTTGTCATGTTTTAATGACTACAAAAATATCACAACAGTTGGCATTCTGCATAATTGGCAGCTCTGCTAAAACAATTTGAATTATTTTAAAATTTCGTCTAACCTGAACTTTTTGGCGACTAAAAATAATTGCTAGGGGCCAACGTCCCCTAACTTTTATCTCCTAATTTCAAAACCTGGTACTACTGCTTAATAAATTACAATTTAATTTAAAAATGCTGATAGTTCTCTCTAGTAAAAAGTTTGTGAAAGTTCTCATTAAGTTTTATATTATGCCAAAATAAAATGCTTTGTCTTTGAGTTTAAATATTGAAAGAAAGTTTTAGAATAAATATTCATTACTAAAAAGTAGAAAGATTATAGCTAGCTAGAATAAAAATGTTTTTATGGCTTTTAGATTTGCATTCCTTTTTTTTTTTTTTTTTTTTTTTTTTTTTTATAAAAAAAATGAAAATTCTGTTTTCTTTGACCAGGACAGAACCAGCAAACTTCTAGATATTATTAGGATGCCCTAATTGATTTCACCATTAGTCACTTAAGCATAGTGTCTAAAATGTGACAATAATTTATTTCAAAAAATAATATTTCAAAAGACTAAAATTAGATGCAATATAAACGTTACTAAAACTTCTGTGTGTGGGGGGGGGGAGAAGGGGGAGTGATTAAAATTAAGGGGCACAATCTCATAATACTACCAGCTGATGTTTTTATATTTAGTCAATCGACAATAGCTTATGCTTTATTAGCTTGTGCATAGAATATAAACGTACTTTGTAAATGGGTTTTTATCTATATGTAGGTATTTGCAAGTTTTTATTTAAACACAGCATTATTGTTTTTAGAATTTAAATAAATTATTATAATTACTCAATGCTCTTTTCTTTACACATTTTATTCAGTGAACTTAAAGGTGCTGATAAATTCCTATGCGATGATGAACCAAAAATTGAAAGCATGTCTGCAACATATAAATGCAGGTGAGTTTGATAATTTCTTTCGGAAAGATTGTTTTTAACTTCTTTCTACTTTTGTCTAGCATCCATGAAGAATACTAACAGAAATAACTCAAGAAATAAGCTTTAAACTCTGAGATGTCTGTTGTATCGTATTGATAATATATATTTATTAGTCAGTTGTAACGGTAAAATGTGAAGTGTCTATGCTTTATGAATAAAAAAGCTTTTATAAAGAAACCTCATTAAGTAGTTAAATTATTATTTTCAATGTTTTTATTTTGCAGCATTATATTTTAATACCTATTATAACAACCCATAAATTTAAGTCATTGTTTTTTATTCATTATTATGCTACTCTATTAATGCCTAAATAAAATTAATTTTTTAGTGGTATTTAATTTTTTTATTTTGTTCACGATGCAAGCAGCTAAAGGTTAATATTATTAAAATAAAAGCATTTTTTTGTATAAATATTATTTATGAACGTTATTTATTATTATTCTGTAGCAACCTTGATTATAATCGAACATCAGGCCATGTTAAGGAAACCCAGGAGAAAGAATTTGACAGTTTAATGACGAGCAGGTCGCCTTCTATTTCACCAAATATTAAGCAAAATGAGCTGGATAAATCATCTGATAACACACATCTGTCCCTCTCCAAAAAGTAATTGAATTAAATTGTATTTTTTTTGCTGCAATCTAAATGTGTTTTTAAATTGCATAATTTTATTTTATGAAATAAAAATAATTATATTAATGATCCTAGGAACTTTGCTTTACTTTTTTTTTTAATCTGAACGTAGTATTGGTTTAATTCTAACCTTAACTATTTTGGGATGTTATGATAAAATAGCAAATTAAACAAATATTTGTATAATATAGACCCCCTTTACTTGCTATTTCTTTTTGTAATTTAAAAACATAATTTTTTTTGTAAATATCCCATTTTTTAATGAGAAAACATTTATGTTCCGTTTTTAGTTGATGGAACTGTCATGTGACTGTATATAGTCAAACAATAATTTTGCGTCATTTTAGTATGAGATTTCATTTTTATTATTTTTTCAATGCTTGTTTTTAGGCGAATATTTACAAATGACAAAGATGAGATTAAGCTTCTTACATTACGTGAAGAGTTAGAGGAACTAAAAGCTGATGTAATGGAACTTGAAAAGAAGGTAAGTTTAATATATTTAAAAAAAATTTACTGTTTTTTTTACATGAACTACTTGTGCTAGAGAAGACAGTAATACTCACAATGCTTCATAAAAAACACATATAAAAATGTTTAAATTCACAAGTGGAATGTTTTCTAAGGATATTCCCATTTCAAGATAAGGGGCCCATTCAAAAACCAATTGACCCACCCATTAGAGGGGGGTGGGGGGCTAAGGGCAGCATTACATACGGGAGAAATGGGGTCCAAGTATGTGTCGTATAAAGTTTTTAAATTTTCTAATAAAAAAAATCAAATACTTTGGTTAGTTTATGGTATTAAGAAATACTATACCGAAATAATGTATTTATTTGTTAAAAAATATGTTTTTTTAATGACTTATTGGCAAAAATATGTGGTTCAATTCCCTGACTACCTTTCAAAGAATCACTCTGTCACTTCTTTATTTACTAAGAAGGTTTGGAATAACTTGAGTTGTCTCAAATGCTTCCTCTTCTTGAAATTTGATACCTGAAACCCTTCTCTAAAAACCCTTCCACTTTGTTGACCACCTCACATGAAGCTGTGAAGAGTGAGAAAAGGATGGTTTGGTTAACAGGGAAAAATTTAAGAAGCAGACCCATAAATAGTTATACAATAGGAAACAGTGGCGGCCCATGGTCCCGAAAACATGTGTCCCCCCCCTTCGCCTTTTTCACAACTATACATGAGCGGACATTCTTTAAAATTTATTACTCAAACTCAAATCAAAGTTTCCTTTCAACTTTTATGAAAGATAACATATGTAAAAATAATAGAAGACACTTACTTATTTTTTGAAAATTGAATCAATCCTCCTATCAAACTTGTGAATCGGTCAATTTTAATATTAATTTAAGTAAAGAAACAACAACACACGTCCAAACTTATCGAAAACTATTTCCGTTTGGCGAGATTCTTCGAAATTATCGTTTTCCTCCACCCCGCCTCGCCGATTCAGCAATGAACCAATCATTTAATCGAAATCCCTAGTACAGCTAATTTGAAAAAAATCCTTTTGCGCTACGTTTGGGTCGTCACATCCTCCATTTTAGCGTGTTGGGGAAGTCATACTACGCAAGGTTGCCATGGCAACGATGCAGCCGATTTCGAACTTCGCTTTTTGCCTGCAAATTTGATTGAATGGAAATTTTTCTCTCCTGAATTTGTGCATTACGGAAACACATTTGCTATTTATCGGAGATTTTTTTTTACTTAGAGTTGAAATTTTATCTTTATTTAAGAAAATTAGTAAAATATATAATTTTAGTTTTAAAATATAATAAAATTAGGTGCAGCCCTTGCTGTAGTGCACGAGCCGCCACTGATAGGAAAGGTGAATGTGGGACAAGACATAGGAACCTAACATTTATATATTTGTTTTACAATTTTGGATTCAAGTTGTAAAATATTGTCAGGTTACACCTTTATCAAAAGTATAATAACTGCACCATTTGTATTTCAATTGCAAGTATTATGATCAATTCCATTTGATTTTTAAAAATAAAATAATTTTATTGCCCCTACCTCAAATTTTTTGTACCTTTCTAGAAAGCATCTGTTGAAGAAGATAACTGCAATCTAAATAATCAAGTATCATCACTGAGAGACCAAAACAACAACCTGAAGAGTCAGCTGGACACAGTGGAGCAGCATCTCACTTCTGTCGTATCTCACAACAACTCATTGCAATCCAAACTGGCCAAACTTGAAGTTGAAATCACTGTAGGGTCTTCCCAAAATAAGACACTCGCCCTTCAAAAGTCACAGTTCCAGACGCAAATGTCGAATATGGAAGAACAGATTAAAAACGTTAGTGATATTTTCAACGTTTCCGATATGTGTACAGTTTTCTCAAACAAGGAATTGTTGTAGTCATTGTTATAACTGTACCACATAAAAGATATCTATTATAAGAAATAGTTTTTTTTAAAAATTATGCGACATAGGCTTGTTTTTTTTATTAAAAAAATATTTAATTAGTAATTTTAAAAAAATTTATTTAAAATTTAGTTTATTAAAAACATTACTCAGCTGAGTAGCCCAGATGCAAAACGAATCATATCCTAAAATTAAAAAAAAAGTATATTTAAGTATTTGCAAATTTGTCTCTTTGCCTTCAATTTTTTTCCTTGCAATGAATAAAAAGCAATTATTTTTTTGTAAAAACCTCAAGAAAGAACTTCCACAGCATTAAATACAGTTAGTTATATGGTCTGAGGGATTTCTCAAAATAGTTAAATATGTATAGCTGTGGCTGGCTTAGAAAATGAAGAACCAATGTCATAATTGGCAGTTGTGTGAAAATGATTTCAAATTATGAGGCTCAGCCTTGTTCCAATGTTACAGAAATCTTTTAGAAGTTTAAAATTTCAAAAGTTTAAAAAAAAAAAAAATCTAACATTTATATTGATTCTTCTTGTTTCAAGTGACAGATATAACTCCTTTTGCATCTTGGCTTCTCATCAGAACATTTTAGATTATTTTTTAAAAATATTGTTATAATTTTTTTCAATGAGTGTTATTACGGGTACATATTTTTGAGCAATTTTAAGTAGAAAATTTTATTTTAAAATTGATGGTTTTATTCTTAGAAGGAGACATTGGTTTTCATATTTATTCAGGTGCACTTACATTATTTAAAAAAAAATAGTTTTCATTAAACATCTCAACTGGTTTACATTGCAATTTGCTGTTTTAAATAATTAAAAAAAGGATAATTTAGATCTATTTGAGCAATTTTTAAATACAAAATTATATGTTTTTTTATTAGTAATTTTGTAATATGAAAGATAAGCAAGTTTATTATTTATTTTGGGGGTATCGTAGTGTTATTTTAAAATGCCAAATAAAAACCTCAATTTTTTAAATAGATATTTTAATACCAAATTCCTTGAAATTTTAACTGATATAACTTTTATTATTTAACCAAATAATCTATTAAATTGTCACAAACTAGAGTTTATAAACAAAATTTTGTTTCGCAGATGAGTCAACAATACATGGAATTAGAAAGCAGGCATAGATGTTTGGGCACAGATCATGAATCTCTTCAACGTCTCCATGAGCAACTAACAAACGACTATGACTCTTTGATAAAAGTGCACAGTGCTCTGAAAAGTCACCATAAATCACTGAAGGGAGAATGCAATGAACTAAAGGTACTGAAAAAGAGTTTTAATACTGTTTTATATATCGCTATCTTTTAAATAGTTAATATTAGTTATAGTTAATATTTTTTTAGTTAATTACAGCTTTCAAATATCTGTTTATGTACTTATATATATATATTTTTTTTCATTCTAAATTAATTTGATATTTTTATGAAATATAAAAAAACATTTCATACTTGACAAACTTGTATGAATTGTACAATGTATGAATTTTAACTATTTTGTAGGATTGTAGTTAATAAAATTGTAAGAATTCAGAAAATATTTGCCCTTTGTAAAAAATGTGGTGTTATTTTGACAATCAAACAAGTTGTTAGACCCATAAAAGAAATCTTTGAAAAGTGTGTTTAGCTGTTTAATTGTCTTATTTCATATTAATTTTGTTTATTTTAAATGCTTTTGAATATTTCTCATGTAGGAATGCCATGTGTGTATTTTAAAGCAGTTTACAGTGATGAGAAAAGTTGGAAGAGAAAACAAAATAAATCTAGTAACCAAACAGTTGGTGAACTGAAAGTTTTAAAACATAGATATTTTCCATATTCAACATCAAATAAGCTACAAAAGAACAATGTATAAATTCCCTGTTTAAAAATTATATTGGATTTTCGGAGAAGTGTATATCTCTGCATTTTCATGTTTTGATTTTTTTTATATATTTTACTTCTTTCAATCTATACAGTTAAGCTTAACACATTCCTTTAACTGTCTATGGATAAGCAAAATTTTATTTTATTTTCACTGCAGAAAATTTTAATTTATATTTCCAACACATTCCTTTTTTTTTTTTTGCAAATATATGTTTTTAAATTATATCAGTAGAGAAGGTTTTCGAAAGTCCTAATGCTTTAAATTTAAAATTTATTTAAAAAAAGATTTTCCCACAACTTTTATATTATGTACTACTGGAAAAACGGAAGATACTCGAACAGGTATACACGTTTGTATCCGTCAGGTGGTTAAAGCTACCTTTATAGAAATAATTAAGATTTTAGTTTATTTTTAAAAAGGCATTTATTAGAAATATAAATTACATACTCTTCCAGTAAAAAACAACTTTCCTGTTTCTATATTTCCCCTTCAATGCATATAGGATTAAATGATATTTGATTTAATAATGACTTTCTTTATCGAATTATGTAGGAAAAGATGCAGTCTGTGATGATGTCTCATGAAGAAGTAATGAGGCTGCGGCAAGTTCTTGAAGATGACGATTCAAGAATGGACACAAGATTGCTTTCCAATCTAAGAACTGACCATATTCAATTGAAGGTACTTTTAGGCCTTTCCTAACTGTAAATTCCTAGTCATCTTGTGTAGCTTAACATTTGCCTGCAGGTTAACGCTTAGGTAAAGTACACCAGTTACAGGAAGAGCATAATTGTGTCCAGTTGTCATAGAACTATTACTGTTAAAGATACATTAAAATATGACAAACTGCAGGTACTCATTAAATGTATGTCCAATCAAAGAAAGAGGTAATACTGGTGTATTTATTATATTACTAGTTGATTTTGAATGGTAGAGTCTGAAGTGAATAAAGCAATTTATGTTATTAAATTAAGCAACACGGCAACTGTATTCTTAATTAAAAAAAAAATTATTGCAAATGTGAAAAATAACCCAAAATATTTTTAATTGTTTTTATAAAACCTATATATTATTGATAATAAAACTTATGTTTTTTTTTATTATTATATAACTAGTTGTCCAATTCACAATAACATTTCATTGTCTGAAATTCTTATGCCATTAGCAGATAAACTTTCTGGAGACCATTTCTTGTATATTAAAATTACCAGGGCAGTAATAAAATATATTTCTGGGACATATAAAACCTTGATTTGAACATTTTTTATTCGCCTATTTGTATATCAGATTTTTGGAGATTTGAGGTTGGTATGATCCTCAATGTAACTATCACAATTTATTTTATACCATTCCTACATTATTTTGAAACAATATTTAAAACTAGCCATTTGTAATCTTTAAAAGATTTTTTTGATAAAATATATATTTAACAACCAAATTATACATTAATATTTATAGGAAATAGTTTTGTATAAAGGAAACAAATTATGACGGATTTTTAAAGAATTATTATAAAAAAGCAACGTGTCAAGCTTTCTTCATTCGCTCTTTTCCAGGCTTTTTATTTAACACGAATTATACGGTATAAATATTTACAATATTAATCTGCCCTGTTTTTAGGATCAGTTGCGCTCATTGCGTGATGCTCATGAGAGTGTGTCGAAAGAACTGAAATCTCTGCAAATCATCCATAAGTCCCTAAAGACCGAGAACAATGAACTGAAACTGAAGCACACCGCGCTGCAAGGGGAGCTCCTGGAATGTCAGAACGAAACATCTTTGCTGGACGTCGAAGTTTCCAAACTGACTAGCTGCTGTGAGGTCTGAAATATTCTTTTTAAAATGTTTTTTTGTTTGTTCTTAGAAGATTTGTTAGGATCTTATATAATTTATGTTTAATGTTTCTATAACAACACATTGTCTTAATATTGTAAGTATGATTAGAAACTTCTTGGAATTTTATAATTTTTCAATAATCTTTAGATGCTCAATCAACCTTTTTACAAGTAGTTAACCTTTGTATAAATTTCTAGGACATTTATATCAAATATAGAAGGTCTTCAAGAATTGCATATTTTTAGATCCATAGTTAACGATACTCAACCCATTTAAAACTAAAGTTTCTGAAATCATAAAAGTTTCAATGTAGTTAGAAAAACGAAATGTTGATTGAGTTCATACAGTAATTATAGCAGTCTTTATATCCACATTTTTTAAAATGAACCTTATTCTGTCTAATAATTTTAACCACACCTTTGTCTTAATTTCCAATAGTATTTTAATATAATTTAAATTACAAAAAAAATAATGTGACTATTCATGAATATACGGATTAACTCTGATTAAAGTTCCTGTTGAATTGGATTTTTCCCAGCATGAAACAAAATATAAAAACGAAGCAATGTGGTTAAAATAGTATAAATAATTAATACTTTTTCTTGAATTACTTGAAGTTTGTGGTTAGGTTAATTTTTCCCCCTATAAGCCATGATTACTTTTTAATCGCCTCTCTTTTTTTGTTTCAATTGAATTCTGAGAATGAAAGTTTGTTTTAGATGAAGTTATTATATTTTTCACTAATCCGAAAATTTCATTTTATTCTTTTAGTTGCTGACTCAAAAGAATACTATGATGGAAGAAGAGCAGCACACTCTAATGTCCCATCTCTCCATGTTACTTAGCCAATACCACGATCTCCTGTTCCAAGTAATTTCGGAACAGAATCAGTATCGCAAGGAAGAAAACAGCTTGTAAGTAGAACTTCAGAACCAATATAGTAGTTTCATATTTTATATGCAGTATTAGTTGCTATATAATGATAAAGTGAATTAACAATGACATTTATTTAGTAGGGAGAAACTACGAGAACTTTGCCAACAAAAAGAGAAGCTGGAGCAAAAAATTTTAGACTTTTCTAATAAGTTGCAAAGATCTCCGAAAAGGTCAGTCTTTTTTGGTTTTTTGTGGTAATCTGGCATCTTCTATATTATGTATAATAATTATAAATTTATTTTAAATAGAACTTAGTAAAAACTTGTAGAAATAGTGATTAAAGAAAACTAAATATTTATTGTAATGTTGATATTGCAAAAATTATATTCCTTTTTGTAGATTATTTAAAGACTTAATTTTTTTAAGAAAATTGTAGTACAAAATTTATATCTTGTTGCAAATACAATAACAATTAACATCTAATAGAAATATATAAATACAACATTTTGTTATTGTTTTAGAATATTATGCACATGTGCTTTCTATTAACTTAAAAATTGACTTTTTTTTTACAAAACTGATTTTAAATGTTTTTTGTTTCTTTTAGAAAACCACCATCAGGTGGTTCAATGCGTATGCGAAGAACTCGCTCTGCTTTTCTAAGGGTAATGTACTCTATTCTCTTTGATAAATTTATTTTAGTACATCAAATTTATTAGATTTTAATTATTAGACAAATTTATTTTATCATATAAAATATTTCGAAACATTTACTGTTGTTAAATTATAATTTTTTGCTATATTTATGGAATTACTAAAAGACTTTTTGTTATATTTTGTACTAAATTATATTTTCTCATACAATTTCCCAGAATGTGAAGCATGATGCTTTGAGCTCCCAGTCTGATAACTCAACAGACTCAAGTTTGTACTGCAGCCTTCGAAGACCTAACAAATCACTGGGGTGGTCTCATAAAAACAAAGGTATAACACACATTTGCGTATTTATTATGTGCACATTATTTGCTAAATATGTTTTACATACTAGTAGTTCATGGAGTTGAAAATGTTTTGCCATGCCTTTAAACAATTTGCCGAATTTGTAGTTTGTTTTAAATTAATTTTCTTAAAAATAATAATTTCATGTGCTTGCTTTATACATAACCCCTTAACTTGTGTAGATGGCTGCAGTTTTTAACTTGATTTTTAAAATAAATTGAACATTCTTTACTTAGGTAAAGTGCGAGAGAGGAGAGGGCATATTTTGAACTAATTGTGAATGTAATATAAAATAGTAGACAGATTCGAAATGAACCAAAACAAGAAGATAGTTTTGATAATATAGTTACATAAAGAATTGTTATGCCATTATAATGCTCCACAATAAAAAAAAATTTATTGAATAGTGTTTTTTGGTTTTATTTTCAGAAGAATTCAAGTTTAAGCTTATCCTTCTAGTTTTAATATATGCCACTAGGGTATCCTAAGAAATGTAGCAATTTACAATTAAAATCCATGCTTAATTTCTTAATCACTTTAATGCAAAAACGTTTTTGTCAATATAAAGTGATAGGAGACTTTGGAGTAGATTTGAAACTTTTTTCAACTACCAGATAATTTTGTACTTTTTCTTAACGGCATTGATAAACAATTTTATATTTAAAAACAAATAAAAAATATTGACTTAACCAAGTCTCCACTATAGGGCTATATAAGAACTTAAAGAAGTTTAAGTTTCTTATTCGAATTCACATTTTATATAGTGATTTCAAATGTCCAACTGTTTCCTAAATTGAGTGCACATTTAATAAAATTGCATTTTCTTTATCGAATGCTAAGTATTTATTTATTATAGGAAATGTGTTGCACCCTGAGGATTCTTGTCAAGAAGATCACATACCCGTCAGAGATGTCGGCCTTGGTGTGCAAAAGGATGGAACTGAACAAAACAATATTGTGCCTCTTGAAAAAGGAGATGTATGTTAAAATTAGTTTTATCATAAATATATTTTGTTATTTAATCATTGTTCTTGGTATATGTATTATTTTTAAACTGTCTATAGTTGTTAGTATGTTAATTAAATTATATATTTGTTAATAATCCAACTTAATGAGTTTTAATAATCATATATTATTTCAGTAGTAAAAATATTTTACTCAATGGATCTTAACACATTAGGAATCAAAAGAAAGAGAATTTTCAGGAGCAATGACGAATCGTATATTCATTTAAATGTGTATTTTTTAAACAAACCGATGCTCATGCTGCCATCTATGAATGAACAGAAACTTTAAATTTTTATAATTTTTTGGCTTTAAGAAATACGCTAATATATTCCGCCCTTACAACAAGTGGTGGGTTAGGTTTATGCAAAAATTATTATTGTACGGGCATGGTAGTTTTCTTAATAAACCTTAATTATAACACGCAACGCAGCCCTTAAACATTTATATGATTAAATTTTAGTTAGGATATATTTAATGACTGTAATAATAGGATAAAATTAAATTCTCTGTTTGTCGATAATCCAACTTAGTGAATTAAATATATATATTGAAGGATATTTTTTTTTTTTTTGTTAATCAATTTTTTGAAAAAAAATTCAGTTGTCTATAATCCAATTTTATAAGTTTTTTAAATAATTTTCCTAAAATACTGTAATTATAACTTGCAACACCACTCCTAAGCACTTATACAGTCGAACTTTACATAGTGTAGGAATGCAATATATTTTAAGACTCAAATTATATGATTATGATAAAATTTCTATAAAAACTATTTAATTTGAACATAACCTTATGCATCACTGCACATAAAAATCGTGAAATGCTACAAGAGAAGTGGATGGCACAACTGCTGTTCAGAGGCTTATGTATCTGGGTGTGAGAGTATGCAGGTGATTACAATTAAGGTAATAGTGGATCATTGCATAATCATAGAGGGAAAAATCCAAGTTCCCAAATTCCTTCAAGTTCTTTTGTATTAATTAGTTGTCATTATTTTATAAAATATAATATTTACATCATATTCTCATAAAAAATACTTATTTTACATGATTTTTTATATGTATTAAATTCTATTTGTATTTCTATCTAATACTTTACAATCCCACTCCTCAGACAAACCCCAACTTCCCGAAAGATAGCCCAAAGCACACCACTCTCGAGAACAACATGACACTCAACTTCATCACCAACCTGACCAACGCAGATGCCCACAATCCTCCCACTCAACCCTTCTCCCGCAGCACTTCTTCCCAGCAGATCTCGTCCTACAACAACGGCATTGGGCGTATCGACCATCAGTTCCAGCCGCTGTCTGAAAAACCGCAACGTCCCGCGTCAGCCTACCTGTCCGACACAAACAACAGCAACGTGGACGCCACAGAGGCTTCCAAGTATTCCAGGATTAAAGCGGAAAAGGGGGACCAAGGAGGATCGCGTACTTCCTCGAAGGAGAAAGCGTTGGAGAATTCTGTATGGTATGAGTATGGGTGTGTTTGAATCCGAGTCCAGCTTGTGTGCGAAACCATATTATTGCTATTTGGAACTATATTAGGGGTGAACTGAACATGTTTGTAATTTTACTGGATCCATTATTCCTTGAAATAAATAATCTTTTCTTAACATTAATTGTCAGACCACACTTCAATAAGCAGCTGAATTAGGCTAGCCGCGCACTGCCATGCAACTAAACTACTTAAATTAATGCAACTGGAAAACTCGAATGGTATCCACTCACTGAGCAACTTTTAATTGCATATAATATACAGCTAGCTTTACAAATAATCAACAATTTGGCGATTTTGTATGGATTGTGGTAAAACGAGTTTGGCGATATTTCGCAACTGTGAAATCTGAGATTTGGCAACCCTGAGTTGGATGCAATTAAATAATCAGAATCAGTTGGTGTGTGATTTTGTAGTAGCTTCATTGATTAAAAGTTGCTGTGTAATAGTTTCAAAAGAGTATTTTATTTTGAATTATAAAAAATTATTTTGAGAGTGATAGTATATTTCTTTGTTTTCAATTAATTAGATTTCTGTAATAAGAATAATACTAAATAACTTTTTACAATTATCTAGTCTAAATTTACCTTAGCTACCAAGTTTGCAGAAACAACCTTTTATATAGTTATCTGACTAAAAAATATAATTTTTAATGATATATAGTTTTAAAAATTTGACAAACTTCAATATTTATACAATAGTTTTATATTAATGAACATAATATCAATCATCAAATGCTTAATGATATATGATATAACCATGTTAAGCTTGCCCCAAATATAGTTTTCATTTTGATGAAACCAGCCATATATAAGCAAGTATTGATTTTTTGTTTATAAGGATCATGGTAATCATTCACCACATGTAAAAGCCATGTATTTAAATGTGGTTTCTAACATAGCGAATATGTTCGATGTACTATCTCTTCCATAAAAAAGTTTCAAACTTGATTCCGCATTCGCACATACTTTGTGATTAAAGAAGCATTTTCTTGAGTGATGTGTAAATATTATAAGTAAAGATAAAGGCATTTATTAGTTTATTATCGATATGTGGATGTTTTTTTTTAATGTTGGGGTTAGTGATAAACTGCATTTTTTTTCTGCTGTTTTTAAATATTGAATTAATTTTCTTGTAGCTATGCACAAGTGTCCTAGAATTTTTAACTTCCTTTTTTCCTCTTATGTTGTAAAGGGATTTACTTTATTTTTTTTAAATTTATATATGTGGTCTTGATGTATTATGAAACTGTTTATATTCACATAATATACTTTCAGTGTTTGCGATTTGTGTTTTTATAGTTTCCCACTTAATAAATGGTGCACTTTTAATGTAGGAGGTTATGTTGATTTATACTTAGAATGTTTCATTCTGCACATTTAATTAATATGTGCTAAAAATCAAACTAATGTCCTGTAATGTGTGTAAAAGAATGTAGAGTGATATATGTGCAAATATAAATGTAATGCAATTTGTTGAAATTGTTAGATAAAATTAAGTGGGTCCATTCATTAAAAAAATTGCTTCTTTGTTTAAAAAAAATGCAGTTAACTGGTTGGTTATTAAAAATTTAGATACAAAATACTTGTCTCTTATGCAAACACAACTGCCGGCTTATTAAACTTATTTTATCTTAATAAAAATGTCTTGTTTTTTAATTAAAATCGTGCTTTTTTAAATAAATTTTTTAAAAATCTGCTGTTTTAAATCTTGTACTTCATAATCTATCCATAATACTAGTTGATTCAATAGTAAAATTTATATTAGCAGATTAATAACAAATGCTTTTTTTTTTTAAATAAATCTTTTTGTACTTTCTAATACTTAAAACTTAATTTCTTAATTGTAAATATATAAAGTTATAGATAATATATGATAAAAAGCTAGCACTGCCGTTAGTTACTTGAAACATAAATGAAGCTATAAATATAATTATTGTCGAATTCTATTCCAAAATGTGTTTTCTGCTTTAAAGATCTTCGAAAAAAATTTAAATCATTAAAGCATAATTTTTACAAATTTATTACTATGTATTTTAACACTGATAATCAAAATTTCTTCTGTTGTATTGAAGTTGATTTTCTTTGTAATTCTAAAAATTGTGATATTTATCTTTGATCATAAGACATATGCATATTTAATGCAAAAAAAACCCACTTTATACTCTTGAATATATTATAAATTATGAAAGATGTTTTCTAATTGAGTGATTGATTTTTATAATCATTAGGATCAAATATTGAGAGCTGCATTTCTCTTTCCTATACTACCAAATTACATGTGTTCATTTCTCATTTCTTGTCTGTGATAATTTTGCTTTTATTAGTCACCTTTTGACTAAGCCTTTAAATATTCTACTAAATATCATCATTTGATAGCGCATACAATGTCTGTATTCGTACTAATTATAATTAATTTTATTGGGTGTCTTGTGTTTGGCATAATGGTATACTCGAATTAGTTTTGAGATCATTTATTGAAATGCTGAAATTTTGTTCTTTTATCGATATTTCGAAATTGTACTTCTCATCTACATTTAAAATAAGAAATCTCAATAATAACCAAGTGTTTGCTTTAAAATTATTTTTAATATCTATTATGAATTATTAGAAGGTAATTGTTTGTGTCTGTTTATTATGTAGTATACATTCAAGTATTTCCAACATTACTTTTTGTTTATAGATTCATATTAAGTGTTTATGTTTAAAAACTTTTATTTAATTTCTTTGGCTTTATACTTAATTTTTATAATTCAATAAAAAAAAGTGTTAGAAATTTTAAAGATTTTTTTCAAAAAATCCAAATACTCAGTAAATTTAAGAATGTATGAGAATTTAACAAATATATAATAAACTTAAAAGATTTTTTGCAAATTAAAAAATATATATATATATTTAAATATTTACTTGATTACATTAAAATATAATAATTTTAATTTATGTCAACCGTTGAAGTAAATCGTAAAACTTTTTTTTTTAAATCTATATCTGTAACATAAACTAGAAAACATTTTGATTTAATTTTTATGAATACCTAAACCAAATCTTTAAATGTTGTTGAACTGAAAAAACAATCTACTGCAGTTTTATTATGATCTTAAAACTATGAAGTTAAGTTTGAAATGTTCCTTACTTTTCCTCTTCAAATAATTCAATCAATGTTTACTTGTATGACACTTATAAAGCTTGTTACTGTAATACTTAAAATATGTACATTTTTCTTTGAGTATTGGGAATTTTTTATACATATTGGTGAAGAATAACCGGTGTATAAATTGTTTGTTTTGTTTGTATCTGAGATTTTGATGTAATGCAATATTTTGAAAGTTGAAATAATTGTTCGGTGGCAAACAAGTTTATATAACAATTTATGATACTTGACATGGTCTGGATAACTCCCACTTGAAAAATTACTACATACTTGGACATTAAAACTTTTCCTTTGTCGAAATTAACATTGTTAATTTATAGCTTAACATAAAATTCTGCTTTTAATTAGTTATTAAGAATTACATGTAATAACTTTGTTTGTTAAATAGTGTTATTTGCTTTGTAATTCCATGACATTTTTAATTAACACAGCATTTAAAAAAAATGTATAAAAGCACTTCTAATATTGCTCTTTTTTTTTAATTTGCACCCTTAGTATGTAAGTCTTTCTCAACGAAATATAACCTTATTTACTAAAATGTATTTTATGTAAATATTTTACAGTTTTTACAAATTAGCACTAATTAAATGCTGTGCACCTACCACTTACAGTATTCAAATGCCTGAATCATTGCAAGCTATTTGCAGTATAATTTTAAAAATTACGTAGATTTGTAAGATATTGTATTGTGCAGCTATTTTAGTTCTTTGATTTATTAATACAAAAACTAAAAGATAGAAATCCTGTTTAGACTGAATAATGTATTATATAGGTATAACTATAAGTGCTGTGTCTTTTGTTTTTAAAAACTTGTCTCTAATCAGTAAGACATTGAATTTTTAATAAAGTGTAGAATGTACTGCTATTCCATTCACTCAGGTAGAAAATAATAAAGTAGATGAGACATACTTTTGTAGAATTTTTTGTGTCAATAATTTTTTTCTATCAATAATTTATATTTATTTCTAAGAAGATGGTTTTAAACTGTCAAATTCAGTAATGTAGACAGTATTTAGTTTAAGCAAATTTTAAACATTTTATCATTGACTTTATTTTAAAAGTACCGAGTTGGTGAAAAACATTCTGTTCACAAGTGAATGAAAAAGTACTGGACATGGATCGATCGAATTTTGTTTCTAGTATGTCGGACCAAAGACATTGTGTAGAGGGAGCTGGTGCTTGTTAAATCTGTTGTGGCTCAAAAGTTCAGAAAGTGTGGTGCCAACTCGGGTCTTGTCATCCGAGAGTTCACAATTACTAGGATGTGTTTCCTGGTCCTTTGTAAGGAATATATCCCAAATAGCCAAGGGGCCCTCTGTAGCCCAGTGGATAAAGGTGTTCAACTGGTAATCAGAGGATTGCCAGTTCGAGCCCGTGCAATGGACTTGACGAAGAAAAGTAAAAAAAGTGGTAATCTTGTGATTGGCGAGTTGTTAGCTTCGCTACAAAAATACTAGAAAGTCGTCCACAACTTATACCGGCGTGTATACGTGACTGGCACACGATAAATTTGATCGGGGTCCGAAGTCCCGACGCCTATTGAAGGTGTGGGGTTCAAGCTCAGGTGTTTTGTCGTCATTTGACCTTGGTGACGATGTGCAAGTATGAAAGTATGTGTGAATGTGTATATGGCTGTGAAATCTTGATATGAAGACAGAAATAGGCAGCCGGAAAATGTATAAACCAACCCAAATAGCCAATTATGGTAACTTGAGTGGGATGTTAACCAACTTATCACAAAAATTAGGTTGCATAATATTTTATATTGAAAATAATGCGACTAAACAGATTTATTAGGATTGCTATGCACCTGGATTTTCAGGAAAAATCTAAAAAGCCAGGGAAAATGAGGAAAGCTTTCGTATTTGCTGAAAAAGATGAGAGATTTTCAAAAAGTGTTAGATGAATGTGCCTGCAATATTCTTTTATATTGACATTGATTGCAAATTATTTATCAAACAAATATTTAAATTAGTAAAAATGCAAATTCTTGATTTTGTATACTTTGCTAGGCTACTATTTGCAAATACTTCGATTTTAAAAGCTTCAATATTAATGTGAAGGGGGGGGGGGGGAATAATTCTGCAGGTAATTCTCGTGGGAAAAGTCAGTTAATTTTAAGTGGTGATTCTGTTTGTGTACCCTTCGTCATCTGACCATGATTCTAAAATAACGAGGCATCATTCCCGGGTCTTTCCTTCGAGATAGACCCCGAACCGTCGCCAATAGCCCACTGTGCAGCTCTAGTGCGACTTTAATTAACCAAACCAACCTGTTTGTGTACCCATTTCAAAATGTGTTCACAGCATGAATAACTAGACATTTTCAATGCGGATTCGACTTTTATTTACATTGTCAATATAATTACTATTTTAATCTACTTACAACAGTTTGTTAGCAGATTATAAAGCTAAGGCATATCACAGGGAGTGAATCACTTAATGCACAGGAATACTAGACGGTTCGACTGCTACCTACAGTATGCAATACTACAAAAATAATTATGATAAAGAAAGCCTGAAATATCAGAGTTTAAAAAAGATATTCAAAAGAGTAAATAGGACATTTCAAGACAAGGTTGATACAACACAGAAGTTCACATAAATGATAGATTGTGATATTGAGAGAAAGATAGTAGTACACATTTTATAAAATACTTCAATATATATATATATAAACCTGGATTCTTATGAACGTTCTACAATATTGAATAAACTATTTTTCCCAAGTAGAATTTTCTTTTTGTAATAGAAAGTTAGCTTTTTTTTAATGCAGTCTTATAAAACGCATATGAATGAAAAAGTTGGAATTTTTTTAAGCAAGGAGAACTAACGACTCCTGGCATCAGAAGTTGAATGTAATATTTACAGGTGTACCAATTGTGTGACAAACTATATTATGGACGTAAACGTTTAAGGTACTTGGGAGAAAAAGCATATTTATAAAAGGATACTGTCGAAAACAGTGGATGTTAGATATAAATCATTAATACTTGAATCCTCGCATCATATGTGTACATACATGTTTATGTCATTTAAAGCGGTTACTGAAAGTACTAAATAATATTTCAAAACTTACTTTTAGTTTCATTATATCTCATTTTAAAAATAGCTTTTAATGAGGTTTGGCTACTTTAGAAAAATGGGCTAATAATCAGCATTTTTCGTGGAGTAAAAATCTTCAGTAACTCTTGATTTGATATCCAATTTACAGATATACTTTTTTCAAATAAGATCGTGGCTTATATTAAGAGCTTATTACAACAATCTTCTAACTAATTTATGCTAACTAACTATGATAATTGTAATTAATAATAAATACTACATTTATATTAATCTAAGTTGAATTATTCTAAGAATCTTTTATTAGCCATGGGAAAGTTGCTCCTAAAATGAACAATAACAATCTAAAAAGAAAGCGATTGTCGTATTAAGCCATTGATATAATTGTATGCATTATAACCAGAAAGCTTGCTAATGCTTTTTAAAATATATTTTGCCATGATGTCAAGAAAAATATTAAATTTTAGCAAATTTGGTAATGGATAGTACATAAAAAGATTTTGTTTTCGATGCCTAATGATTAAAGAACCCAATAGTAACTTCCAATAACTTTGAATTGAAGTTTCCTAAAGATTGGTTGACCTTAACAAGTGAGCAGAGTGATTCAACTCCTTTTCTATGATGCAATAAAACAGTATATGGATGAACTCTTAATATAAACCATTTTCAAAGCATTAATAAGCTTTATATTTCATGGGTATTAATTACAATTCTCTTTAATAAAAAAATATAGTAGCATTAATAATTTTGCTAAATAATTTTTTAATTACATGATTAAAAAAACCTTGACATATTTTATTGAAATCAAACATGTTGATATGGAGTATTTAATTATAGTTTATAACACAATTATATATTTATATCATGTTTTGATATGTAAAATTTTAAAGCAACATCATTAAATGGGATTGAATTGTAGTTGCATAGAAAATAAATTGTATAGAAAAAAATAAAGCAAAGCAACATGTTAAAACTTTCAATAAAAGTACAACATATCGCACCAGTAAGTATGCACGTTTTAAAAGCTGCCTTTACAACTGCTTCTCTTCACGCACATTTTGAGTTTAAATCACTTTAAACAAAGTCTAGGTATCTGCAAAACATTTATGCTAGGTTACTTTTGTAAAAATACTACTTGATAAATACAGTCCCACTAGATTATAGTTACTAAATAATAAATTTCTCAACATTAAAAAATATATATTAACTAGCCTCACCTGTTAAACATTATCTTTTACAAATACAGGAAAAATAAATGATACATACATTTTTATTTAAAGAAATAATGTTGAATACTTGCTTGTATTCACACTTAAAAATAAATATCACTTAATACCTTCGTTTACATAGGCAAGAACATAAAATAAATAAAGTTCACATTCAACTTATTGAATTATTTCTCAAACACATAATGAAAAAATAAATCATGAATCGTTTGTAAAAAAATATATAGTTTGCAATCAAAATAGCTTTACATAAAGACTAGCATAACTAATAAAATTTGCACATAAATATATCAATATTTTATTTTTTAAATAGATATCAATGTAAACATACAATTAATATAGAAATTCTTTGGTAAAAGAAGAAAATCACTCATATACACATAACAATGTAAAACATTATAACGTTTCTCTCTGTATTTCTAGTCGTAATGAAATTTTCGTCTATCTAATATTGTTTTTCAAAATCGCAATAATCAAGAAATGTGCATTGCCTGACAACTTAAAATGTATCAAGAAACTTGACTTGTATGCAATTATATATCATAAATTTAAAATAAGATATAACAAAATTGTTCATTGATGTAATTTACATAGCAATAGTGATAAAATCCAATTAAACATTTGAAAAATTAGAAAAAGGTTACTTCAAAATTGCATACAGGTTAATTTTAAATTACATTTTAGCTGTTCTCATTACATTGCATTCTTAATTACATTTAACTTAAATAAAAAAAATCTTATTTACTTGTTCTGTTCAGAAATGTTCTTTTATTAGCCTGGAATAACATTCATTTTTCAATCACCCTGGTTAACAACTGGTACTTGAGTTATCCTCTAACAATACGTTACTTTATCTTTACTTTGAAGTAAATCGTTGCTTGTGAATGAAGTATGCATTTGCAAACGTTATAAATACAATTAAAGTGTATATTTCACCTAAAGTTTAAAGACAAAGCATATCATTTCCTAAGCTATCACAGAGGGTCATAATTTGATAGTCTAATTTCTGAACGGCCATATTCAGGTCTGGATAGGTCAGGCGACACAAATGGCCCTGACCTACATTTCACTATCAAAGTGGAGGTCCCCTTTCACAAATAATAATAATAACAGAATATGTAATGTAAAATATTTCTGAATTTGAAGATCATAAAAATTCCTTATCTAAAAATCATACACTACTATTGCAAATGTTGTAATTTTTTTGTAATTTGTTAAGCGACTTCTAATTTATACAAGTATATACTTGCATATTGCATTTTGAGTCGCAGTACAAGTCGCATAATTTGTTATGCGACTTCTAATTTATACAAGTATATACTTGCATATTGCATTTGATAGTAAATATATAAATATTCAATGTTTTTTAATGGGGCTTAAATTTTTTATATAGTCCCAAGCCTATAGTCATGGGCATATTTTTTTGTTACTTTTTTCATATTTGACAAGTACATAAAATATTATATTCCATATAGTTTATGGAAAACAAATGTATTATTGGTTAAAATGGTATCTTTTAAATTGCAATGCCTCAATTCAGGAATCATTGCAACATAGATATTTTCAATTGCCATTGAGACTGCAATAATTTCAGTTCAAAAGTTATATAACCTACATAAGTGATTGGTGAAACAGATGGTACTTCCACGTGTAAAAAAGTAGAACATACAAAAAACTGTATAAAAGTGCACACTTTTGTTTAGTTATTATTTTCCATAAATATGTGTGCAGTTAAATTGCGCAACAAACTTCAAACATCCTACATATATACATACTAAATAAATTAAAAACAGCAAAAAAGTAGAAGATGGAATGTTTAGGGGCAATAAATAATAATTTGTAAAGTGAATTATTTCTACAGTGTAATGAATATAGTACTTATATTGCACAACAAATAACACATATAATACTAAAAAAAATAGTTGCACCCCACATAAAAGCTGCAATCAAACAAAGTTCACTAACTCATTGAAATGCTTAATAAATAATAAAACATACTATGATTGCTATAAAGCACCAGTAAACACCAATTTTACTGGTGCAATACTTTTGTGGATAGATTTGTTTCTTTTAATTTAATGTGTTTTAGAACATATTTTAAAAAGGCAAAATTAATAATTAAAAACCCTAAATGGTCCCAAGAAGTAATAAAACATGTTTTATATTTTTTTTTGAAGAAACTGTAAAAGGCATGTAGAGTTTGTATTAGTTAGGATCTTATTACTACCTTCATTAATATTTTGTCCAAATTATTTTTTGTAATATTAAGTACAATTTTAAAAACAGAAAAAAAACATAATTGAATTATGCACCTAATAGCTCTTCTACAATATTCACTTTCAACTTTATGAACTGCTTGTTAAGCTAAAAATATATATTTTCATTTTATGTGATTCAGTTTCAGAACCATTGCAGCATTTTGTTGACAAAAATATTAATGTAGAAACACATGTTTTATATAAAAAGAAATATAATCAATAATTTTAAAATATATAACGGGGGTAAAAGTAAATAAAATGAGTAAGTTCTTAGCGGTTATTGCTCTAGAAATTGGTAATTCTCAGGCAGTGCTGAAAACTAGCATTAGTCAACATTTACTAAAACACATCAATATGTTAATAAGTGAAAGTGAACTAAAATGTAGAATATATAGATGTTGCTACTTAAACCAAAAGACAGATATACAAACACTTAACCATTGCTAAATTCTAATTATATTTTAGCTAAACTAAATGTTGGCTATTTAAAAGTTAAATAAAATGAATTGTTTAAAAACATATAGCTAAAAAATGTTTAATAAGCCAAGAGCTTCAAAGCAAAAGCTAATAAAAACATGCACTTTACTTTAAAAAATTAAAATATTTTCCATTTTATTACTAATACTTCAACAATCAATAGTTTCTCGATTCGATAACACGAAATTTTAGCCAGTCATATAAAACACTAGACAGCAATACTATTGAAAATTATTTTCATACGCAAATATGGACTTTGTAAGAATATAAGTAATTTTTTACTTATATGCTATATTTGTGCGGTAGGCTATAAAGCAAGCTATTTCAGCACCCTATGAATATATATTTTTTTATCAAACAAAGATTTACGCAAATTAAATTATAATTAAATATTTTATATATTCATATTTTACCAAGACTTACAAAAGTTTTCAAAACTTTTGAATCATAAACACATCTACAGTCATACCATGATTGAAATAAATCACAGGAACATTATATAATTGGAATTTTTTTTCTCGTAATAGGCAAATCTCCTATAATATTTGAAAAATTATTCAAGTAAAAAAACAGGAAATCTATATTTGACTATTTTAAATTCATAACTTGCAGCAAACCAAACCTGATAATAACCTTATATGTTTTAAAATAATGTTTTTTTAATTAATGCAGACAACCTTCTGCTATAATAATAGAGGAATAGAAGATACTATTTTCTACCTTAGGTCGAATGAGATCAACACAATGATAATGTTCGTTTAATCCACTTTTCAATTGCCATTTTAACTGTTCAACATACAGCTCCATGATTTCATGATAAAGACATCTTAAATAAAATTCTTAAAAATTGTGGTGTTATCTATGTGTGTGATAACAATGTATTTATAAGTTTGTGTATAAGCAGTTTTTCTAACAATTTTTTTTTTCTTCAAATATTCTATGTTGAAAATTTATTTTAATCTAAAGCATTCTGGGAAATTTTAAAAGCCATATCTACTGAAACAATTCTCTACAATATATAAAAACTACTACCGCTGTTGGAAAATCAAACCACATTTCCTCTTCAAAATTTGGATTTGATTCTCAAAAAGTAACTATCGCATATAGCTATGAAATTCCCTTAATTTGTTTAGAAATGTTAGAAAAATATGTACATGTTTTTGTTCATGTTGAAGCTATTTGAAGTTAAATTTGAAAAATACCAAAACTTTCATAGGTAGAGGCAAAACTCATAGAAATAAATGTTCCATAATTATAATTTTTAATAGAATAGTAGCCACATATCTAAAATTTGTGCTTGTTATTATTATTTAAAGCTTAAAATGTTTGCAAACTTTTATCCCAATTTTAATAAATACATAAAAATATATATTTCTTCATTTTAATAACTACCATAGTATGAATATAAGAGAGTATACTAGAATATAACTTTTGAATTAATAATTTATAATAGAACTATATATATTAAATAATAGAGAGTGTGGGTTAGGGTAGCAGACTGATTAAAATTGTAATTGCCATATCAACTGGTAGTGTATAAAAGTTAGGATGCAAAATTCAAGTTTGCACTTATAAGTTGTATTGAGTGCATATAAATATAACACAAAGTGATGCTCGAAAGGTAACAAATTAGTATTTGTAGACAAAACAGGTAAATCAGGTTAGCCTTGCTGTAAGTAAAGTAGTTTGGAATCCAATCACATACAGTACCAAAATTAATGAACATTAAAATAACAAAAATCAGTACCAAAAAACATTGCTAATATTGATATAATAATCTTCATATACTTTTTATATTATCTCTATACAAATATATCTCAATAACTTACACCGATGACATTCGATCACAATTCGATTATGCGTGTTGCGCAGCTCTTTCTTCTCTGTTTCAGTTTCTCGTAGTCTTCCGAATCTGGAGAAATCGGGTTATTGCGATGGTGCCTCAGATTCATTCCAAAGCTTTGCACTCCTTTTGCAATCCTAGACAAAGGGGAAAGGACCAAATCCTTCTTAATCGCAATAGGAGACAGGGTACTGGATAAGTTGAGGGACGACAGGGAAAAGTCTTGGATTGCACTCTCACTGTGGGAAGTCTTCATCTTTGCGTTCAACCCATCCGTGTCCAGCATAACTTCTTCCTGAACTAGTAAATGGGACACTTCATTCGAAGTTGCCATCATGCAAGGTCTGTACTCCAGATCTTCAGAGGATTTGGAGAGCTTGCGGCACACACCGACCTTGAGGTTAGTGCTTGAGGTTTCTTCGGGTTTGGTATAGGCAGCCAGGTTGCTTTCAGTACTTATATGTATCTGGGGCATCGATGTCAGTGGTAACTGCTGCTTACAATTGGATTGTTCGCCCAATGAGGACTTTCTGTTCATCTGTCGAAGAGACGCCTTCTTCATGGCGTCCAGCACAAAGTCGTCCACTTCGGTGTTGTACCGGCGTTGGTTAAAGTGGCTCGGGTCTTCTAGAAATACCAAGCTGTCGCTTGTGGAACCATTGGATTTGAAGTTGAAAGTGGCAAGAATGCCGCAGCTCTCGAGAACGGCATCGTGTTTAGTATTGGTAGCACCATTATTTAGGCATTCGGTGGACATCGTTAGTTCTGGCTCATCCACATCGCTGAATTCAGAATAATCTGAACTGAGGGTGCGGTCACTTATGTGCCCGTGGAATCCGGTGGCCGTGTAGATTTTATGGTGGAGGATAGAGTCTTCTTCTGACTCAGAAGAACTGTCCATGCTATAACGAGGACCCTGAACATAAAAAATAACATATTATAAAAAAAAAAAAAACATTTAAATACAATCTTTTGGCATGATAATATTTTGAATATTGAGCACTTCCTTCCACTAAAAAAAAATATACACACAAAATTTGCCATTATCTTTGTTTTTAAATATATTCACTAATTTTATGTTTATTACATGAATTATGTCATTCAGTGGCGGACTGGCCATAGAGTTGATCTGGAATTTTCACGCGTGGCTGGTTAATATTTTTAAAATGTGGCTTCTTGAAAAGTAAAAAATAATTAAAAAACTAATTTATTAAAAGTCAGCACAGGTTTATCAATAATGTTTCAAATTTGAAAACAGGAAGCCATGGTATCTCTAAGAAGTCAAAAAAAAATTTTATTTGAAACTACGTTCCAGCTGTGGCCTATGGAACTGCGGAAAACGTGAAGTCAGTTTCAGAAACGTGAGAGTGTAAAGGAGAGGCCGTATGGCCCCACTTCCTTTTTTTGACCAGTGCTTCTCGGGTGAAGAATTTTGATTGAACAGGACCGTTGATGGCTTCCCCTTAATAATCTTCCAAACGTATTAAAAATTCCAATATGATAATTATAAATATTAATTATCATCTAAAATATTAATAAATTTTAAAATCGTTTAATAAATTTTAAAATCGTTTAATAAATTTTAAAATCGTTTAATAAATTTTAAAATTGTTTAATAAATTCTGAAATTTTTTAATGAATTTTAAAATATTTTAATAAATTTTTTAACTTTTTAAATAATTTTCAAAATATTTTAATACATTTTAAAAGACATTAATAAACTTTACATAAAGAGTTAAATGTTGATATTATTTATTATTTTGTTTTCAAATTATGGGCTCATTTTTTTAATAACAAACATCAGTTTCAAAATGTTTTTGGTGGCCGAAATTCAAAATTTTCCCGGGCCGTTTTTGAGTGCCAGTCCGCCCCTGATGTCATTCCTAGCTACAAAATGCCATTAAATATTTTGTCTGTCTGCTTAATTGATAACTGATTAGATGGATTTTTATATAACTTGCACAATTATATACTGCCAAGAGTCATTGTATACTAACTTAAACATATTGACATCTTAAACTATTCTAAAGTTATAGAACATTGATAGGTATTGATTTGGAAATGTACATGAGTGCATCCTCTATTACATGGCATTGTTAAAATTAATAATGGTTTACGATACGAACATGAAGGTAATTTTTTTTTATTATTCTAATAGTCGCAACTTCAGAGTAATATGATTTTTTACCCCCACCCAATACAACCATTGCAAAAAAAGTGATTATTTAAATTTTTGGGGCTTGAATAGCATAAAATAATATGAAAATCTGTTTGTTTTTCGAAGCTTGGTTCTAGAGAATATACTTTTCATTGAGATTGAAAATTAATATTTAAGATTTTATTTTTAGTATTAGCAATGTATAATGCTTTTATTAATTATCTATAAAAACTCAATAATCTTTCTGTACTGACAGGTAAACACCATTAAACAACACAAACAGTAAAGCAACAAAATTAATACAAATCTAAATTTTTTGCACAGGTGTGCAAGGGTGAAATAAAATTTTTTTGCAGGTTTACTGACAGATATTAAGATTTATATATTAAATTTTTAGCATTTATAGACCTTAGTCCCTTTTACACAGGGTTGGGTTTCTTACAGGATAGTGGATGAAACTAGAAATATGGAAGAAAAAAAAACAGTTGCTGAAATTTAAAATATATTATTTATATAAAAGAATTATTCAAAGCATAATATTACAATATATTATTCATAACATCTAAAGTACATAACTTAATTATTTTAAAAATATTATTTTCTTAATAATAAGTTATTTTTAAGTATAAACTTCAGGTGATGGTTTTTATAACTTTATGGGGGGGGGGGGGGTCACTGTTTCTTCCAATTCTGTATAAAATGATCTTCCAATTCTTTATTTTTCATATAAAAATGCATAATTTTAAAGTTAAAGAACCTATTGTGCAACATATTAAATAAATAAAATTTAAATCACTGTATTTTATTTAAATAAATCTGTAAAATCAGTTTTATTCCACAGTAGGTAAGTGATCCAAACTATTTACTATTTGAAGAAGTTTAAATAATAGAAATTTATGCTGGTTAAATTGAAATGGATAGCTTTTAATGCATTTTGTGTATCTTACATAAAAAAAAAATTTTTAGGTACCCAATAAAAAACTTAAGTCAGGTGGGTGATTTAATCTTGGCTAAAAAAATTATATAATTATTAATTTAGCATATATAATAGGTTTAATTATATAAGTTTAATTAAATTTACTTAAGGTTATCTATTAGAAAAATACATTTATTGTATCTTACAAAGTAGCAATTTTACATGTTAAATTCCTAAAGGAAAACAGTTTCTTCCATTTTGTCCACTACTGGATGAATTTTATTCCTTCCGGCCGTTTTTTTTTCCACATTGGAAGAAACTTGCCAATCTTGCTTTTACCTCTAACATAATGATATTTTATACTAAATTCAACTAAAACTATCACAAAATATTATGATTGCTATTTTTTTCTGAAATGATTTTTAAAAATGCACACTACAAATAATGTACAGCTTATTGAGAAAATTATTTTTTCAATTAAATTTATAAAAATGTGGCCAATTTTTAATATTTTTACAATCAAGTCTTGTTCATAACTTTATATTATATTTTCAAACTGAAAACAAAATAGAGACAATTCCTGATTTATAATTAAATTGATACTTTAAAGAGGGAGAATGATTTTTTAACACAGAAACCAAAAAATAGCAATGATCCTATAAGTCACGTTCATCATAAAAAAAAACATTTAATATTTCAACTATAAACCATAGCAAACTAAAACACATACATTTGCAATTTTGTCTGATCCCTTTGTGAAATTATCTTAAGGTTTTAAAGATATTATCCTTTACTTAATTAAAAATTGCTTTAGGGATTTTATAAGGGAAACACATTTAAAACACAGTTAACCTTTCATTGCAGAACATAAAAAAATTAAAAAGCAGATATGTTAACCCATTGGCATGCTTAATATTTTATTTTATGTCTATTATAGTTTAAAATTAAATTTTGAGGAAAATTAAATCTCTCAGCCAACGAATTGTCATTTGTACAAATAATTCTGAATTTATAAGGCAGCTATTCACGTGCATTTTATGAGAGCTGTCTTAATTTCAGTTGTCTCCAGAAAATATGCTTTCTTAAGTTTACAATTCTCTAGCATGCCAATTTATTTCAGGAGGCATCATAAATAAAAAAATACATTTTATTGAAGACATCCTTAACAGGGAAAGGATCCTGGATTCGAATATTAGTTCCTTTTTCATTGATGTTTATTTTTAATTCTGAGATTACTTCATGCTTTTAAATAAGGTATATTGATTTTCTTAACCATTAAAAATATTACACTGATATATATATAGGATACAATAAAATAAAATGTTTTAGCTATAATTGCTGGCAGTTATAATAATTAGGGAAATTTCAAAACAAGTTTTATTCCTCAAAAGAACGCTTAATCTTTAGAAGACGGGGTTTGATTTTAACATAGGATTCTGGTCGAAATATCGGTCAGAATCCCATGGCCAATATCGGTAAAGGTTAAACAAGAAACCTAGGTTACTGGCGACAAGTACATCTGAATGTTAAAACAATCAATTTAAAGTTTAGTTAAGCTAGTTTTAGTTTAGCTTGACTTATGAATTGGTGTAGGGTTAACAACTGCTTGGACACCTATTTTTATTAAAAAAAAATCTACAAATGTTAAAAAAAACTTAAAAAATTCTCTACAAAAATGTTCAAAAAAATTACTTTGGGCACCAAGAATTTTAAACACGATGAATTCCGATTTGAAACAGATTTCTGAAGATTAGCCTAAAAAGTGATAAACATAGGATAATACCATTAATACAGATCTAGTTATTCTTCACAGTATACTAAACTCTGATAGCAAATAAGTAGCTTATTATCAAAATAGGCCAGATTACTAAACAATCATACTAAATTCACCAATGACCTCTGCAACAGCATCCTCCAAGAAAAGCATTTCCATAGCCCACAAAATAAACTGATAAAATGGGTTTTAAGTCCAATTATAGAGCAGGCCATATGTCCAATTTTTTCAATATAAAATTTAAAAATCTCATTAATATAAATGATTAAATAGTAACTATTGGATTAAATACCATATTGCCAAATCACTATGACATTTGGAAGGGAGGTTAAAATTATAAAATTGAATTGCAAAGTTTGACGTTCGGTGTAGGGTCAACTACAGTGTCAAAACAAATGAAAAAAAAATAAGTGAAATTCATCTCTAAAATATAAGTAAGCTAATAAAATAAAAACTTTAAACTCCAATATTAATTAACCTTTTATAAACTTTCCATGTTAATGAACATATTTTACCCTAATCAACATATTTTTCTTTTAAAAAAAAACCCCATACCACACATCTGAAACCGTGAATAGATCACTGAAAATCACACCAGATGTATAACAAAAACTGGTCAATTCCCCTTCTGGCCTATTTTGAAAGCAAGCATCTGAAAGAACAGTTACTTACAATAGATGCCGTAGTCTCATCCACTGATGCCAAACTCGTAGGTGGGCAAGCTGCCACCCCATTCCCCGACTTCTTTCCAAGAGCCTTAACGCTCCGAATGGGGTTCAGCTTCGCAAAGTGAGAAGTAACATTGTTCAGGGCCCTTGAACCGACCGATTTCAGAGAGTTCAACTGGCCTTCCGATATGTTCCTGGGCATGGATGAGAAGGATGGCAACTCCAGGTGGAAACCCTGGTTTGGGTTGTGACCGTGGTTGCTGCTCCGGTTACTTCGGAAAACCCCGGCTCGAACTCCGACTTGGGAGAGGGGCATTTTGCTTTTCCTGCGCTCCAGTTTACCCTCGAAGATTGGGACGTTCAGCTCTTTGACGGAAAGTGCGACTTTGAATGTCTCGCAAATGGCTTTCAGTGATTCTAGAAAATGAAACTCATTTCTATAAAATGTTCTTGTGTGCACAAATTGAAAGCCTTATAATAAGTTAAAATATAAATAAAGTACCAGAAGAAATTGTACACTTATTATATAGTAATTTTTTCACCTGATATGCTATAATTCTTTATAAAGTAATAAAATTTTATTTGTTGTAATTATTTCTGGCTGATGGAATATAATAGTATAAAATAGTAATTTTTGCCATCATTTATTATTCGGAATTTCAATTAATTACATTTTGCATAATTTCAATTGGTCATAATTTGTGTAACTAAATTTGCATTTGTGTGTGCATAATTGTGCAATAACATAATTTGTGATTGGTCTGTTCGGGATTTTTGAACACGGTTCTATATTTGTAACTTTTTTTTAATTGTAAGAAATATTTCTAATATTTAAATATTTTTATTAAAATCCGAGTAAGGATAAAAAATAGCTTAAAATTTTTTTTTGAAGTGCCACATACCGTAAAAAACGATGGGAGAGTTTCATTAATAAAAATAAAGAAATTATTAAACACTCTTAAATAAAATATATTACAGAATTAAGCAAATAAAATAATACAAAAACAAAAGTGTTATTGCATACAAGTTTCAAAAAGAAGGACCAACAGATATATACAATTAATGTTTTTTCTACAACAGGGTTTTTTTAATTGCTAAAAAAACAAAAATAAACACGGATTCAAGAAATTTTTTAAACCATGTCTTGTATCCTATAACAACGGCTTTACTTTACGCATGATGTCATACATTGATAATTTCTTCGGTTTCGCAGAAGACGGCCGAGGAGAGGGGCAAGAAAGTTACACTTTTATAATTTTGCAAAGGTTTCGTTTTTCAGAAACAATTTTGTGAAGGGTCCGGTTTTCACAAATGGAATTTTGTGAACGGAGGAGAGGGGCAAGAAAGTTACACTTTTATAATTTTGCAAAGGTTTCGTTTTTCAGAAACAATTTTGTGAAGGGTCCGGTTTTCACAAATGGAATTTTGTGAACGGAGGAGAGGGGCAAGAAAGTTACACTTTTATAATTTTGCAAAGGTTTCGTTTTTCAGAAACAATTTTGTGAAGGGTCCGGTTTTCACAAATGGAATTTTGTGAACGGAGGAGAGGGGCAAGAAAGTTACACTTTTATAATTTTGCAAAGGTTTCGTTTTTCAGAAACAATTTTGTGAAGGGTCCGGTTTTCACAAATGGAATTTTGTGAACGGAGGAGAGGGGCAAGAAAGTTACACTTTTATAATTTTGCAAAGGTTTCGTTTTTCAGAAACAATTTTGTGAAGGGTCCGGTTTTCACAAATGGAATTTTGTGAACGGTCCGTAAATGGATCCAAACTTCTTCTAGACAAACCCCTTCATGTAAACAAGTAAACTGCAGTGCAGTGCAGCAATTGTTTGTACCCTTTCATGAATGATTAATGAATTTTGTATTGTACTTTTTCAAACGACACTAGGCGACGCTTTTCAATCAAGAACATATTTATTTTTAAAAAAAAGAAGGGTTGGTATCTGTTGAACAATTTAAATTAAATCTACAAAGTTATATAAGTTATAATAACAAGTCCGACAAAATAGAAGAGAAGACAGTAAATTATCATCTACCATTTGACCAGAAAGTAATTTTTCTTTTAAAAAAACATTCAATTTTACAATTATAAAACACTTTAAAATATCATAAATCCCTATATAAAAGTAAAATACCTAACATATAAAAATTCACAATTATACAACTATTTTATTAAAATTGTAGAACTGTTTTAAAGCTACATTTGCCAATAATTTATATACCCCAATTTTGTATTTAAATATAAATTAGTACAATTTTATATTTTAAAATAATAAAATGTAGCAATAAAAGTACTTTTATAATTAAATTTTCACTAAAATGCCACCGTACCTGCTGCCTCTTCTTCACTATTAATTGGCACTGCCATGTTATTGAAAAATCGTGTGTTGGTGGAACGAAACATATGAAAATACCCGGATTGTCCATAAACAGAGTAGTGCAAACGTAGACAATAGTGTTTTGACTTGAACACCCCTGGTTCTGGACCTGAAAATTAAAAATTAATTTTACAACTAATTTTGAATTATACAGTTGAAATCTTTAAAATCAAATTCTCATTTCTGTCTTTCAAGGAAATCCATTTAATACATAAACTAAAAGTTAAATGTTATTTTTAAAAGTAACACATTTAAGAGAACAAAACAGAAAAATAAAAATTATACAGACAAGACATTTTTTTTTTTAAATCCTGACTTTGAACTAATAAATAGGTATTTAACGTAATAGTGATATTACACAAGACAAAACTTAATTTTATAAATCATTAATTAAAAAAAATATTAATGACAAAGTAAAGTTGCAAAGCAGAATTTAATAATACACTATTATTAGCTATACAATAATAAAACTAAAAGTAATAAACATTTTATACCAAATTAAAAGAAAATATTGTGTAATTATTTACCACTTTAAGTAAAACAAAGATGTCAAATTATAAAATACTTACTCTGCATTAGCTGTAAAAAATCCTTTAAATTTGTATTTTTCTTAATTTTAAAAGGTACCACAATTTACAGAAAAAAGTTTTTCTAAAAAGAAAATCTCTATATTTTTTTTAATAAAATCTTTAAGATGATATTTTCTTGAAATATAACCTTTCCATTCTGAAGTTTTACAGCAAACACGGAGTTGCTAAAACTCTTATTTAAAAAGGTAAATGTTTGTATTATCTTTCTAAATTTCCAACTACATTAAAATTTTTAACAAAATAGTTATTTGTGACATAAAATTTGAGCAAACACTTTACAATGAAATATAGGAAAAGAGTGAATTTTAAAGTTATGTGTAACTGATTTATTCTGTTAACTTGAACTTAATCTACAAGAATTCCATGTAAAACAGTTGCCATACAAAAAATAAAATTATATCTAGAACTTAACAACTAACCTACCCAATTCAATTCTTTCCAAATCTTCCAACATCACATGCTGATATTTAATAATTCTATCAGTTTGGTCATCATATCTAAAAAGAAAAAGCAAGTTTTGCTTGTAATTAATATTGTAATAATCATTAAAAAAGGAAAAGGCTCAAAAATTGCAATTCTTACAACTGAGACACATGAAAAAATTTCTTAATAGATATTTAAACAAAATATTCGAATTGATATCGAGGAAAATTTTCAGCATTACTCCCTATCACTATTTTAGTAGAATATATTTTAGTATATAGAATATATTTAAAGTTCAAAATGAATCTATATTAAGAGAAGAAAAGAAAATATTTTAGACATAGGTTATTTCAATTAGAGCTAATGAACAGAAAAAATAGAGTTTATTAATAAAAAAATTACTGTTTAATTTCAAACCCAGATAAAAAAAATCTGCTCATGAGATTCTATTGAACAATTATGCTGGCATAATCTTGATTTAAATGTTCAACTTACTCAGCAACAAAATAGGAATCTTTTGTAAGAATTAGAATTGCATCCATGTCTTGTTTATCAGGGTCACCGGTACTAAAGTAAAAAAAAACTAATTTAAAAAAAATCTACAAAAATTCATTTATAAATTAAAATATGCAATAAACTCAAGTATGGTATGATTAACATACAGTAAATTGTATAATAAGAAATATAACATTATTTATAAATAAAATTATAATAACACAGTTTTTGCAATGTTTTAGATTAAAAAAAAGAAATATAACATTATTTAGAATTAATTATAATAACATAGTTTTTGCAATTTTTTAGATTAAAGAACAAATTTGCAAAATAACTTACATATTTTGAACTTATATCAGTGGAATTTAATGTCAATAATGAGATATAAAAGTGCTGGTTAAAAGTTAAACAAAACATTCTAAAGCTATCCTCACAAAACGTAAAAAGACCAGTAGTTTTTTTAAAAGAAATGTAGTATTAAAGTCAAAGCCCTTTTTTATATTGCTTATTATACATTAAACTACAAGGCAATATACAATAACATATGATTTCATTAAATTCTTGAACTGATATATTGTTCAACCTCCAAATTCTAAGCACAATCAAATATAAGCAGAATAGTTGTCATAGCAACAAGGCAATAAAAAAAGGATTTGGGGGAAAAATCAGATTTGAAAAATTTATTTGCTTGTAAAAACTGTTTGCTCAATGTGGAACAGTGATGGCGGACACTAACTATTTGAGTTCTTATTTAATATTTTTTTTCAAGCTTTTGGTATTTTTTTTTACTAAGACTGGGTTAATAAGACATTATGACTAAAGTTATAAATTATATTTATGGGTGAATATTTATATTTGGAAAGCAGCATTTTAGGTGAAAGAAGCATTTTAGCTGACAATATGCCTTTATCCTCTGTAACCTTCATATGCCATATAGCTTACAATATGCCAACACAATATATTGACAGATTTAAAACAATGTGTTTATTAACCCACTGTGAGCAAAATATTAAAACAGTAAGTTTATTTTCACTGTAGAAGAGTTTAATTTATATTTCCAAAAAAAATCCTTTTTAAACACATTTTTTTAAAAATTATTTAACTAGCGAAAGTTTATAAATGTTCCCCTAACGCTTTCATTTTTAAAAATATTTCAAAATAGAAGTTTTTATAATTTTTTATATTATGTGCATTGGTGAGAAAACTAGAGGTACTACCCGAATAGATATACATTTGTATATCCAGCATAGTTAAGTTTTACCCAAAAGAATTAATTTCTGAATAAAATAAAATGAAACATGCAACACATTACATAAACTATTGATTATCAATGAGATATTATAAAGAAGCTTAAAATCTCACACAGGATCCGCGTCTATAAGAGCCCATCCTCCCAAAACAACTTCCTGCTCTGGAATCAGTATCTTTTTGCAGTCTTCAATGAGCTGTTTCACCCTCTCGTGGTGTTCTTGGTCGTTCATGTCGTTTTCTGGGTCGACCTCCTCACGCTCGGGAGTGACAGCATTGATATCTTCAGTGACAGGGTTCCCCATCATCAAGTCGATTGTGGCCTGGCGAAAAGCGTCTTTAAATTGGTTCTTGTAATACCTGGAAAATAAAGAAATTTATATTATAACAATTAAACATAATAATAAATGAGTGACCAGCTTCTTTTATTGAGTTTGAATTTGTCAAATGTTGACAAAAAAAATTTCGAAATTGAGAGGAATTGCAGCTATAAAAATGTGTGTATATAATATGTTGTAAAACTTACATTTATGTTTAGTGGCATAGTTTAATAAAAATATAAATTACTTAAAGGCTTGCATATGCAGGTGAGTTTTTGTCTCTCAGATGGTTGTGGAAGTTATTCTGATCATAAAAACTATCTGATAACTATGAGTTTCGAATGACAAAACTCACGAAATGCACGTGGATGAAAATATCTTATACATGTTTTTTCAGATATTCTTGAAATAAATAACTCACTTGCATATCTAAGGCTTTAAAGCAAAAATACAGGTATAACTTAAATAAAAAAATTATTTTAAAAAAACATATAATTTGCTTTTAAGTAAAGAAACAGGATGCAAAGGAAATTTAAAATGTCGTCCCTACACAAAACAGAAAGTGGTGTGTTTTATAAAAAAAATCTGGGACACACTGTGTTCCCAACACAGCGTGCATGTGTTCAATAATAAACATCTCTGTACAAAATTACCTGCCTCTAAGAAAACAAAAGTATGAATATGTATAGAAATCAAATATTGCAATTTTTAAAGGATAAAAACAAAGCAATTTTTAAAGGATAAAAATAGCACCTGTTTGCTGAGTGATATCCATCCTTCATCAGACCTGCAATACGACGCTCCCCTGTTCTTGTAAAATCCCCCTGAGTAAAAACAAAACAAAATTAGCTTTATAAAAATCATTAGTTATTTTAGTTAATTAAAAAAAAGGAATCCCATACCTTCAATGCTACAGTTCCAGCATACTGACGACTAATTATATCACCGTTGTTTGCCCACAACATTTGAAATATTCTTCGACAACCAGCTGGTAAAATTCCTTCTGGTGGCAACAGCCCAAGTTTATTGAACTGAAAAATAAGTATAAATACATTATAAATAAAACTAATATTTCATCAGAGCATAATATTTTTACTTAAATTATATTAAATAAGTTTTTTTTTCCGAAAACAAAGGTATTTTAAGAAACAAAATCCTACAGATGAAAAAAAAAACATATCATGGCAACAAATCAGTGCAATGGGACTGGAAATTTACTAATATAATTTTTTTTTAATTTAAATAAAATTATTTAACTTGTTTGTATTTTTTATTCATGTCTAATTACAAAGCATTTTTTTTAAATAATAATTTAATTATTTTTATCTAAAAAATTTAAGCTTGTATGTACAACTTTTTTAACAGTAATTGTGTTATTCAATCAATCAGTTAGAATGGTGTGTGGTAGTAATGCGATAAAATAATGAGACAGTTAAAAGAAATAAAAATATGCTGATGACCAATATTTTCCCATTTCATTGATGTAACTAAACTAAGACAAATTGCATTCTAAAAAAAGTAGTAATTTCTAAAAGTTTAGAATCTTTTCCACTAGACAATAAATAAGCAATATCAAAATACAATATAATACAAGTTAACAACCCGCTTTCTCAGAAATTTCGGCTATGGGTCGTATAGTTTTCAAAGAAATATAAATTATTTTTAAACTCATAAAAATATTCTATTTTACATTACTTATCAAAGCAATTTCATTAGCAAAAAAATTAAAATCTATATGAATATAATCAGTTTTTTTTTTAATTTTATAAATCCAACTATTAATAACATAACTTTCCTAATTTGCTTCTTATTTGAGAGGGTTACGTGAATTTAATTTTCTTGTGATAAATTGAAAACATTTATTATACAAAATTACCTGAATGTCCATAACAGTTTTTGCTAGTGCTGTTTGTACAATGTTTGTCCTATCGAGGCAGTCAACACAGTTAGAGCGAAATGCTCCTCGTTGATCACAAATTAGACCTTCACTGTCAGTCCTAAAAAAATATAAACATTGTATATGAAAACAAGGAGGCAATGTCAGTTGCAAATTTAGAGTAACAATATCATGAATAAGCCAAAAATTAAACTTTTCAATAACTATATGTAAAAGATAATTTAATTAAAAAAATTATTATGCTGGTTATTTAGTCAGTGGTGGCGCTAGGAATTGCCCGACGGGGGGGCTAGAATTCCCCGACAGGGGGGCTAATATCCCCGACGTAAAATATGCATATAAGAGTATAAAATATTCATAAATAACGAAATAAATTTGTTGAGATAAATATTTGAAAAAAAAGGCTTATAATATTTATATATTAATTATTAAATAATTGTAGTGTTCTGAATATTCTGGGTTGCAGTCATGGAGAAAAGATAAGTGCCAAAAAAAAAAACCTGTACAAATCATACTCAAAATGTTTTCAAAACCTTTATAAATGTAACCATTTGAAGAGGTTGGGTTGTTCAAAGAAGGGACGGCGAGAAGGCAACAAATAAAATAAATAAAAAGTAAGTAATAGTGAAGGTAAAACGAAATGTGGTAAATCACTATATTATGCAAGTAGTTTTTGTAAAATCCCCATGCTTTTACGAAATTAATTTATTTTTTGTTGATAGCAATGCAACGTAAAACGGTGCTATGTTTTAGCGCTTTTTTTCTGTCATCTAATTTAGTGGGTTTTTTTTAAATCTATAAACAGTGAGAACGCTTTTAAATACTTATAAAAGGCTGTATCTCTAGCAATGAAATTGAGACTATTCCTATGAAATAATTTTTCTATTGAGAGCCATTTCCTATAAAATACTTTTCAGAGAATAGAGCTGCAGCAGTAGTTATATGTATTGGAGAACTTCATGACGTAAAAAGTCTGCAGTATTTTATTTTTATTTAAACTCCTAATTTCTTATCAAACGAGATAAAAATTGTCATTTGCAACGGAGTTATAATGTCGGAATCAATCCTCTTAAAAGCATACTATGTTCCTATCCTGTTACCTTATTTTATAGACGTTTAGCTAGTAGGATTAATTGACAATTTAATGGATTTACGATTGCCCATTTTTAATTTAGGACCGCCGTCTTGAACCATGACTGCATCGTTAGAATATGACCCGATTTCTTCTGAATTGATTTTTTTATATATAACAATATACGAAAAAAAATTTAATGATAAAAAAAGGTTTCCAATAATTATATTTTATTTTTAAATTCCAAATAGTATGAAATTGCACAAAATTTGTGGCAACAAAAATTGAAATAAACGTCATTTCTAAACCTAGCTCATACGACGAAACAATTTATTGGTTAAATAAATCTTCTTTACTTAAATAGTAATGACAAAACTAGCTTGGTTCTTCTAAATACGGAAAACATAAAAATAAATAAACGGTAGGACTTCTTTTTGAACGAAATAAATGTAATATTAAGTAGCCACAGGCACAAATAAAATTTTTATAAGAAATTTTTTCACTTGAATTATTAAGACATCTCACCTTTCCGAATTAGTACAGTTGAAATCTTAATGCAATGTTGACACTCTACAATTTTCCTCTTTAAAAAAACGGTTTGCCTTTCACCAACGACAAAATAGAACTGGACCATAATCTTACTTCTACAAGTAGGGCCCGTCTCGATATCCTTCACGCACGACACTTTTTACTCTCGAGAGTCGAGACGGCCCTGTAGCTGACCATTCACTGCCATCTCTTTTTTTTTAGGGGAGATAGCGGCGCTATACATATATACCTCCCCCCTCTTCGAAAAACACTCCAACACCCCCAAAGGCGATTTTGTCTTTTGTCTACCAAATCTTGTAGCTGACCTCCTCAAGGTTAAACTTTTACAACGAGGGATGCTTTGTCCCCAGGACCATAGACCTACTCTTTGCATAGACCGGCTTTGGATAGCTGGGAGATTATAGGGAACAAACAATCAGGCTTGCGGCAATGCGCGTATGGCTACTGCCGTCTGAATAGGCCTTCGTTTGTGGTTCCACGTCTGAGCTGTGGCTCTGCTCTTTGCTCAAAACAAAATGACTCGTGTCTCATACGCAGGGACTGATTTGGGGGCCCGGCGAATACTTGACAAAATTGTTGTTATTATTAATGCAATTTTCAGCAATTTATCCAAAAAAGTGAGAATTAAGTCGTATTTTAAATGAATAATAAACTTATTTTGCAATATTTTTTATTTTTCGAGACTATTTTTACGAGAGGATCCTCTTTAGTGATGTAGGGCCTATGCCTATAGTACTGAACTTTCTAAATCATATCCTGCTCATACGCTTAAAATAAATGCAACAGTAGAAAAAAAAATATGGCATGTGAAATAAGCACTGTTAAGATTTATGTTGTGTCTTAAAAGAACATTTTAAAAAAAAGAACTTTAATTTTTTACATTTTAACATGAAATCTTTTACTTTAAATTAAATTTTGAATCGTGTTCTTCAATTTTTGAACGATCACAAAATATTTTCGTTAATGCACATTTTCGACACGCATGCTAACTTTTTGAAGTTTTCCTTTTATAAAATAAATTCATTAATGATATAAATTGACAAATTAATTTTAACCACTTTACTTCCTAAAACTTTTAAAGTATATTTTTCCTCAAGTCCTTATTTTTTTTTTCTGACTGATACTTGCAGGGGCTCAAATGGCATTGTCTAATTGTATATTTACCGTTCTTTAAATCCGCCACTGAGTATTAGCAATAGTTTCATTGAAATTATTATTGATGGCCGACTTAATAAAAGTTTTTAAAAATACTTTCGCCGCATGGTTTTAATAAATCGCGATTGTTTTTTGGCACAAAATCAATGATATGCGGGATAAAATATCGTGTGCATGATGATATGCTGTTTTAATTATATGATCATATATTTCTTTAGATTATTATTTGGAATAATATTAAATTTTTTAATGGTGATATTTTGAAACATGGGTTTTAGTTTGAAATTTTGGGGTTGCTTTTTATTGTAAAATATGTAGCAAATAATGTAATTGAAACTATGATAACAATAAGTTTAGTATACGTGAAACCCTACTTAACCTTACATAACCTTGTATAAAAAACTGAAATAATAAAAATACTGATAATTTTATTTAAAATAATAAATATTGGTTTATAGAATTTGTTTATATAGGATAACAATATTGCCGAGAAATTAGTTTGTTAGAATAGGTTGGTTGAATTAACATTGAACTAGAGCTGCACAGTGGGGGGTTATTGGCGAAGGATCAGGGTTTATATGGAAGAAAAGACCCGAGAACACTGTCTGATCGTATTTTTGAACCACGGTCGGTTAGATGACGAGATCAACTCATCCGGTGCAACCTACCTCAATAAACGTCAAGACATCGGACCACAATCAGATTAACCCGAGTGCACTAGTCTCTTATACGCGGTGGATATTTTTTTAGTGTCGAAAGGAACGGATTTGACAACTCTCCGATTACTGAATCGCTACACACAAGCTAGAGATAGAAAATTGTGCTTATCGAGTGCTTGTCCGAACTCCGAACCATTCGGCCACCACAGGCTGTCGGGATTTCGGTCTGTCGGAATTATAGTTTTGTCGGGATTGTGACCTGCTTGTCGGAATTAGCTCTGTCGGGTTTATGACCTAGATTCATTTCATTAAAAAAGCAAATTCGACTCAACTTTTCATTAAAATTTGGTTTTAATAATTAAAATAACGCTTTTCCCCGACAAACTTCAGAATTTTGCCCGATGGGGGGGCTTGGCTTGCCCGACGGGGGGGCTACAGCCCCCCCCAGCCCCCCTAGTGGCGCCACCTCTGTATTTAGTATATATTGTACTATACAGCGCCACCACTGACGGTTTTAGAGATTACAGGTCCAAAATGTATGTTTTTATAGTAAAATAGAATACTTATATTATATCACAAAACTTTATTAAACATATTTATTTTAAATTAAGATCCACATTTAAGATATCATCCAGTAACTTATTGCTTTTGTCCTGACATTTGCTTTTTAAAATAAAAAAAAACTCATAAAAGCAATTTTAAAACAGAAATAACGATCTTATAACTGATTCAACTGATATAAAAAAAATATATAGTTGTTAAAGATACACAAGTGTAACTATGAAATATTATAATAATTTACAATTAATAGTTGTACAATCCTTTTGTCCCTCAAACAGATCTTAGAGCCATGTGTGAGCTTTGAAATATAATGTTCAATTTTATAATAAAAGATTGAATACTGTTAAGAATTTTAAAGACTTTTTCAAGTGAATAGTAGTTTTTAATATTTAATTTTAGCATAGTTAAAATTTTCAAAACTTTTCTAAGTTAAAAGTAGTTTTTACTATGTTAATAGTTAACTTTTTGAAAGGAAAATTTAAAAGGAGCAAACCAAAACTTACCAGCAGTATCTCATATCACGAATGATATCATGAATACTTTCAATAAGGACAGATACATTCTCAAACTTCATACCTCGGCTGCAAAAGCAAAACCAATTACCAGATTTTAATCATCGAAAAACCACATTTAAAAATTCAACATACACCAATTAAAAAAATCCTATGTCATTCCACAATCTGTGAATATTTGTGACATGTTTAATAAAATAAAGATGATGAACTTACCAATATTCATGGAAATCAAAGCTCACATATGTGAGATCAGGACAGCTATACTCTAGTATGTGGTTTAAATAGGCATCATTAATTACTTTTTCCTTCCCCGACTGCTCCATTAAATTAACAATAACTTGTGATCCATAAATACTGAGTTCCTCACTAAAGTGTTTCTCGAATGCTAACTGGGTATCTTCTTCACCTATAAACAATAAATAAAATCAACCAACTTTATTTATATGTTAATTTTATCATTATTAAACCATAGTTAACTCTTAAATGGTACTGTAGGGATCGGATCTGACCCAAAGGTTCATTTTCACTCTCCCTTATTATGCGAAAGAATGTTTTCGAACTCCATAAGTTTTTTACTAACTTCTTGTTATGGACTTGCAGACATAACCATTGTCGCCAAAAGTGTTATGTCTGTAAATCCATAACATGAGTACACCGTATCGAAACTCAAACCTACATTTTTAATACTGACCAACAACACAACTAACACATTGCGGACATTGAACAATGCAAAACAATTACAAGGGAGTCGAAGTAGTAATACATATGCAACACTTTTAAAACTAGGAATATAACTAAATTACATAAACATGCATCATCAAAAGATATCAGGTCATATCCGACCCAACTGTACCATCTATTTTGTCTCAAACCACCATAAAGTGTAAGGGTTAGGCCCAACAGATAGCAAAATGTAAAATAACCGAAAATCATAAGCAAACCTTTATCAAGTTGAGGAGGAGGTCTGTATTTATAACCAGGTTGACTCCAGAAGATAGGCACCGACCCACGGACCTGAACAAACGAAACAATGTGTGACTGGAACTCAAATATTTGCTCCGTCTCAACGTAGTTGGCACATTTCCCTGATTCGTCCACTCCTCGCCGCTTATAGCGTGTTCCGGCCCGGTGGCGGCTTCTGCGAGATATCAGGATCATGGTGTAGTTTTTAGCAGAAGAGTCTGGTAAGAGTACGGGTGGGGGGAAGAATCTTGATCCCTCCGCTGAAAGGGATTCCGCGTCGTCCACAATGTCGATCCAGCATTGCTCGATCTGCACGAAGCCTTGGATGACTGGGATTATCCAAGGATCACATAACGGTTCCTACGAAGTAAATGAAACATGAACATCTTTTAAGAATTGTACATCTTTACCATAGGGTCCGTCGGCAAATGATGTCACGCTTGGAGGAGGTTCACAAAAGCTGTAACACTTTATGACAAGGGGGGAGGGGGGTTAAAAGAAGTGTGGCATTTTACACATTGCCTAAACAACATTGCAAATCAACAGAAAAAAAAAAGAAAAAAATGTTTCAGAAAAGTAAACTGTTTAACTTCTGGTTATTCGATTATGAAGCAATGCTGTAAACAAAATATTTAGTTGCATTTGAAATACATATGAATTCGCTATGGATAACTATAAAACTGCCAGTATATGTATGTATAATTTATTATGTGCGAGATTGATATTGTCGGTAGAAAAACATGACATGTGACAGAGGGGGTATAGTAAAGTGTGACACTTTATGATATACAAGGAGAGAGGGTTAAAAATATGGAGAATACGTATGACATCATTAACGAACAGCCCCATACGTTGAGGTATATTTTAAAAGCTGTTAACCATCTGAGCGTTTAGAAAAAGAACAAAATTGTAAAATTTCATTCTTTAAAATATAGTTTACTTTATATTTTCAATGCATGTATATTGTATACATATTTTAATTAAAAAAAAAATTTCGATATAGCTTCCAAGAAACACCCCAAAGCTTATATATCTCAATATCGAATATTTTTATGAATTTTAAATTTATGTGTAATGCTAGAAAAACTGGAAGTCCATGGACGACTTAAGTTGTTCAGCTCCATCAGAGGATTAAAATAATGCTCATATTGGAAATATACACTAAACTCTACACTTATAGTGAACACAATTTTGATACTTATCTCTCTTCTCAGAGGGTTAAACACAGAAAAAACAAAAGTGTATAGCCATAGCTTAAGTTAATTTTTTTAAACACATACTTTTATTCACAATTTGCATTATAAATGCAGAAGCAATCTTTGAGTTATACTTTGCAAAAATGCATTTCATCACAAAAGAATTATGGAAAAAAATTGTTCATACTAATCTAATTGGAAATAATTCTAATGCTCAAGGATAAAATTCCCTAAAATCTATGTACTTACATGAATATTTCGTACAAATGTACATTAAATATAGATATCAGATTTTGAAAAGTTAAAAAATAACATATTATTTTAAATGTTATTCAGTACTCCTAAAATCGGGAATTACATTGTGTTTAATATGAAAATCAGAAAAAGCTATATTTAACTTAATGAAAAGACTCTTCTGTAATGTGTCTTAGGAAGTCTGTCTTTCATGGAAAATTATGACTTAGTACTAAAACAGTCAAAATTAACAATAAATTTCTTTTTAGCTTTTTAAAGGTATTTTTTTTTAAACTTTATAAAACCCATTTCTTCCAGATTTCTGTTTTCGGAAGAAAACAACTTTTATTCATCTGGTTTTGTAAAATTTATCAGCAAAATTTAATAATGCTTTTTTACTATAAATAAATTTTATATAACACACTGTCAATTTATTATACATTTCCAAACATATAATTCATTATGGAACCTTTATCAGCTTTCGAAGAAAGTTACTTTGAAATTCTTGTCAAATTTGCATACACATGATTTAATGATATAATAGTAAAAATAAACTAATATTCCAAATAAAATAATAATAAACAATTCAAATGGAATAAATTAACCAAAATAATAAGATAAGATAAAACACTTACATGAAGATTTATCAATTCTGATAACATGAACTTATTCCAAAAGAAACGATCGTCAATCCTTTTCCACAGAGGTAATCCTTTAAATTCTGGATCCTTAGAAAGCGCATATTGTCGCTGTACAGAGTTGGTAAGGTCTCCAGTTTGTGAATAATAAAATGAGTCAGTGTCAGTAAACATTTTTGTGAATTCCTACAAAAAAATTTATTATTTATTAAAAAAAGACAATTTAAAATATTGACAATCAACATTAATCAAGCACAATTAAAAGATTATAATTAACAGATGCTGTTGTGGTTTTTTAGTATATACTTGAATAAATTTTTACAATTCAAATTAATTCAAATAGTTAACATCAGAGACAGTCGGAAATCGTAATGAACGATGCGTGGTCTCGACCCGGAGGTCCTTGCCACTTCATCGAAGATATCCCAAATGGGAAGAATTTTGGTGGGTAGATATTATGCAGCCTGCGGTTGTGTAGAATAGATAGAAGAAGGGGTGCCCAGGTTCACTGGGCGGAAAAAGGGTTTTGGAAAGTAGAGAAGAGAGTATATGGAAAGTGGGGTGGAAAGTTTGTAACTCTTAATCCGAGGATTTTTGAGTTGACATAAAAGAAGGAAGTTTAAGGATAGGGAGTTTTTATTTTATTTTCAAAAAATTTATGATTTTTATTTGGTTTTCAATTTTTCTTGTCTTCAAGTCGTTGACTTTAACCTTATCATAAGATATGCTGTGGGCCGTGCTTCCGCTGAAACCTGACCCTAGGTCCCCCACACCTGTGTGTGAGATCATCTCCTAGGGTTACTCAGGTACAGCGGTAGCTCCCAGTTATCATCTCTGTGATGGTGATTCGGAGTCACCTTTTTAATTTGATTGGATTGCCAGCCTAATCTGAGCTACAGAAAGAGGTGAACAATTCAATGGCCTTAAGCCCGATTTCTAATTTTTGAATAGAAGTGCTAGCGTTTTTAAATTCTGCGAATAGCGATTTACATTTTTGGAGTAAATCCTTAAGGTTTACTCCTTTGAGCCAATTTGCTATTTCTTTTATAAAATCCATGAGATTTTCGCCTTCCTCTTGGGGGGCGGGTGTTTGTTTAACTTCAATATTTGGTAAAACAACTTCTACCAAGTTTATTTTCATGGGAACTTCATGAGTTTCCGAAATGTGGGGAATAGCTTCCTCCGAAACTTCGTTTTGTTTTTTGGTGCGGCTTGGGGGCACAAGGGCATCCTGAATAAGTTGCAGTGTGCTCTCCGTTGCATAGGGCACATTTTGGTTTAGAGATAAATTTCTCTGGGCAGTCAATTGCTAAATGGCTTCCTGAACATTTGACGCACCTTAGTGGGTGGCTACACATATTTTTGGTGTACCCGTACCTCTATCAGAGACAGTATAGTTTGCAAGATTAATAATATGCAATAAGTTTAAATATTTACAAACATTCAGAAGTTTTGCCACATTTCTTAGCAAGTAAAGTCAGTCCTTCCTTATGCTTCAAAGTTAGATATTATTCATTTGTAAACAAAAGTGTAAGTGACATAAGTGGTTGTTTAGGGTGCCAAATTTTAAGTCATTAAAAAGTTAAATCAACATTATTAGTGCGAGTATTTTTTAATGTAGAACAAAAAAAAAATCTAAGGTTCCCTCTTTCTATTTTTATTATTAATTGAATTACACTCGATTACTTAAATAAACTTTTTGTAAAATTTCCAGGATTACATTATTTATATAGATGCACTATGGTTTTAAAGAGGATATTATAGTATACATATATGTCTATAATAATGATTGCTAAAAACAACATGAAAACTAGTATATTAAAGTGCCCCAAACTTTTGAAATTTCATACAATGAAAATCTAATATTTTTTTAAAAGAAGAAATAATTGAGACAGTTTTAAAAAAAATTAAAAATACATTAATCTTGTGGTTGAATTGTCTAGAAGAGAGTCGGCTTATGGGAAACTGAGTCAGTACAATTTACGTTCAGTTATAACCAAAAAATTTCTCAAACGACCCCTGTTTGTGAATCAGAAAAATATTATACATTGACTTTTCATTTAAGGTTATACCACAAAACCCTTATTTCTTTCAAATTGAAGTCAAAGTGGTTAAATTGTGTAATAATAACAAGTTTATTAAACAACACCTAAAATATGTAAAACTATACCTCAATAAGTTTCTTTTCTAACTTTTCCCTGTCTCTCTGCTCCTTCGGTTGCTACAATATAAAATAGTATAATAAGAAATCCATATTAAAAACAATAAGTTTGAGAAAAAAAAACGTAGCACACAAGATACATATATGACAATACACAGAAGTATAAAATAAATTTGTAGAAGTTTACTGATTTTAAAATAAAATATTAAAAACAAGATGCAAACATTTAGATAGAAAAACACACAGATACAAATATATATATATATATATATGCAAGAAAGTCAAGCTTTAATTCAGGGTTCGTAAGCATTTTCCGAAAATAAGAAGAAGAAGCTTCTAAGGACTTTTTAAATACCATAAGAACAATTTACAATGGCCTTATTTTTAATGCAAAAAAATTGTATACATTTGTAATGAAAGGTTAGCTTTAAAGTCTAAAATAGGCTTATTAGAAGAAAAAAATATATGTAATCAGAAGGTGTAAGCTTTCTACTCAGAACAAAGTTGCATTTAATTTACATTAAGAAAAAAAATTTAATAGTGGTTTCGAAAAATGAATTAAATGATAGTTGTTTTAAGGACTTTATAAGAGCCTTCAGCAGCTTCAAAGTTTCTAAGTACCTTTTGGGCAAAAATAAGTTTTTGAATATTTTATCAAGGTCCTTATGAACCTGAAACAAAACTGAAGAGTACATAAGGATTGTAAAAACCCTGTAATTATTTAAAAATAACATATTATAAAAAAAAATAACTAAAAAGTAAAAACCAAATTATATATTTTATATACAAAAGCAAACACCAATTTAAAACTGAAATAGGAAGAAAAAAACACCAATTTAATTCAAATACATAGACATACCAATATATAAGTTAGCATAAAAACAACCAAACCCCAACACCTTTTGTTAGCTGCCAGCGGTGAAAAATAAACATGCATTGGAACTAGTCCCCCATCAAAATGAGCCTACCTTGAGAGCCAGAAATTGTGGACACTGATCCCACGGACCCAATTCCACTTGATTTAAAAATGCAGGAATGAGTATCCTACTCGTCAGGAAAGACACGGCTGAAATCAACGAGTCGCTGACCTGCATGGAGAATGTTTTTTATGGGAGATGAAACGGTTCGAGATGTCACTTACTTAGGAACAAAGCGGGAAATTCCATGGCGTTGGTTGTAATTTCTTAACATTTCTCACATATAACTTCGGTTTATAAAACATACAAAATGTAAATGCAAGATGCTTTATTGCATTTCATAATGAAATAATAATACAATTACTTAAATTATTGGCGTAGCAGACATAAGCACACTAACTGATATTTATTAAACTAGTTATTATCTAAAATTGTTAATATTTTAAACTCAATGGAAATTCAAAGCATGTCAATAAAAAATCATGATTAAAAAAAATTCTAGTTCAATATTAAATTTAAATTAACCTTGTGTAGAATGTAAACATTTGATGTCAGGTATAATATATGTGAAAATATTTAAACTTAGTATAAATAAGGACAGGTTTAAACAAATATGCAAATTAAATTTTATATTTAAATATATGTTAATGACAAATAAAAATTATCCCATTTTTATGAATATTTTACACTTGATTATCAGCTTCTAACGTAATAGTCTAAACATTTTCGAGATTTTATTTCTGAATATTGTTTTTATTATTAAATGGTGAGATTGAAATGGTTCTTATATAAAAACGAATTTTCCTTCATTTTTTTAGCTAAACTAATTGATTTATAACTTTTACTCCTTCCGCAAGGGCCATGCTTGAAAGTTCTCAAATATAGTACAATGTGAAAAGAATTTTTTGGCACCTTCTCAGAATGCCTTTTTAAAATGAGATTTCTAGAATGGTAGAGAAATTAAAAAACTTATAAAAAACTCAATAATTTTATTATTTACTGTTCAATATTAAACAATAAAAAAATAAATATATTTTTTTTAATCAAAAGGAAAAAACAATAAACTTAAGAGTGAAAAGAAATGTAATTATTTTTTATTAAAAATATTTTAATTCTAATACTAGTCTCAAGCATATTAAATAAAATATATTTAATATTGTTCATTGTTTATGGAGTTTCGATTAGAATTTTTAAAATAAAAAATTATATATTATTATAATTAATATAATATAATTAATATATTATTAAAAATTATTATAATTATAAACATATATTGAAGTTATTTGAAAATGAATAAATCTAACTTTTTTAGTACATAGAATAAAGTAAGAATTGGAAGTGTTCTATAAGACTAGATACACTTATTTTAAAGTAACTAGTCAAATTTTTATTTTAAACCGTTCCAGATGATTAAACTGCATTTAACATACTGTAAGGATGTTCTCTAAACATGTTATACATTTTCTTATTTTAGTTAATATAAAAATACCGCTAAGCTGGCAGCTAACCAAGAACTCACAAAATATAATATAAATATATTAGTTAGAAAAATCCATAATATATGAATGAATAACTAATCTTACTTTTCTTGCTTTAACCTGAGCTGTGGCTGCTTTTAAAGTGTTCCAAGTTTTCTGGAATGCCTTTTGTTGAGTATCATGATTGCTTGAAGGTTTTTCTGCCTTCTTTGGGTTGAATCTGTGCTTCTTACACACCTGTAGTAAATTAGTTGATATTAACTTATTACCAAGGTATATATGTACTTAAAGGTGACATTTCTGATTTAAACTAACAATTCTAAATGCCATTTAGAAAGTAAGTGCATAAGTACCTCAAATTCCACATCAGGAAGATGTTGCTGATTCAAAGGCAAAAGTGCAATTTTTTGGATTTTATAGACATCATGTCCCCCTGGCAAAACACCTACGACAGCCCGATCTTTGATTACGACTAAACGCTTGTCAATATCTGAAATTTATAAGTTTACTTGCATTATTCTTAATTTTTTTTTATAAAATTTTATATTCAGTCATTTATTCATTTCATTTTATTTCATCAATAATTAAAATTTTATTTTATTACCTTGTTGGATAGTAAATTTTCCAATGACACCAAAAACAATTCCAATACACACTGAATTAGTTAACGTTTCAACTTCTTTAGCTAAAAAAAATAAGGAATATATAAAAATAATTTTTTTCCCTACTACATCTGTTATTAAGTTACTGACTACTACTACACCAACAAACAAATGAGGATTTTTTTTTATAGAGATGAACAAAAGTTCCCTTTTAAAACATAATAATAAAATAGCATCAAGGAACAACTTTTATTCAATTCACAAATTAAATGTAATTTTAAGGAACTAATGTAAGTAAGTAATTATGATTAATGTCAAAGATTTTCTCTAAACAAGTTATAATTTTTTTTTAATCTTATTTTTGTTATTATTTATTTATTTTTCTTTTGCATATCTGCCAATATTTATATCCTCTTATTGACTCAAATCCAGAAAACTCCTAAAGCTTAACTGAATGCCAAAATCAATACTACAAAGGGTGCCAAGCTTTCTTTTTGACAGGGTAAAAATACCAAAATAAACTCCATAGGGGAAAAAACTTGAAAATAAATTAAGATTCATAAAGAATTATACTGTTTTAATTATGAGTTTTGTATATAAAGCTCCGAAATTTTCTCCTATCATGCAAAAATAGACCAATATAAATTTAAAATGTACAATTTTCAAAACTGGCCAAAAGAGTCACCACTTATCCTAAGTAATATATCTGCTATACAACTTAGACCTGTATTCCTACTCTGAACTAAAAAAAGTTATTGAATACTACTACTGTATAGTACATAAGAAAAATCAAGTAGATTAACAAATGATATAATTAATTAAAAACATCTTTTGACATTTTAACATTGTTTTAAAATTAAATTATTATACTATTAAAATAGTGGTGTTATTATCATTTTTATTTCTATTAAGCTCACAAAACATACAAAAAAAAGCATAGAGTATCCACAAAAACCTAACTGTACTAAAAATACTATTGTTTCACATAATTGACATAGTATATTATAGACAAACAAATCATTCTTTAGAACAAAAGGTAGAAAAACATCCATTTAAAGGGTTTTAAGCAGAACACAATAGGAGCTGTAACTTAAGGAAAAAGACCTCAAGAAAGTAGATTAGAAAGACAAAGAGCACATTTGTCCAAGATTGTAAAAGGTGAAACAAAATAATTTTTTTTTTAAATGAAGGCACAGCAGAAATGTTAATCATTTAATGTTCAAATCTATTAATTTCTTCCACATTAGCCATATTTATTAAGTAAACAGTTAAATCAGGATGAAGCAGTGGTTTAGGCAAGGCCATCTCCAATAAGATATATAGATAAGGTAAAAGATAAACAAGAACACTTTAAATTTTTATCTACATTTTAAGCCATGTTTAATTAATTTTATTTTGAATTTTAAGATGAGGAATGGTATGTGGGGCTCCAACTTTATTTCATATTGTTAAATTCTTTAATTGGAACAATACATTACCTTCTCCTGTTGCTTAGAACAAAAATACCCAAACACTTTTGTAATACTACTTTTAACCCTCAATTAATTAGGGATGAAGTGTTGCTTGTTTATTTTTATTCCATTTTTATCTAAGAATTTTTTTTTGTTCAATTAAGGTATTTTCATATAAAAGAATCAATATTAAACTACCAAATACACAGGCCAATTTACATATTTAGGAACATAGGGCCAAAGAACATTTGGGAGCTTCCCCCAAATGTTCCTTAAAATAAAACTACTAAATTTATATACAAACACACAAAGCAAAATAGCACAATTAATCAACTTTAATGCAAGTGTAAATACTCAATATTCTTTGAATATTTTTTTATGCATCATGAACGTGCAAGGAATCACAAAAGTAAATTAGTTGGATGAAATTGAAGTTTTGCAAAAAAAATTAACAAAAAAACTATTGATTAAAAAATATCATAGTTAGTTAGTAAATTTCTTTTACATTTTAAACTCTATAATCATTTTTTGGGGCCCCTTATAATGGGGGCCGTGGTCAAGTACCCCCAAGGATATGTAACTTCTTCTTAAAAGCCAATTAAAAATCACTGGAAGTTATTCTATTTGTCTATTACCCTATTATAGAAATAGTGCTTTCTACCTTCCGATTAAAAGATGATTTAAACACACATGACGTCTCGTTCTATCACTTATATTAAAATCCAAACCCATTGATATCTCCTGTTTAACACATTTGAACAGTTAAATCAAATCTACTCTAACTCTTCTCTCTTCTTGAGTATACATGTTTAAATTGCTTAATCTACCTCCATAATCCGTACCTGAAAATGCTTGTTAATTAATAATTTTGATTCATTATTTAAAACTATTTAGTTGTTGATTGATTGATGGTATAATGATATTTTAAGAAATATTTTTTAAAAAATCCCTTTTAAAAATCAAAATACATTGTAATAAAGAAATGAGAGCCAAAAACATTTTGTCTATTTAAAATATTGTGGATAAACATTTAGTACTGTAAAAAAATTCAACATGAAGTTATCCATCGTCAGTACTTCTGTTACAATTTTAAACGCTTTTACTTAATCCATGTCTTAAAATGCTAAAAAATGAATAAAAAAGTGTATACATAAGGAAAAAATTAATGCTAAGAAAAATTAGTTTAACGAATTTTTTAAAAAAATAATAATGTGATTTAATTTTTCAATAATACATGAAAATTAGGAGAGCAAAAATCTCCGTAGGACATATTTATGAAATAAACTAAATTCACTGGGTTAACACAAAAATTCAATGGCCAGATAGTTGTTTATCTATATTTTTCATTCGATAATTATTATTTCAAATTTAAGGAAAATAATTAATTTAAATTAATACAACTGAGATGCATTTCTTTATTTACTAAAACAGCAATAAATCGGAAACACGCTAACGATCTAAGGGATTACATATGTGATCTATATTTTCCTTATTTCCTCCAGAATTTAACAAAACAGTTAAATGTTCCTTTAAGATCGTTTACAACTAGAGCGTAAAATCGAAAGAGTAAAACAGAAAAACAGTTTGTTCCGATAAGACTTACCACTTTTAGGTGTAAAAGACCCATCACTTCTGCTACACCAAAGACTGTGTTCATCATTTAAAAGAACATAATAATCACTATTCATCAAAAGTTCCATTTTATATAAATAAATCTATATACAAGGTGGTTTAAATACAAATTCAGGTAAATGTCACACATTTACACACGGTACATAAACACCCGTACTTCGTATCGAAGAAAAAACAAAGCGAAACGCTGATCGCAGATGTTATGGGTTGCAGCTACAAATGTCAAAATGGTTTCGTTTTCAAAAACGCCTACGAAACGAGGGATTTTCTATATAAATTTTAAAATATATATGTTTTCTGTTTAATTCTAGTCGTAGATTTTTAAAAATTATTTTAATTAAAAAGTTTCTGATGTCTCCAGTTCTCAAATATCTAATATCATATGTTTAAAAATGAAGTGTCCTCTGGCGGTAATTTTTTAAACAAAGTGTCATTTACTTTCTTTATATAAAATTTAATAAAAAAGCATTACTTCGAACTATCAAACTCTCATTCCCTCAAGCCATGCTGTTGTTTTTGCGCTTTGTTTGTAAATAGTGATGGGTGATATTTCGTATAATTAGTCAGCATACATTGCTTATTTATACAAATTTTACAATGTAAGTTTTTTTTTCCCTGTAATATACGCACAATTTCTCTGTATTTTCATGTGTCTCATATGTATATATTTTCATTAAATATGCTTGCGATATATTTTGAATTACTTGCATGTGTGCATTAGATACACTTTTATTAATGTTTTATTAATACACTATTGTTTGAAAGCTGGAATTTTTAGTAATTTCCTCATTCAAAAGTATTTTGCACGTTAACTATACGTGTTACCTATGTAAATATCTTGAAAACAAAAATTCTAGAAAAAATTCTTCAGCCTTTAAATATATAAAATCGTTGTATATCCACAATTGGGAAACATAAAAAGATTTCCGAGCTTCGTAGAACACTTTGTTAGATTTTTTTAAAAATACCTATTTGACAATATTATTTAGTTATAAGATAAAAGGTTTGTGCAAGAAGAAAGGGGAAATACTACTTTTACATTGACACAAACATTTCGTTCCATTTTTTTAAAAATGGACAAACAACGATTGTGCTTTTGTAACAGATATAGTATAGGACATTTGGCATGTTTTTTTTTGCGACAAAAAATTGCTATTAAACATAGTTCCGGGAACGCACAAAAACAATTACGCAACCAGCGCAATAACGTCATAGGGTTGCCAGATTTAAAGTCGCTGCAAGAATTGGAAAATACCACAATGTCAGGTGGGGTTGCCATACTATAAAATTATCGCTCCTCTAAACACGCAAAAAAAAAATTGTGCTCCAAATATCCTATACTACATCTGTACCGTGCTTTTATCCTTCGATATATTCGAAGACAAAAGTCTGATTTTTAGAAATATAGATATATAATATTTGTGTTATTTTTGACTGTTTTTCACAGATATTGTTTTGTATTCTCTTTCATAGATTTGTGCTTAAAGACAACTGAAAATGGATTTATTACCAAAAGATCACAGGGATTTTGGCTCTGGAGATTATTGGAATGAGTTTTTTGCTAAGCAGAAGCATTTTGAATGGTAAACATATAATTTTATTCATAATTCACAATAATAAAATTCTACATAAAACTCCTGTCATAAACAAAAGGAACGAAACTCCTATTTTTTTCCCCTCTATTTTGAAATAGACTAGTATTACTTTATAAAAGTTTTTACTTTTTACCTAGAATACTCCCAATAAAATGTATAAAACAAGAGTATAATTTGAATTTGCTTTGCATTTTTTTTTTCAGGTATGGTGAATACAACAGTTTAAGTGAAATCCTGGACAAATATATTCATCCTAAGGACAAAATTTTAGTTGTTGGCTGTGGTAATTCAAAGCTGTCAGCAGATCTTTATGATGTGGGTATCTGCCATTCAATCAGCATTGATATAAGTGCTCCTGTCATAAACCAAATGAAGGACAAGTATGGAAAATGTCGCCCTGAAATGTCTTTTGAAACTATGGATGTATTGAATGTAAGGTTTGGTAACTATATCAGTTACTGATGCTTATTAGTTATGTGTAATTTAAACCATGTTGTGAAGTACTATACTGTTTGTGAACTAAAAAAAAAATAAGCCCTACCCTCCTATTCAAATCTATTATCAAATAACTTTTTGAAGGCAGTAAAGGCCTATTTTCATACGATTTGGAGAAGTCTCAAGATTTAAAAGTCTTGCACAATGGGCTATTGACATCATTGATACCAAACATCCAAATGAATACTCACAGAGCTGTCAAAATTGGTGTATGTTTTCTGTTGTGAATCAAATATCGTTGTGTTGTTTGTCGTATGAAAGTTTGTAGAGTAGAGTGCCATCTTGGACCCTTCTCATCTGTCCATGGTTCTAAAGTTAAGAGATAGTGTTCCTGAATATTGCCTTTGGGATAGTCGCTAATAGCCCATTATGTTGTTCTAGTTCATTACTAATTAAACCAACCAATAACTCATTGCACTGTCATAGCAAATGTATGTAGATTACCTAAAAAATAATTTTATGAGGTAGGAATTTATAGTAAGATGTCAGCAAATAAAATAAAATTTTGCCCTAAACTTATTTATGTGGTGTCTAAGAAAAACTTTAATAAATAAAGTTAACATAAATTCTTTTAGTACCCTATGCAATAAAGATATGAAATCTGATTTAACTATAATTTCTCAGCAACTACTACTTAACTTTGAATCCAACCTTTAAAATTAATTCAATTGATTTTTTTTTAATTTAAAGTGACTTATAAAATTGTTTGTACATTAAAAACAATGGAACAGATGTAGTATAGGACATTTGGCGCATTATTTTTGTTGGCGAAGAAAAAAGTCGCCAAAATGTTTTTTTTCTATTTGCATCGCTAAATTGTAGAATTTATTATGAAGTTTTATGCAACTGTTGTTAACTATTTAGTTGTATTCTTCCGCTTTCATTCGAAATTACCGTTAAAAATAGTTCTGTTAAAGCAAAAAAACGATTATGCAGCACGATGACATCATAGGGTTGCCAGTTTGAAAGTTGCCACAAGAATAGGAAAATACTAACAATGTCAGGTGGGGCTGCCATACTATAAATTTATCGGTCCTATAAAACACGCCAAAAGCAACTCATGCGCCAAATGTCCTATACTACATCTGTACCAAAAAAATATATTATAATGACCACTTATATAACAGTAGAGTAACATGATAGTATTTAACTATTTCATTGTGTGTATTTCCACTACCATTAAGTGATTAATTTTCTATAAAAATATTTAGAATTGATGTCTTTACAATACCTCTTAATGGCATTTATTTAATGATTATTTGTTTTGCGTTTTAGTTAACTTTTGAAGATGGAACGTTTGCTGTTGTAGTTGATAAAGGAACTCTTGATGCTCTTCTAGTCGATAAATCAGAAGAAGTTGGGGAGAGAATAAATAAAATGTTTTCTGAAATAGAGCGGGTTCTACGAAATGGTGGACGATATTTGTGCTTTTCCTTGTTGCAAGAACACGTTTTGCACAAACTTTTAGATTGGTTTGCAGATAAGTAAGTTTTTGTTAAACTTTTTGATTATTTTAACTTCTTATCCCCAAATTTCTTTTAACTTGAAATATAAATTGATTCTACTTAGATAAGACATGAGATATTGTTTACTATGAAACTGCATAATACTAAAAATTCAAAAAGTAAAAAATTGCTCTCCAATGCAAAATTTTCTTGATTTGAGATCCTGTTTGGAAATAATTTCAAGTCTTTCTGTGTTTTTGTTACTGGAGTAGTTTTTAAGTAAAGTTGGTTTAGGTCATAAGGGTATCCTTTAGAACCATATTACCTTAAATGCCCTCTACTTATTAGTGTGTTGGTTGTAACTAACCAGTTAATCAAAATCCTTCGCATTGGAATAGTGCAAAAAGGAACTTTGACTATTGGAACTCAATTACCAAGTTTAATTGCTTATTATATGGTCAAAACTTAGTCGAAAATCGTAGAATTTGAATGATTTGTAAGTTTTGAGCGCGTTTGTAACATATCATTTATCGGTCAAACAAAGAGAGCTTTAAGATTTCGCATTAAGGAATATCAACCACATACTGTCAAGAAATAAATAAGTCCTCCATTGCCAAGCACTTTTGGGTACATAATCATATATTTAATTTGCAAACCCAAATCGCCTTTCGAACTTGCCTTCTTGGGGGCGTTTAAGATTTTTAACAATATTGATTCGATTGTCAATGAAGCCTTTGCAGTTCCGGTATTTTCCGCTTGTTGACACACAATAGTTAACTCCAATCAATTGAGATAGTTTTTGTTCTTTGGCAACACTTTCAATTCTGGGTTTATTTTCATTATATTGTACACACAGACTTGTCATTTCTACTGATGAAGGGAAATGTATTTCCCGAAACATGTCTAGATCTTACGTATTTTTATTGCATATTTTTAACATTATATTTGTATTTTAATATAACATATCCTTTATTAAAATCCATTTAAAAGTTAGTATAGTAATTTTTTAAAAACATTCTTCACAAGTAAATCAATTCTTTCTCCCTCTCATTACTTTACTTAATTCAGTGATTATAAAAAAATTTAAGGTCAGCAACATTTTTATTTGCCTTTCTAAAAAAAAGTTTTTTATTTTAATTTAAAGGTGAATGGATAAATATCATACTTTTTCCATGGTTAAAACAATATTCGGTTAATTCCTAGTGTACGGTGCCTCCGCCAAATGTGATTTGGCGACAATCGGTGGGCGATAAATTTTATAGTTTGACAACCCTATTTCATGATGTTTCTAGCAATATCATGATGTACGGCAACCCTAATTTTTTTTTCTCGCGCCGTTTCACGTTGTTTTGCAAAGGCCGTGGCGCCAATTTTCAGAATTTACCCAATATTCAACTACCTAAATAAATGTTGTTTTCATTATTAGTTTGAGTTATTAATTCAAAATGTTCTTTTATAGGGGATGGCTTATGAGATTTCATCGGTGTACAGAAGCTGAAGCCAAGCATGACGACTCTTTAGCATTCCCCATATATGCTGTTGTCTTCACAAAACTTAAAAAAATGAATGGAGCCCCCTTAGTAAGTAAAACAATATAAAATAGACAACTGTTGTTAGTTGACTAAAAATGTAGATATTTTTATTCTTGTAATCCAATTGGGGATTCTGCCCTTGCTTGAAAGCAGAATTTTTTTTTTATATCAATCTGAAAAGATCACAAATCTAAGGGAATATATTTTATTAGAAGGTTTTATACTTTTCAGTAAAAGAATATGAATACAAAAAACTTCTTTTTAATTAACATTTAAATTAAAATGCAAAAAAAAATATTATTTTGGCTTTCAGTTTTTTTTTTAATTTAGATTTTGGAGATTGTACATGATGGAAAATGTGCACCCAAACGCTGCTCATCCAAAAGTGATGTAACGGAATATGTAAAATCTGCTCAACACTATGCTTTTTTAAAGCATTATCTTAGTAAAAGGTTTGTTCCTTGTTTATTTTAGATATTTTAGTATATCAAGCTAATTAAATTAAATTAATTTTTGTTTTAATTTCTTATTAAATTATTTCTTATTTTATTTAGAATCATAAGTTACAATTAAGAGTTCTTTTGTGTTTTTGAAATTCACGCTTAATAGTAATCGTTTCGAAAGTTCTTTAAAAAATTCTTTTAAAATGTAATAAACCTTTCATGGTAAATTATCAATAAAATTAATTTTTTTTAACTTAATTCTATTATTCTGTTTAATCTTATAAAACAAATGGCGTTCTTGAAACTTTTCGTTATTTTTTTATTATTCTACTGGGGTTTTTTTGTTTGGTTTTTAATTTCAGTGTTCATTATCAAGAAAGTTAAATATTTAAAAGAGTCTTCAACCCATTCATTCAAACTATTGCATCTGATGAATATTTCTACTGAAATGGAATAAATTTGGTTCTGCTGTTTCCCAAAAATATTATTGGTTTATTTTATAAAGATTACTTTTGAGTCAAAATTACAAAAAAATTACTACAATCAGCTAGTTTTGCCTTCTGAAACTAGCCAAGCATTCAAAAATATTTTTTAAGATTTCCATTTGTTAGAATAAGTTTGATCAAACAGTTTTTATAATAGACTTTTTGGGAATGCTATAGAAGTTTCATGAAATTTCACAAATTATTTCAACCATCCGTTTTTTTTTATTACTCCAAATTATTCATAATTAATTTCAAGATTTTATGACTATTTTTATATTCCAAAAGGAAAGTGGTGGATGATGATATTTGTTTGGAACTGTGCTCAGCTGATAATGGAATAGTCAAATACAGAATGTTTGTTGTTGACAGAAAAGAAACTTCATCTCTGAAATTTGCTATTTTTGTAGTGCCCCAAGGAAGGTAATATTTTTAGAAACAAATTTTTTATTTTCTAATATACATATATATAAGTCAATAACATTGGTAACATATCATACTTGATAATAAAAATCTCACTCATCAAGGAATGTTGATAATAACCAATACTAGAAAGTTTCAATATTTTGTATTAATATTAAACCTTCTATACAAATTTTTTTTTTTTTTTTGTAGCCATTAAATCCATAAAATACCAAGCGGATGTATGTTAATATTTCAAAATTTTGGTTGCATATCATACTTGATAATAAAAATCTCACTCATCAAGGAATGTTGATAATAACCAATACTAGAAAGTTTCAATATTTTGTATTAATATTAAACCTTCTATACAAATTTTTTTTTTTTTTTTTTGCAGCCATTAAATCCATAAAATACCAAGCGGATGTATGTTAATATTTCAAAATTTTGGTTGCACGATAAGCTTTTAAAATTGTAAGCTTTTCAACGAATTATTTACTGTTTCCAAAACTGCACTCTTTTAACAGCTAAAAAAAAACAATTAAAACAACAGAAACCTTAAAAAAAATTAATCGTTTAGGTTAAATTGTCTTATTTAAATAATTTTTATTTTCACTGAATTATTTGTAATTTTTTTGGCCAAGCTGCCATTTGTTCTTTGCATTAAACGAACTAAGATTTAACATGTTAGCTTTGCTAACATGTTAATCTTGGGAGTTTTGTGAGTGAAGTTTATTCATGAAGGTATTCACATCTTCTAACCATAGTTTCATATTATATGGTAGTGCCTAGGGACTTTCCTTTGTGTAGCTTTTATGGGATGTTAAACAAAAATCAAATAAACTATTCTAAAGTAATTAGTTTTGTATTAATAGCTTTTAGATATCAATTAACTTAAATTTCTTACACTTTAAACTCCTTTTATTTTTCAGAGAAACTGAATGGCTCTTTTCCACTCCTCAAGGTCGACAGGACCTGGCTCTCAGTGCAAATTGTGAACGTTTAATAGTTGTGCATCTTTTAAGAGACAACGTTTATTTTAGTTTGGAAGAAGTTAAAAGTGATCTTTCACAAAAAGTCTTGGAGCTTGCTCCTATTGCTTGTAAAGGACAGGTAAGCACACTTTAGCTATTAGCAGTTTTTATAATGTGTTGCATAGGTACAATGATCAGTGTTAACTAATTTTCAGTTGTAGTTAATACACTAAATGACTTAGCATTAAATGACCAGACTTTTTCTTTAATCAATCGGGCTAAGGTTTTCGATTTCCACAAGGGTTTTTAGTAATTTAAATCAGAATTTAAACTAGTTGATTTAAGTCAACTGATTTTTTTAAAAAACCATTGATTTAAAATCAATTTATTTTATATATAAAAATATCTGTTTTTAATTAAATAAAATGATTTATGTAGCTTTAAAAAAGGTAGGGAAAGTACTACCAAAAACATAAAATAGCTTCTAAGCAACCATTACATTCCATTTCTCCTGTAAAACATAATTTTTTTTTGTATTCAATTTTTCATATTTAGTTAAGAAAGTTTCTGATTTTTTGGTTTTAAAGTCTTGGAAATCGGTTGAGCGTTTTGAATTTAAACTGTATAATAAAGAAATGGTGTAATAATTAAATGAATTATAAGAAAAATAAAAAACAAAGCTATATTCCAATTTTGATGGACGTTGGAGAGATCAGCATGCAAGTACAATGATGTTTTCAATAACAAATTTTAAAAATTACTGTTTCTCATTCTCCCATTAATAAAACATAATTGAAACAACTATACTATATTTTATACTCATCTGTAGGGCATCTAAATTATAGAACAAAAATAATTCAGCCGTTTTAAAATTATTCTATTCTTTATGGATAATAATACACTTATTAGATTTTATACATATGTATTTTATACATATGTATTTTATACATATGTATTTTATACATATGTATTTTATACATATGTATTTTATACATATGTATTTTATACATATGTATTTTATACATATGTATTTTATACATATGTATTTTATACATATGTATTTTATACATATGTATTTTATACATATGTATTTTATACATATGTATTTTATACATATGTATTTTATACATATGTATTTTATACATATGTATTTTATACATATGTATTTTATACATATGTATTTTATACATATGCATACATTAATGTTACTGTTTTAGTAAAATACCAATTTATTGATAATTATAATTATTTTCTCCTACTAGATTCCAATATTGTCATTAGGTGATGATGTTGGAAAAAGAGAAATAAGATGTAGAGATAGAAGTGAAATGAGTGGAGAATTTGTAGTTGAAGATGTCCTTTCGAATAATGAGGACCAATACAGAAGACTTATTTTTCTAAGCAGTCCTTACATAATTCAGTCGGAAGCCAAGTTAATGATAGGTAAATTTACTTATTTGTAAAAAAAATTATGTAATTAAACGTAAGTTTTACATCTGAATATGAATACATATTTAAAATTAACCTTTAATTGTTTTATGAATATGCAGCTCCCATTAAAAAGAAAAGGAAAAAAGGTGGAATGCCGAAACTTCAAATTGATTTCGACTATATTGCCTGTGATCATCATGTTGCCATAATTTCAGGACTTGCATTTTTGAAGTCCAAAATGTTATGTAAGAAATATTTTAATTACTCATTAAATGATATAGTAATATTAATTTTGTGAATTTTTTTCCTTAATTGCAGTTTTATTAAATTTTAGTTTAAGGTCTTACTCGCTGTCTAATGCTTCTTTGAAATATTCATTTTATATGCTATGAGAATCAACAACCAGGATTTTTTTTTAATTTCATTCTAAATTGTCTGCTACTAGTGAAAATGCCATTAAAAGCTATCTAGTGGTTCTTCTGGGTTTATCAACAAAACAGACATGTTTTTATTGACTTGCAATTAATCAAAACAATTGCTTTGATATAAAATATCAAAAAGTATTTTATAAACTGACAAAACCTCTGATTTAATTTATAATATTGTTGGCTTAGAAGTAAAACAATATATATTGAAACAAGATTTAGCACCCGTTGTTGGCGACAAAATCCAAGGGCAATGTTTTTTTCTCTCTGGAGTACAGGATCAAGGTCATTCACATTTGGAAGTTCTATCACTTAGATTTCGTCACAGACATCAGTTGCTAATTCTTTGGTTTAAATATATGTGGTTTTACTTCTAATCCGACAATATATTCCTTCTCTGATACTGTACAACTAGAAGTACTTAATAATTGAAATATTATGTAAAACATGTATTCTCAACTTTTTTTTATTCTTTTATCCATTTATTCCAACATCTGCGTAAAACTGTTTTTTGTTTTTTTTTAGGTCCTAGTGTATTAATAATAGGATTGGGTGGAGGAACCTTACCCATGTATTTACATAAGCATTTTCCTGATGTAAGTTAAAAATCGGAAATGGTCTTGTTAACATTCTTGTTATTCTGTAACATTCAATATAATGTGCATGATTACATTTGTTCTTTGTGGAAATTTAAATATTGAAATTTTTTCATTTAATTTATGTTGAACCCTAATATACATAATTTCTATTGCTCTCTAGAGTTCTCCAGCTTGCCTATAATACACTATTCTTATTAATATGAACATGGGAAAGAAGTACAGTAGACGCTCGTTTTTACGAACCTCTCATTTACGAACACTCACGATTTTACGAACTAGTGTCTGGTCCAGAACATGGTCCCATAGGCATAATGTTATTTTTAATTCCCATTTACGAACTAAAATTTTGAAAAACCTCTTTTTTGCGAACTCATTTTCATACTTTGCTAGCGTTTACCTGACACCAGACAAAGTTTAAAAGCTCATATATTTAGGAAGCAACACATACAAACATTTCAAGGACATTCTGAAAAAAATTACAGTGGCCAACAGCAGGTGGATAACAAGCATGTGATTGGAGAGTGGCACTTTGGCGTCAATCTTTACCCCTCCCTTACATTCAATAAGCATGTGTCAATGTCGATCGGGGAAAGGGGTGCTTTGTTATAAGATTATGTTTTGTAGCTGGTTAGTTTCATCTGGACCCTCAATGTCTGAAGTTTCGTGCTAGTCCAGAGGGAGTATGTCGGTCGGGGAAAGGGGTGCTTTGTTATAAGATTATGTTTTGTAGCTGGTTAGTTTCATCTGGACCCTCAATGTCTGAAGTTTCGTGCTAGTCCAGAGGGAGTTTGAGCCAGTTTTAGTTGAGGAAATTTAGTCATGTCGCATTTGAAAAAACGCACTCGTTTATCTGCTGAGGCAAAAAAGAAAATTTTAAAAGAAGTAGAAGAGAAAATTTTAAGCAAAACAGAAATCTCTAAGACATATGGAATTAAAAAGAATAGCCTATAGATAATTTTAAGAACAAGAGCAAAATATCCCAAACTGGAAAAAGATTTGCTTGCTTGAATGAGGAAAATTATAGGAATGAACATTCCGATTAATGTAATGTGCTTAACGAACAATTGAATTGCTTTGTTTTAAAGCTCAACATCAAAGACTTCAAGGCATCGGACGGTTGTCTGCAAAAATTTAAATCCAGACACGGATTGAGCTTCAGGAAACTGAATGGTTATCAAGACTATGCCTCTTTCGAGGAGGACAATAGTAAAATACTTTCAAACCTCGATAAAATGAAAACATGTATTTTCCAAAATGTTGTTTTAAAACATAAAAACTAGCGATTATTCTGATGCTTGATTTTTCATCAATAAAGGTATACTTATTATTTTTTATTTAACTATTTTATTTTACAATTGTTTCTTATGTAGAATAACTTTACTTACTAATATAATCTCTAATAATGCTTTATTTATAAAGAGAAAACAGTTTAATAAAAATAAGCATAACATCTACTTCTCATGATATTCTATTTTACGAACTTTCGATTGTACGAACAATTTGGTTGTTCCCTACGAGTTCGTAAAAACGAGCGTCTACTGTATATTACATTAACTTAATTTTGCTTGAAAATACCAAATTTTAATTGTTTTAATAAAAGTATGACAAGATATTGTGTAAGAATATAATATTTTTATCTATTTTATTTTAAAAAACAAATTAGGTTTATTAATATTTCTATATATGATTGCCTAAACTACTAAAACGGTAGATGTGATTTCTAATATGAACAAGTTGAAATATATTGAATTCTAATTAATTGAAATTGTATTTCAGGCGCTAATGGATGTCATAGAATTAGATTCTTGTATACTAGATATTGCTAAGAAGTGGTTTAATCTTGTTACTGATGAAAGGCTTAAGGTGCATATTGAGGATGGTCTGATGTTCATCCAAAATTCAGTTGCCAAAGGTAATTTATATGTAATGCATTATGTGGTTGCTTGAACTAAATATTAACTCTGTTGTCCATGGTATTTGTAATCATGCTTTGTATACTATTATTTAGCACAAGAATATATAAAATAAGCTGTTTTTATTTTATTAAGTTGTTAAATGTATCTGCATTTACTATGAATGAGATTTGACGGAATAATAGGTTTTTCCCTTATCTGACAGGCACTTGTTCAGGCATATGCCATAGTTTGAATATTTGCTAATACCTTGCGGAATGAAGTACTAGTCTCCTTATAAGAAAACATATTAAGCAGCTGCCATTGCTCTTAACATGGACAAATCAACATCCATGCTTTATGTGGAATTTGAACACACACCCATTGTATAAGAGCTATATGCACTATACAATATGGGAAACTGCAAGAAGATAGTAGTACAATTATAACAAAAATGACAGAAGCAAGTTGCATGAACACATTTGCTATGATAAATGCTTGATTTATATCACAAGTATTTAATTTTGAAATATATATAAAAAAAACATTTTATCAATATGTATTTATAAAAGAACAGTTCATTTGCACTATATTCAAAAACAGCTTTATTCAAGTTTATCTACTTGTAATGTATAAGAAACTACACTTCAGTTAAATTTTTTTGTAAACATTCCATTATTAACATAAATGCATATAATATTTATCTATTAAAGAAAATGAAATAGCATTAATATTCTTTTATGAATTGATTAAACCCTGTTAGTAGTCAGTCAGCATAGTATGCTTTCATTTTGTAGGTGTAAAGTATGATGCAGTGATTGTGGATGTTGACAACAAAGACACTGCATTAGGTATCAGTGGGCCCCCAATTCCATTTCTGGAAACAGCCATGCTATACAATATGTTGGATTTAGTACATGACTCGGGTAATGGTGTTTTTAAAAAAACTTTTATTTTACTAATATATAACTAAAGTAAACTTTTCGTTAAATTTTAAAAATCAAGTAGTAAATACAAACTATTAAACAAGGTGTTTTGGATTGTCAGGGATTGAGAAAAATATTCTATTTGGGATGTTCGCAGTGAAAGTGTCCTAAATTCATAAAAAATTTACTTTTTAACATTTTCTAGCACTAGTGGGTGTTATTCTTCTTCTAACTTTTTAAAATTTTCAAAATAATTTGTCTCCATCGTATATATTATTTCTGTAGTAACGATCTTTTTTACACCCCTTATGCAACAAATCTTAACACCTGAGTTATTTAAAGAAAGAGAATTCCATCCGAAAATATTGCATCGTACTTTCATCTAATAAATATTTTAAAAAAACTGTTTAAAATAATTTATTTTAATGTGTGTGTGTGTTTTTTTAAGAAGCATCAAGCATGTAATAATGCTGCTATATACGAGCAGGCCATAAAACTTTTTAATTTTTTGGTGGGGGGGCATAAAAGATTCGCTAATATATTTCATGGGGGTTCATTCGATAATTATCTCCCGGGCATGCTAGTCTTTTATAATTTAAAAATATTTTATGCAATGTGATCAAATGAATATTTTGTCTAGTTTATCCTGAATAAATCTGTTCCACAATTAACACATAGGCTTTATTTGAAGAGCTAAAAGCAAAAAATAGACACCCAAAGTCAGACCAGTGAAGAGCAATAAATAACACCATAGACCTGAAACTAAACTTATTTTACATTCATATATATTTTATGAAGACTGACTACAACTTGGGGATTTTGCTACAATTTATATCCTTTGCTTTACATTAGATTAACATATCAATCGATTTGTTTCAACTGAATATGTATTCTTTTCAGGTGTGGTTATGATAAATCTTGCCTGCCGGAATTCTGAACTTCACAAAGAAGTCTATACCAAATTAAAGTCTGTTTTCAAAGTGATGTTTTCTAGAAAAATACCTGCTGAAATTAATGAAGTTATATACTGTGTCAAGTCCGACAATCAGAATGAAACTCTAGTCCAAACCAAAGACAATTATGCAACTCTAACATCTTTTCTTGAAAAACGGACTACTTATAGTGACGTGTTTGATCTTGTTGACTTAGACACATGCTTGGCTGAAGTTACATGATTATTTTTATTAGAGTTAATTAAATATGTTTTAATAAATATATATATTGTTTGTTTATTTTTATAAAAGACATTATACAACAAACTATTACCTTTTAAGCTCAGTTTTTAAACACCTCAACATAAAAATTGTTGAATTACTTAACCATTGATTGAATTTTTTAACATAGTAGTTAAAATTATAACATTGGTTCTCTTGTTCCTTTCCAAATTTAGGTCTAATAATATGAAAAAGAAGTCAGTTATAAGTTAATGATTTTTCTGAGAAATAACTTTAAATAATGGTAAAGTATAAACTAAGAAAAAATAAATACAATATCTCCACAAAGTATAAACCGTGATATGTTGTAAGTAGTGTTGGATTTTGTCTAAAGATAATTTACAAAAGACCCAAATGCTTTAACATATATCATTTAGAGATAATACTAGTGTGTATACAGTACTGGTGCACAATCAATAAATCTGATAAGGGTCCAATGTCCTGATGCTTGTTGAGATTGCGTCGGGTGCCAGCTCAGGTATTGTCCTCGTCATCTGATCATGGTTCAAAAATACAAGGCTTGGTTCCCGGATATTTTCTTCGAGATAAGCCGCGAATCGTTTCCAATATGCAGCTCTAGCACGACTAATCGAACCAAAAAGCTTTTATTTATGTCTCTCATGACGTCACGTGCACAGTTTATAATATGTATAAAGTTGTAGTACAAACCTCAAATTCCTTCATCAACTACATAAATCATACAAAATAATGTTAACTGTAACCGTTTTGTTGTTTGTTTATCATTCCGGTCAAAATGTAAAATTTAATTTTTATAAAACGTGTAACACAATTCTTACCCAGATAATAAAATTTTAATGTCCTATTAAATTGAATTTCGGAAGTTTTTCTGCATCTCATCAGATCTAGCAAAAGATCGCATTTCATATTTCCTCATGGCAAAATTAAAGGTGAATCTGCATGGGTGCTGTGTTTACAATAATCTAGCCAGAAACTTTCGTAATTGTTATCGCAACTACAGTGAAAATGAACTATCTGTTGACATAAAAAGACGTTTTTCTCTTTCTACGAGAATGGATGCTTCTGAGCGGCGCGTGTACTCATTCAAATCTATATTAGAATTCGACACAAGGAAAAAGCTATGGGAAGATTTTAAATCGCAGTGCAATGAAAAGCTTATTATTTTGGGGGAGATTTTGACAAACCAGTGTAACTTCATTGCTTCTCAAAGGGTAAGACGTATGTCCCAAATGTGGAACTTGTATAATCAGCTATACTCTGAAAAAACTATCAACCGAATAGTTTCGCAATGGGCCAAAAACCTGCGCTCTAAGCGGCGACCTTTTTCTCTCTTGCTTGGAACTACCCTATTCAGCTGGGAGAGTGAAAAGATAACAGATGACGAGATACAAAAGTATGGCTTTCTTTGTATTTACATAAATGCATGGATTAGTGTAGTTCATAGATTTATATACATTAAACTATTTAAGAACAATTCTTCTGATAATGAACTTAACTACAAGTTAATACTTTGAGAATGGCCAAAAGTATATAAATTTTTTTTTTCAGATTAATACTTGTTAATAATGTATATTTTCAGAACCATAGTGAACCAAGTCCCTGCTATTACTATTTTCTAACAGATGGCATTATTATCCTCTAAAAACACTGTAGGATTCAACTAGTGTTAAAAGCTTTTACCTTGATTATCTCGAAACTATAACTTATGGGCTTGATCCACTTTGGCTCAGAATGTCTGAATTAGTGATTATTATAAAACATTGCTAATTAAAATCAACTCTTAAGTTTTTCAAAAATTATTGTAATTTGGTCTCTCAGTACTGAAAGTTTCCAGCAGGATTGAGGAAACTGTCATTTGGCAACTTTCTTCAACTAGTTAATAAACTATCACAATCTCAAGATTTTTTTTCTTATCAACAATACAAATCTTATGATTTTTTTTCCCATATTAATAATTATGGTACAGATGTAGTTAGTATAGGACATTTTGCGCAGGAGTTTTTTTTTTGGCTTGTTTTATAGGGCAATAAATTTATAGCATGGCAACCCCACGTGACGTTGTTGGTAGGTTCCGATTCTTGTGGCGACATTCAATCTGGCAACCCTATGACGTCATAGCGCTGTTTAACTGCAATTTTTCGTCGCCAAAAACGCGCCAAATGTCCAATACTACATCTGTTCCATAATTATATTCAGTAAATCATCAGGTATAGTTTCTATAGAACAAATGTAGTATAAAAACTTTTTTTTTAACTTGCCATGTACTCAAATATAATTGGGCCTCCAGTTGCCCAGTGGATAAATGTATTCAGCTAGAAATCAGAGGATTGCTAGTTCGAGCTCGTGTGATGGACTTGACAAAGAAAAGTAAAAAAGTGATCTTGTGATCGGAGGGTTGCCAACCTCGCTGCAAAAATACCAGAAAGTCGTCCAGAAGATCCAACAAATTATACTGGTCCCCGAACTGTCATCAATTGCCCATCGTGGTGCTCTAGTGCGACATTAATTAACGAAACCAAATAAAATATAATTTCAACCCAAAATATATGTGTATAAAAAATATTTTTTTACACAATGGTTAACAGAGCAAAAAACAAGCTAAATTAAATATATAGTGCATGAAAATATAATTTTCATGTGCCCACTTCACACAGTACGATTCAGATTATTAAACTTAGTATGATAGATTCTAAACTCATATTAAATTGGCAGCTAACCTATTTAGACATTAATTATGTTCAATATGGTTCTTTACAATATCATTAGCATGTTGGAGATACTCATTAATTATGTTAATTTTTTTTACATTTGTCTGCATTGTACTAAAATAAACTGTTAGGGGGAAATCTCCAAGTCAGTATCGAGTATGATTGTGTAATAAAACTTCGTTGCACATTAAGATTAACACATTCTTTCTATGGCTCCGTCAAAACAAAACCGCTAATATCTCAAAACAGCTTTTTTTTATTTGGTGAGTTTCTCCACCATGCCGGCATTATAACTAACCAACTACTTTCAAGTTTTTTTTTAATTAATCTTTTATGAAAGCAAAATTCTTAAAAACTAAAGGATCATTCCATGGGTAAAAGCTTCTCATCTCTTTTCATTTTGCCTAAAACGGGACTGCAAAAATTCACATAATTAAAATTAAGCCATCTATGCAGCTGATAATTTGTCAAAGCCAATATAATGTAAAGGACTGAACTAAACAATACCACATAAAAGTTCTTCTTTTATTAAATGATAGACAATATTATACACACAATTAAAAAAAATTATTTTATCCTTTTGTTTAAGTATGCTAATATGACATATTTTCTTACCTGAAATATTACACTCATTAAAAATAGTTTTAAATAAAGCGAAAGTTATTAATGTTTCAGTTCTGAAATAGTAAGAAGCATTCAAAGCTGATTCCCCTTTTTCATATTACAAAAAATTAGTTTGTGAATATAACTGAAGTTTTGAAATGCTGAAATTTTTAACCAACTTTCACCTATGGATTGGGTCCTCCTACCAATGTGCTAATAACACTTATATTTTTTTTATAAAAAAAGCATTCTGTCCGAAACTCATTTATGCTTTGAAAAGTAAAAACGTTGGTGTTCCTTTACAAAATGCCAAATGAGAAATTCTTATTTACTAGTAATGTTAAGGTATGTGGTATAAGATGCAATTTAGGCATCAATATATTCATAAATACTCTTAACATAAAAAAAAAATCCTAAAAAATGGATTTCGAAATAATAAAAAACAATTTAATCTAGAAAAAACTGAGCTTACTTAATATGCTAATTTTGATATCATAAACATATTACAAAAGAAAAGTATAGAAAATTTTAATAGATATGCTACATTTTAATTTTGAGGTTAAAGCCTATTTAACAAAATTAACACCTTTAAGTTGGAAAGTATTTAAGGATATGAACTGAATGTATGTCGATTTGTAAAGCTTCCCATATTCCTCTTAGCTTTTCATTCCAATATTGGAGAGGAAAGAAGTTAGAATCAATATCACCACAGGAAGAAAAGGGGTAGGTCATTTCTTTTTTACAGTTGGGGAGATGGCTTAATGCGAGTGGAAAGCTGCATTCGGTAAAACTAATTTTTATTTTCCACTTCTCAAAGTGGAAAATCATCGCTTTCACATTTATCCAATTATCAATTGAATTAACTAAAAAAATAATTTTTACACTTTTGGAAAATGTTTTAATTAAAAGTTTTACTTAAAGTAAATTCTTGTAATGATCAGGCAGTACAGGAAGTGTTGAATTATAGCATGTGTCTGCTACACAGGTATATTCTCGAAATTTTTCAATTCAAACTTAGAAGGAAATTTTAAAAACATTTCAAATTGTTTTGTCAATTTATAACTAAAAAAAGATTAAGGATATATAATTCAAAACGTATAAACCAACATGTTTCCTCTTTTACTTCCAATATTTTAAAAAAAAACTAGGAACAGATTAACTAGATACCTAAAAATTATTTTAGTTTCCTTAAACATCCTGATTTGTTTTATTCCGTAGGGGATTTTTGCTTGCCAGGATAAGTTGCTTTATCTCTGATCCATTTTATTAAATTCAAGATGCAAACAATACACATAAAACTATGTCTTACCCTTCGAGCATGAAGGGATTGTAGTAGAGCGAAATGACGTCATCGGGATGCATACATCTAAGACCTGATAGCACCAGACACTTGACTTTCTTTAAAAATTTATGAATAAAAAAATGTTCGTGATTGACTTGTGATTTGGAAATAATAGTAAATGTGTTACTTCATGAAGTACAGGATATTTTTATGAATGAACTAGGAAAAAGTTATGAATTGATGACAAAGTGAGGCCATACATGTTGGCCTCACTTTGATGTTTGCGAGATTATAACCTTATTATTTCTCTACTATGAGGGATTCATGCTCGAAGGTCTTACCCAGGAATCGAACTGCAAGCACTGCAGTCTAGTGCCCAAACCATTACACAAACGGAAGCATTCTAAATATCTTAATATTATTGTTCAAAGCATGAAACGTGTTTTTTTTACCAAAAGGTAATTTATTGTATTTGAAAGATTAAAAATTGATAGCATTACTCATTTTTTAAAAAACTTATTTTTTTTAGGTTGCAGAGGTACATAGTCTTTTTTATTTTCTTGATAGATCTAAAATTAGTTATTTACACAGGTTTGGAAAAGCTTTAAAATGTATTTTATTTATGTTTATATACCTTTAAGTACAAATTCAAACCAGTATGAAATCGTATTAATTAGTTATTGGACATTATTAATATTTTTGCATTTGAATTTCCTACTGCTCTTTTATTTAATTTGAATTTTATTTACATAACTGCTTAGTTGTATTTTGATTTATAATTATTATTTTAGTTTATTTTTATTTTTTGCTTTAGAGTTAGAAAACTGGACGAGTCTCTTCTTGAAGAAATGTTTTATTTTCGAAATTGTAATTCGGAGTGAGTCTTTTTTATGAACTAAAACTTTAAATATATTTTTTCATACCTCAGCTTATTAAAATGATTTTTATTTATTTTTTCATTTATAAAAATATACTTTAAATTTATAACTTATAACTTATAATTGATATAAAATCATGTTGAATCAAATCTAAATTTTACTGCAAATACTTCAATCGAATATTTGGTTAAATTTTTAACAGCATTATTTCTATTTAAATATATATGGATTCTCACATCCTAAATTTGTAATTATATTTTATTTTTAAAAAAATAAATTCCAATTGCTTCAAACTGAGAATATTCTAAACTTTTGTAATTTATTTTAACTCAAAAATATGTTTAACTTGCAATTAATTTAATTTTCATCAGGCATTTGACATAGGTATATATAAAGGCACAATAATCTGTTTATGTGGTGAACAAAAAATAACAGCATTGATAGCAAACGTTAATTTTCAAAAATAGGAAGCATTTATGACGCCAAATTTAAATGGCTAGATTATAAAAATGCAGAATAGCTAATTGTTCTGTATCAAAATAAACTCTTATTAAATTTTGATTACCATTGATATTACAGTAGAAGGTCCCAAATCCGGAATCATTGTGACTTTGGCAATTTTAGATTATAGATCATCAGAATATCCATTAACATTCTATACCCTCTGTTCAAAAGCAACCGTATTATATTCCGAAATTGAAATTTCCTACATCAAATTCCAACTTTCTTTAACATGTATATCAAAAATATTCAAAGAAATCGCTGAATTAAATAAAATAAAGGGTTAATAGCCATTCTATTGTTGGAGTCAGAATGCATAGAAAATCATTAAATCAGTAATGTTTCGTTAGATATCATTATTGTAGCAGAATTGACATTCCTTAACATTCTACATGGTTTTGTCCATTTTGTGAGCCAAGAAGCCAGGATAAATTTGCGAGATTTAATTGAATGCAAGTTCACATGGTAAGCCTAACCTCTTCCCTACCCGATTCATAAAATAAAATTACTGAAAAAGTTTGGATATTCTTAACATTCAACACATTGTGGGTTTGTCCATTTAATGTGCCAAGGGTTACGTGAATTTGTGTGGCTTAAATGGTTTTCTTTCCCAAGTGGTAATCTTCATCCCCCCTAAATTCTCCCAACCAGCCGATTCGTTACGGGGAAAATACTGATACTGTTAGTGTAAAAACGGAATTTCTTCACATTCCAAGTTTATCCATTTGAGTGTCAAAATGAGAGGCAACTTCGAGAGATTTAAATTAATGCATACCCACTTGGTAAACTTAACATTCTCCTCCTTTCACTTTCTTCTGTCTAGTTTGTGGGAAAAACAAGTTTTAGATTATTTTTTTTTTTTTTAAAAGGTTTGAATATTAGGTCATTCTGGATTTCTGACTTTCTACTGTATATGTTAGATGCACATTAAAATTTTATGTTGTGTCTGATTTAATGGTTTGTCCGTTTTTACGTTGTGCCCGATTTAAGAAAAAGTAATTTGATAACATTTAATATAAAGTGTCACTATTTGGTTGATAAATAGTAAACTATTCGGCCACACTTAATGTCTGGCTAAATATATAGAATACTGATTGAATATTCATTGAATTAATAATAAAAAATATTATTAATAATATGTAGATAAGTTTTTCATTAAGAATCTCTTATTGTAAAAAATTTCACATTCTTATAGCTGCACTTGTGAATTGGATAGATTTCGGAGCAGTGAAGACCATCCAACCAAGCCCATCTCTGGCCAGGGTCTTGTCAATAAGCTGCTTGAAGATGGGTGGGAAGCAGTCATCAAGAAAGAATGCATACAAGTGTGGAGGAAGGCGTTTCCAAACTCATACCTCTATGAATACAAGAGTAAGTATTTTTTTCATGATGACAACATTGTCACAGCAGTTCCTTTTAATTGTTTTAGTGCTGAAATTTTCTTCAAATTAAAAGTCTGATCTCCTCATTAATCTTTTATTTTTACTGATTGAACATGTGTCAAAAGAGCAGTGCTTCAACTGATTTTTTTTTTTTTTTTTTTGCAGAATTGCGTTAAAATTGAGCAAGAATTAAATAAAACACCTTAGAAAGCTTGATTTGTAAAAATTGGTTAATACAATAAAATACTATTTCAATCTCCTTTTCTTATTGCAAATAGAATTTTTTTATAATTTACTAAAAGCTTATAAAGAAAACATTTTTTTTTTCTTTGTGTAATTTGATCTGATCATAATAAACATATATTAAGGACATCATTATAAAATAGATTTAATAATAAATTTATAAAATAATTCAAAAGAGGGTTTATTTTTTTGACAGCTAAATATTAAAAAAATAGTAATAATAATTTAGTTTAGAATTAAGTTAAATTTACTGAGTTTACAAAACCTGGTTACCTATGTAGCAATCAAGAAAGTGTCTACAACTTTGCACTGAGAAATATAATATGTTGCATAAAGTAATTTGAAGACATTGATTATAGAAGAGAAATTTTTTTAAGTTGTAGCCCCATGTTTCTTGCTTAATTTATATAATTCTCTTACTATTATGTAATTTTTTTTATATCTTATTGAAGACATATTATACATAATTTTAAAATTGCAATGTATAATAAATGTGTTCATCCAAAATGAGTTTTTTTTTTTTGCTAGTATTTCTTTAACTCATTCGTATGTAATGTACAAATTGTGTATTTTGTGATTGTTTTAGTTTCTCATATTTCCCAAATGTCTTTGAATTCATCTCTGTTTAATTTGTCTTTTTTCAGTTATGGGGACATTTTATGATGTGCCTGCTAGAACATTTTTTGCTGTTCAGGTAAGAGAGGATTATTTTTATTTATTTGAGAAGGTTGTGTGAGCTTCTAATTGTTTATTTAGCCTTATCGTAATAAAAGAAAATTGCCATACCACAAACTCAAATATTTTTTTTCAAAAAATCTGCATATTGTACTAGGCTACAACAGTTACTAGTATTTTTTATATCATATTAGATTTTATGTGCCAGAAAGTATCAGATTTTAATACTGAAACTAACCCTTTTTCATTTTTTATCATTTGAATAAATTAATAAAATACATATATACCAAAAAAAGGTTTTTATTTAGTTCAAGTTAAAGATACAGAGGGTGGTCGTAAAGTAACTTTGCTTATATACAAGCCCCCTAGCAGCTACAATGATCAATAAATGCAAATGAAGTTTGAGATATTAGTATTTCAAAGTATGTGCTGAAGAATGAAAAGAATAACAAAAATAGAGATGTTTCGATTACTGTGAAAAAAAATCAAATTTACTTTTTTGTAGTGCTAAGTGGTCGTCACAATAAAAAATCATAAATGGCATTTAAGCGGTACATGTAGCACAAAAAACACTGGTTTAAAACACAAAGAAAAGAAAACTTTATTTGTATATAAGTTCACCATAGAACATTCCTTTACAGGAGAGGACAAAAAAGATTGTTCTCTGAAAATTACTTAGTTTCATTTAGATTTTGTCTACATTGTGTATCTTAAACGATAATTTGTACCGTAAAGTACAAATTGATTTTGAAACTAATAATATTAAATTTAAAGTTTTCAATGCAATGAAGATATAATTTTAATTTTGATAATTTAATAACTAAATCATGATTTGCAACAACAAAATTAGGAGTAAATTTTCAGAAATTTAACAAACTCAGATTTTTTTGCTTGTATAAATTGATATTTGAAAGTACTTGATTTGTTTCTAAAGTTAGTTAGATATTTGTAGTATTTATAATTTAGGGTTCTTTTTTAAAAAAAAGTATCTTCTACGTCACTAAAATGTTTACTAATATTCTTTTGGTATATCTAAAAAAAAATCTACCTTTATTGACTTAAATATCTTTTTTGGAGCTCTGCGATATATTCAGAGAACTTTTAGTGTAATACTTTCTAGAATTCTACAAGTATTTGTCTATGGCTGTGTAATTTCTTGTATTGTTTCAGACTGATGTGGAGTACAGAAAAAAGTGGGACAAGCTTGTTATTAAATTAGATATCATTGACAAAGAAGGTGTGGACGGTGGTTGTGAAGTCATGCATTGGGTCATGCACTACCCTGTAATAATTGTTCATTTATTTTTTATTAAGCTAAATGTTTAACTACATACCAAATTTTGGCAAATAACAAATACCAAATATTTGGTTTAATTTCCACATTTTTTTTTATCTTTGTACAATTAAATATTTGATCAATTTAAATAAATTATTAATATAGAAAAATAAATATTGCAGTTAAACACCTATCGTCAGTTTTCCCAACAATACACATGATATAGAAATTTATGAAAAATCTATTTTGAAATATTTCTAAAATTTAAAGCATTAAGGGAACTTTTGAAAGTCTTGTCTACTAAAATATATTTTTTTTAATTTGTTTAAAAAAGAATGTATTGGAAATATAAATTTAACTCTACTGCAGGGAAAACAGATCTACTCTTTCGATATTTTGCACATCCATTTTGTAGATTAAGTGTGTGCTTGTGGACATTTCTCTTTTTCTACAATTATACATCTTTCTAAAAAATCTGAATCCGAGGAATTAAATTAAATAAACTTTACTAAGACATGTACTAACTTAAGTGGAGAAAAAGTAAGATGCCTTACAGAAAATACTGTGTATTTTTAATTTAATGAAATTATTCTTTAACATTTTAAATTTTTACTTGTAGTGTTCCACATATTAAAGTATTCAGCCTAACTAAATATCTCATTTAATTACTAGATAAGTAACATGTCAAATATTGGGTATTTCCTAAACTGTGTTATTAGTTAATTTTAATTGCAGAAACTTTGACCTTTTTAATTACACATATATTTCAAGCACAAAAGTGAAAAAAGTTGACTTGTTAAGATCTATATAATCTTCCTATTTTAATTTTACCATTTAATATCATTACTCTAAATGTATATAGAAGGTGTACAAAAAAATTGCATATTTCTGATTCTACATTATCATGAGATATTAATTCTACCTTAACAGATCTATGAATACTTCTTAACGTACCTATAACCAAGCTTAACTATATTTTATTGAAAAATTTTAATGCTTAGTGCATGGCCTGCTTAAAAGCCATTTTTTAAAATATTGTTTCTGTAAAGCATGAAAATAAATGTTTACATGTTTATTTTTTAGTATCCTATGTACAGTCGAGAGTATGTCTATATTAGGAGAGCTGTGGTTAGTAACATTATTTATTCAATATAAAATTAACCTCTTCCACCTTACAATAATAGCCTCAAATAGAAGCTAGTTATAGGTAAAATTATATTAAATGCGTATTTTTTATTGAAAATTAGGATTTTTTAATCACATATAGTTCATGTATTTTAATTTTTTTAAAAATTCTTGATTTATCTAATCCAGCTTTTAAATGAAAATATAATTATGTTTTTAAATAAAAAAAACTTATATTCATATTTTTTTTTCAGATAAGCCCTGAAACAAACACAATGGTGCTGGTATCCAGATCTATTGATCACCCATCCTGTCCTGTAAACAATAAATATGTCAGAGTCCATGATTACAGCTCTAGAATGGTCATTAGGCCCCACAATAGCTATGATGAGGTTTGCAATTTTTCTTCTCGCATTGCATTTACCATTTACCCAATTGTGTTCAGAAACAGCTTGAAGCCCAATTATAAAATGTGAGTTGTTGAGGACTAATGTTAATATTTTTCATTTCAGAATGGCTTCGATTACGTTCTTACTTACTTTGATGATCCCCAAGCAGCGTTTCCTACACCAGCATACAACTGGATGGCTAGATCAGGTGATTCGGTTTTACTAATTTACCGTATGGTCCTCGAAAGTCTTTAGAAACTCTTTATTTTGGTTTCATGTATATAAGAGTCCTTAAAAAGTATTTAGAAATTCCTTATTTTTCCTCAAAAGGTCCTTTCAAGTTTCTGAAGTCTCTTGAAAATGACTCTCATTTAAATCAGTGTACTACATTTTTATTAAACTTTTTTTACTTTTATCTAAACTAAACACAACTTTGTATCTAAATAGAAAAACGATAGATTCTTTGCACCCTATAGCTTTTAGCTACTGCTTCTGTTTCATATTAATTTATTTTAATTTTTTAATAGTTTTGAGCTAACTTTTTGCTACAAATGTATACAAGTTATTTGCATTAAAAAATAAGGTCCTTATAAATTGTGTTTAAGGTCCTTGAAAAATCCTTAGAAACTCCTTGTTTTTGTTTTCGAACCCCCGTTTTAAGGTTAATTTTCCGTTTGTAAAATAAAAGTAAAGCTGTTGATAGTACTACATTTGAAATTAAATAAAAACTTATATTCTACAATGATCATGTAGTTAATAAGACCACCAGCTAGAAGAAAGAAAAGCTGTTTAAAACAATAAACTCAATTAATCGGCAAAATACATTTAGTTTTTATGAAACAGAATTATGTGTTCCCTCTTCAAACTTTTCAAAGGTTGATTGATACAATTGGGGATTTAAAATGTTTTTTAATAAAATAAATCAAGAAGAGTATCCATATTCCGACTCCAACAAATAAATATGTTGTGTTCTTCAGAACTGGTTTCAACTATTTTTATCCTAAACCAAACTGTACGTAATAAATAAAAACCATCCCAATTCCTCTATAGTTTAGTTTATACTTAATATCAATACAGCTGAAAACTCTCAATGCAAATTTTCTAGATTCAATAAAAAATATGAATTTAATATTGATTTTGTTTATTAAATTAAAATATAACTGTTTAAACAGTTTTTTAAAGTTAATTTTTGTATCATTATGATCAACAGTTTTTTAAAAATGTTCATTTAACAAAACATTTTTGCAAATAACTGGTTATTCTCTGCTTTTTTTTCTGTTTGACTAGGACCAGTTTTAATAATTTGCCATTTCGGATCACACACTTGGCAATGAAATTATTTGGATGACACATATAAAATCTTTCTGAAACAACACTTCATTATTTATATTTATCTCAATTTATAATACTTTGAAAATGTATTTCAATGCAAGATAAAATAGAATGAATCAATATTAATATTTTAATTTTCGTAAATATGTTGGCAAAAACTATTTTAAATTGAGATCAATCTACATTTGAGGCCTGTCCACTTTTCGCTGAAGTTCTCGCTATCTCTGTTTAAAACGTAATTGTACTACACAGGTTAGATCTAGGTGAAAAATGGTTTCAAAGTTGGCTTGTTATTTTAAACTCCTTTAAATCCTTAAATGTTAAAGTATGTTATAAAACATTTATTGTAGGTGTTCCTGATTTCGTGGAAAAATTACATGACGCTGCTAAAGAGTTATACTGCCAAGAATTGAAAAACAAGCCTAGTCTACCAGCTCTGTTGCCAGCGAAAGACACTTGCACTACAAACAATTTCGACTATGTTTACATGTAATTGCGGCAATCACCACCTTATGATGTATATCCAGAATTTAGCAGTTAGTCCTTACATTTTAAAGTACTTTTACTATTTATTTTATTCACTTTATTGTTGTATAGAAATTTTTATAAACTTGTGAGAAAGAGTATATTAGTTACACTAACATGAGGAATAGCTGATAGAATAAGGGAATTCCAGCCAATGCCGCAAGAATATTTCTAGTTACATGTAAAGTGTGCAGTGTAGACAAAAAAAAACATATTTACATAAGAAATCAGAAAGTAGTGTGTGTATGTTTATGTTGAAATCATGGAATCTGTTCATTTTTTACTTTTGTTGAAATACAGTTTTATGCATGTAATGAATTTCAAACATGTAATAGGAAGAATATATAATAAAGTATACTGCATTAAGTTATTTGATAGATTTATTTGAATACATATATATTATATATATACAGTGCTCAATTTCTGGAAATAGAGGTGCTGGAACTGTAAAATTCTGTTGGGTGTGGGGGTATTCCAAATTATTGGCCTGAAAAAAAGAAATCTTTGGTTATATATAATTCCAAATTTTATTTTGCAAAATAAGTACAAAAATGTGTTGTAGTAAAGTAATAAAAGCAATAAAAAAGCGCATTTTCATGATTGTTTATGTTCTCTGCCCATCCTTAAAGATTGTCTAAAACTTCAACATGTTTTCTTCATACTTCTTGTCTCTTGACCGCTCTTTACTCTTGAAGGCTAATGCTGAATGGTGTCCAGACACAAGCGAAGAGTCAACATATTTAGCTGGGTTAAAGAGTCGAAGAGGAGGTCAATTGATTTTTACAAACAACAGGCTAGAAACTGTTGCAATATTTAGTGTTGATCTCAATGGAGTGGTAATCAGGTTCATCTGTGAAAAACCTCTTTCACATTCACTCGACGATATGGCTATCGAGCTTTTTACGTGAAGTGTAACAAGTAGCAGGCCAAGTCCACTCACTAGCAACAGAGTAATATGCAATTAAATATTTTGAACTATCATTTAATTTTTTTTCCTAAAGAGAGGTACCGGAATGCCGTTCCACCTCAAATTGAGCCCTGTATATATGCGAATGGAACATAAACTGTATTTTGAGTTCTAACAGAATAACTTTCCCATGAAAATACTGAATTTATCTCTAAATCATAATTGTTGAAATAGATTAATTTCAAGAGTCACTCTCACAGGAAATTGTACAAACAGGTTCTTTTTGCTAAAATCTGTGAATATTTGACTATGCCAATCATATTCTATACGTCGCTACTTTGATAAATAAAATCTAGGTGTGGCGGTGTAGGAACACGAACAGAAATGTTTTTAGTGAATATTATTTCAGCAGATTGTAGAAATAGGAATTGGTCACCAACAGAGGGAAGATATGCAAGCTGTTGCGCCAGACTCCACATCAATGTCCCGTACTGTTTTCCTCTATTTCCAGATTGTACACGCGTCGGCGCTTAACTTTCTATTGAACAAGATCAAATTTGTGTCATGCTATTTTCCCCGCAATTATACTGTCAGAATTAATCACCCTAAAAGGCGTAACATAATGTTTCTATCTTGACAGCTGAATTTAGGGATGTTTTAATTCAAAATGTTGTTTCTCTAAGTACTTAACGTGCATCAATCCCCACGGCAGACGTTTTTTGAACAAGAAACGATAATGACAACCCTTCGGTCACTAGCTCGCTGCATTTTCAAAGTCGAGGTTTGAACTCGCAACCCTCTGATTATGAGTCGAATACTGGCCCACCCGCTGGCCCTGGATATTAATATAATGCAACCAACTACAGGCTATAAGTCCAGCAAGGCTTATCACATTCTAACAATCTCCCAATGCCGATTCAGCTGATTAAAATTACCTATTCCTGACGAATTAATCACCTTTTCAGGCAAACTATTCCAATTATCTCTATTATAAATACAGTGTGGTGCAAAATGAACGTTATGGTTTATATGCTTTATAACTTTTTTTATTTAATATTGCATTTTTTCTATTGCTTCATAATTTTGTTAAGAAAGCTTGGGGAATTTGAAATGGAACAGTACACAATAGAACAACGAACAAAAATCATTGAATTTTATTTTTCAAACGGAAACTCAGTTATTCTGACTCAGCGTGCTGCGTGCATATCGTCGATATTTTAGTGTGCGGACTGGACCCTCAGTGCCAACAATAAATCGCCTTGTTGCAAATTTTCAGCAACACGGTTCAGTAAGGAACCAATAACTGAAAAACAATATTCGCAATGAAATCCGTGCCATAACCCTGAAATTTTGCGAAAAGTCATGTGTTGGAAAGAGCACGACATTGTGAAGCGGAAAATGGGCGACACCTGCGAGACATCTTTTTCACGTATACAACATACGAAAATTCTCCATTCATATGTTGTATTTTGACAAAATAATGTTAACAATTTATTCAAAAATAAAAAAGTTATGAAGCATTTATACCACAACGTTCCTTTTTCTCCACCCTGTATAATACTTTCTACCTTCCCGATTAATTTGTGTTTTACATAACTTACACCCGTGACCTCTAGTCTCATTGGCTGAATTAAACTTTAAGCCTTCAACATCCCCCGATTTGATAAAATTAAATAGTTGAATGAGATCTCTAATCCTCCTCTCCTCGAGTGCATACATATTTAAAGATCTAAGTCTGTCGCTATAGTTCAGTCCCGAAGTACCTTGTCGTCACCTGACCATGGTTCTAAAATAACGAGGTGCATGTATGAATGTGTGTGTGGATGTGTATGTGTTCCCGGGTCTTTCCTTCGAGATTGACCCCGAACCGTCGCCAATAGCCCACTGTGCAGCTCTAGTGCGACGTTAATTAACAAAAACCAAAACCTTTTAATAATCCCATCATTCTATTGGCCTTTTTACTAGCTATCCACATTGATGTGTGTACGGGAGGTCCTATCTGGTAGAGGTACATTGATGTCAAATCCACATTGATTTCAAACCCCCATTAACCAACACATTCAAATCCCTAACAATATATCCAGTAGCAGATCAGATCATACAGCAGAAAAAAAAATACACCGACAGACTACCGAATAGGATCTTTCCATTCCCTTAGGGGCCCTCATTTGCTCTGTGGATAAAGGCGTTCGGCTAGTAATTAAAGGATTGCAAGGCTAGTATATGGTGCACGATAAATCTGATCGGGGTCCAATGCCCTGACGCCTATTGAGGTTACGTTGGATGCTAGCTCAGGTGTTGTCCTCGTCATCTGACTATGGTTCAAAAATACGATTCAGCATTCCGTGTCTTTCCTTCGGAATAGTCACCGAACCGTCGCCAATACCCCAATGTTCAGCTCTACTGATAACGACGTTAATTCATCAAATCCAGAGGATTGCGAATTCGAACCCGACTGATGAACTTAACAAAGAAAAGTAAAAATATAGTGATCTTGCGATCGGAGGGTTGCCAGCTTCGCTTCTAAAATACTAGGAAGTCGTCTGAAAATATCCAACAAATTATACTGGCGTGTATACGAGACTGGTGCACGATAAATTTTATCGGAATCCAAAGTCCTGACACCTATTGAGATTGTGTCGGGTGCCGGATCAGTTGTTGTCCTCTTCATCTGACCAAGGTTCGAAAATTCGAGACATCGTTCCCGGGTCTTTTCTTGCATATGGGCCCCAAATCGTGGACAATAGGTCACTGTGCAGCTCTAGTGCAATGTTAATTAACCAAAACCGAAAAAAACACATTCAATTAGCCGTAAATTGGTAGAAAATGTGCCTAGAACCGAAGGCTCTTTCTCCCTTACTTTAATTAATTAATCATAAGTGATTCATTTGTAATCATAGTCATTCATAAGTTTTTGATTTTGGTTAATTAACGTCGCGCTAGAGCTGCACAGTGGGCTATTGGCAACGGTTCGTCGCCTATCTCGAAGGAAAGATCCGGGAACGATGCCTCGTATTTTTGTACCATGGTCAGATGAAAGGACAACACCTGAGCTGGCACCCCGCGCCTTCAATAGACGTCGGGACTTTGGACCCCGATCAGATTTATCGTGCACCAGTCCCGTATACCCGCCGTTAATTTTTTGTGGATGTTCTGGACGACATTCTAGTATTTTGGTAGCGAAGTTGGCAACCCTCCGATCGCAATATCACTACTTTTTACTATTCTTTAGTCTAGTCCGCGCAAAGTTTCGAACCGGGGACCCTTTGGATTCCCAGCTGACGCCTTAATTCACTCGGCCACGGAGGCCTCTCATTCATAAGTAATTCCATAGACAACTTAAACTAATCAGTCTTCGCCTGGCAACGGTGCGAGTTTACACAATTTGAAATGTTTTGGTAGATCTCCATCACCAATTTCAGTAAATGTTGTTAAAATAAGCGCGTTTGCTATTAATCGCTATGTTTATTGATATATATAAAAATATTTTTAATATGCTGTTGCCTGTTATGCAATAAATTGCCGGTATAAACATTGAAGAAAGAAAACCACAAGAAAATCAATTCACAAGTAAGTACACAATCAAATTTTTAAAATTCGAAGTCAAATTTATGTGTAAAAATTTTTTAAATTATATATGCTTTATAAAAAAAAAGTTTTTTTTTTCTTAAAAAACACAATATTTTATTTATATTCTGAGGTTTAAAAATATTAATTGTTTTCTTTCGATTCTTCTTCGATTAACAGGTGGAAAAATATAGTTCACTCATTGAATATTTGTGTAAGGCATTATTAATACAAACTGTTTACACAAATTAGTGATTTTAATAAAATAGAACAGAAAAATATAATCAACTCTTAAACACCAATGTATTTATAGATTATTAAGGGAATATTTTTATAACAGTGTTTTTAAAAGCAAATTATTATATAATTTAATTATATTGACATATGCTTTTATACTTGCTTAGTTCTATTTCTATTCCTTCAAATACTCGTATCTGCACGAGTTTAGCTAATAACGAAGATCCGTTTGATATGTTTATAAATATTTTCAACAATAATTACTACCTTAAAAAATTGCTTAAACTTATGAGCGTGTTTTTAAATAATTAAGTATCTTTAAATTAATTTAAAGCAAAGAAAAGTCAACTAATAATGATACGTACTTTGTTTTGCTTTCCGGAAACTTTGCCATAGGAAATCTAATTAGTCTAGTTATAAAATTGGAATATCAATGCCCAAACTTTATTTTTAAACGACTAAAAAGCGTGCCAACCAAATCTTTAAAATAAAACCGCCAAAAACATTAAATTGAAACCGCCAAAAGAAGAGAGGTCATCAATTCCACTATTATATATATTTTTTATCATGTATGTTCGCGCAACATTTCTGTTCTAATTAAAATATTTGGAAAATTCTTTTTTTGTTGGGTAGTAGATGTCTCACATGGGAATCGTTTGAAAAAAATATCCGGTTATCCGGCATTTAACTATCTGAAATTTTCCATTAACCAACCCGTTTAAAAATAACTATTGTCCTATTTCGATTTTTTTTTTGTTGGATAGAGAAAAATCCCCATTGGCAAAAACTGCAAAAAATAATCGATTATCCGGCTGTTATTCATCCGGAAATATCGATTAACTGGACTTTTTCTTAATAGTTTCTCCAATTTCAAAATGTTTTCATTGTTTAACAGAAGTTGTACAACAATGACATTTCGTTTACCCAACATTTATTGGCATGGATATGGATTGTTTTACAATATACATTGTTGAGACAAAATGTGAGCACAAGTTGTTACTTGAATTTATTTGTGAATAATAGCAGTCCCCCTGTTAAATTCGAAACTAAAAAGGGGGATATACGATAATCTTTTTTTAAAAAGAAAACCGACTTCAAGAAAATGAGCTAAAAAGTAAAAATCATTTTTAATTTTACGAACGAGTTGAAAAAATTTAATTATTTAATAACAAATTATTTTTATTACAATTTTTAAAATTGGCGCCAATTTATAAAAACCCTACATAAATTTTGGCGCCGATTTCAAAAAGTTTTAATAAGTATAAAATTGTTATCAAATAATTAAATTTTTTTCAACTCGTTCGTAAAATTAAAAAATATATGATCAAACAATGCCTGATTTTATTTTCTGAAACAGCAAAATAAAAACATCTTGCTTGGACTAAAGCAACACGGACCACTTCGGACACTCTCGCTGACCACGGGTTGGGAACTACTGCCTTAAACCAGAGAGTTGTAATATTAAATAGAGAGCGTCTTCAATACCAGACTCTCATAAGGCCGCGGTGTCGACATTGAAAAGAAAAACCCACATCACGTGGTTATAGCGCTGCCACATTTGGCGTTCAGACATCTTCAGGAGTTTCAAATTTGGCGCACTTTCTTCTTTTTTGGTGATAAGGAGTTCTGTACGTATTCAACTTTTTAACATATATGTACGTATTTACTTATTTTCAAACAATATGCGCTAAATATTTCCTCTTCATTAACGAAACGAAAATATTTTATTTGTGTTCAATACTCGAAGAAGCGAAACTCCTTATATATTTCTCAGGTTTTATTCATATTTTCTTATTGAAGTATACAAAATAACAATTGAAAGAACTTCGCTTATGGTAAATTTTTTACATAAAAACGTAATGCAATTATTTCAAAACTACAAAGTAAGAAAAATCTCCTTAATATATCTATTAAACTCCCTTAAATTGTGCCACTCGTTCAAAAAAAACTATATTTAAATACAAAATTAAACATAAAACTATATTACAATACTTCGATCTCGTTTAGTTCTTAAAGTCGCCAAGGCCTGTCAAGTAATATTGGCGCATGAATGAATTGGCATTTCCACATATCACGTGATTTCAATGATGGACACACGGAAATCAGCATTTTTATTCCTCTATTTGTATCATTACTCTATGCCTTTAACCCTTAGTCCGTTATATTAGTGACGTAGGTGTCACGTCACTTTGGATAGTCACTGTACACAGGTTTCGAAAAAACACCACAAATAATAGATATAATATGACAAATAATAAATCTTCCTAAATGATCCAGAACCAGCAGCCTCTAAGAATTTTATGGACTATTGTTTTCCGTAGTCGCCGTCCGTTTCCTATTCAAAATGACAGAATTGTTTTACATTATTACACCCGAGTACTCGCCGTTGTATGTCACACAGCCGTGAACACATTTCAGCATTCTGATTCTCTGTGTTTGCTCTGTATCGTAAATACGATGTTTCGCCTTTTGTCTTGTCAGCCCCACAAAGGAATTAAATATTTTCGAATTGCCTTTTTGGTGGTAATCGTCAACAATACTCCGTATTTCTTTCCCGAGGCCTGTGGAAAATGCGTTTTTCGGATTTTCAATTTTATAAATCAGTATCAGAAAATCTGATATCCTGTTAATATTTCTCTGCATCAATCTATTCCAAGCTTTTATACGAGTAGAGTCGTAGTAGTAGAAAAAAGAGGCATATGTAGAACCATTGGATTGTGACTCGAAAAGGCCCGTAGTGCCTGCCATGTGGGGATGCAATGGAGGACTCATAAAGTCAAAGAATAAATTATTAACTTAATTGTCAATAAATAAAGTTCACCAAATCAAAAGATATGCGCCTTTGTCTGGAATCAAACTAACATTTTTAATGTTAAATTGAACAAATATCGCCTACACTACCATTAATCGTTCTGCGCTATTGTTAATTGTTTTATTTCTATTTTATAATTATAAAAATTTCTATTTTTATCTGAGTCTAGTCCGCGCAAAGTTTCGAACCGGGGACCCTTTGGATTCCCACCTGACGCCTTAATCCACTCGGCCACTGAGGCCTCTCATTCATAAGTAATTCTATTTTTATCTGTTTCAGTCCCCCTCCCCTTTGTCTAACACTAGTTGTTTAACACTATAGTCTAAGAATAGTTGAAGCTAGTTCCCATGAATTGGGATTCCATTTATTTACTGAGTCATATTTTAGTATTTGATCGTGTATAAATGTATATATTTATTATGAGTTGTATGTTCGTTAGAGGAAGGACGTAACAGCACCTAACGTAAAAAAGCCTTAGTTTTTTTTTTATCTTCATTGAGGATCAGTGGCGGATCTAGGGTCATCCAAAGGGGGGGCTATTTTTTCTTTTTTTTGTGTGGGGGGTGTTCGGGCCAATCACATCACTTTGTCATTTGGCGCTGTGGCGAAATAGCCATCTTTGAGATACGGCGCTAAATGACGTTTAAGATTCCGTTAAGCAGGCGAACCATAAGCTCGCTTTTTTCACGCTCACAAAGCTGAGCATTTTAAGCTGTTAAAACTTGTAAATATAATGTTCTAGTAAATATCTTTAACTTATAACCGAATCAACTGAGTTGTCTCTTTAAGAAAAACCAACACCAACACATTAATATAAGCCGCCGCTACATGCTGGTCCGTCCGAGTCGCAGCACAGGTCAGTTGATTTTAGAACATTCTCGTTGATTATTTACTAGATTCAAAGTAATCTTAAGATATGGCAAATATGGAATCTATGATAAATCTTCAAAATGATATTCATGAAAGCATGATTAAGTTAGTAAGAAACTATAAGAAAGATTCCAAAGAACGCAAAACTTTGAACTATTTTCGAATTCGTTTAAAGAACTTTCAGAATTTCTACGAAGAATTTCGAAGTAATCACAAACAGATTTTAACAAACGGAATATCGAAAGACAATTCTTATTTAAAAGAAGATTTCAGTGACCAGGTAGAAGAATTCTTCACGAATAACTATTCGGAAATCGAAAGTGAAATGGAACAAAGTTTCCCGCCAAACAATCCGAACACTGATGTTAGTAAACAAACCGCTGTTCTTCCAAAGGATTATTCTAATGAATTAAGGTTACCACCAGTACAAATTCCAATATTATGCAATATATGGACGACCCCTCGAAAGATTCCGCCAAATTTACCGTCGCCAAATTTACCTGTTCCCCTCACGTGGATTCGACGTCCATTTTTTTTATTGGTGTCCTAAATATTTTTTAGAGGGAAAAAAGGTTGATCCTTTTTGTTAAGTAAATTAATTTAGTTTGAATTGACAAATAAATAATTTTAGCATTTTCTGCACACAGTTTTTGTTAACCTTTACTTGTAAGTTGGAACAACATGTTTCCCATAAAGTATATAGATATCTAGTGGTGGGCTTGAGACATTTTCGAACCATGCTATAGGGTGAAGAATTTTTAACCGTGTGATCTGAAATATGTTGTTTGAAACACAATAGGTAATAACACCTGTTCGGACATGTGAAGTTTCGCTAATGGTTTATACCAGGGGTCGGCAACCTATTGAAATGAAAGAGCCAAAAGTTACAATTTACAAAATTTACCAATTTTTAAAGAGCCACTAAAAATTTTCGTTTCAATATTATAGTATTTGCTTATATATATTTGAGTTTTGATTTAAAATAAACGACTTTAAATACGGAAAAATATTTATTTATATAAAAAAACAAATATAGATAATTACATCAATGGGAGCATTGGCTTTACATGGCTTTTGAAGGGGGGTGGGGCAAAATATCGAGAAAATGTGTTATATCATTTATGGACGGCCCCTAAAAAGCTTTTAGTGCATATAGCTGCTTTTGCATCTGAGCTAATCAACTATTAAATAAAGTGATGTCTGCCTGACGATTTCCTTCTCAAATGCTGCTATCCAATTTGTTATTGCAATTGGACAGTCGTAAACTTCGCTTGGAATAAGACCTGATTTAGTTTGTTTGCAATTTCGACCTGTTGCCTTGCATCCGTCGCACTGAAGACAAACACCAATAATCGCACATTTGCTCAGGAGGTGAACAACAACGTCAATCTCCGAAGAAGAGGGACGTGCGTGTGTGTGCAAAACACGCAGCTGATTCAACAACTCGCTAAAAGCTCTATATCGTCTGCACAGCTCTCCCCGTATTCTGTGTTCCATTCCAAACACCAACAGTGTTGCCAGGTTCACGGGAAAATGGCTAATTTATTTTATTGGCGATGACATTTGCACTGATTGTGGTTTCTGATAAATTAACGTAAATGTCGTTATCATTTCTTAATTTTTTTTTTTAATTTTAATACAGAACAAGTTTTTTTTTAAACTATTTTTTTTGCAACTTAGAAAACTTGATTTAATTTAATCTTTCGTCGGGCGCAATCAATCTGACTGGCACAGCGAGACCTGCGCGCTCAGCTGCATTGAAATTTGATCGACTAGTTTCATGTCAAATATATGTTTCTTTTTATTATTATTGCAGAAACTTTTGTATTTTTCTTCTTTTTGCATCATTATCAGGGGGCGGCTTAAGGCCCAAGCGACACAAGCAGCCGCTTGGGCCGCAGGACTAAAGAGGGCGCCAAATATTAGTGAAAAAAAGAAAATATAAATAATTTGAGTTTGTAATTTGCTATCAACATTGGAAATTTTCTAAATTTATATTTTTAATATTTTTTTTTTGGGGTGAATACAACAGTTACCGACCACTTTAGAATAAAATAGCATATCATAAAAAGAGCATATCATTATGTTTTTAAAAGTCCCCTTAATCAATGTAACTTAATGGCTTTTAAAATTTAGGTAAATTTAATTTGACAGTCCAATATCAGTTCATTAGTTGCAGGGATTTTTATGTTTGACACTCGTTGCAAAATGTTAGATTCACCCTTTTACAATTAATTACATTGAGTTTAATTTATTATTTTTTTTACCTGTATAGAGGTTACATAACAGTAATTTCCTCCAAACATTGCACCTTAGTGAAAACACTATAAGTTTTTTTAGTTGACAAAGTTAGAAAATTCAAATTTTAAAAAAATATGTCCCAAGTTAAAAAATAATTTGTACAAATAAGGGTAGCTTGTGTTTTGTGCAAATAAGGGTCGCCCCAAAATCGTTGTCGCCTGTGTTACAAAAATTGCTTTAACCGTCCCTGATCGCTATTAATAATTTCCACCTCCTGGTAGTTGTATAATTAGGTGTTGATTACGGTTTTTTTTTTTTAAGTGTAGCCTATCAAGCGCATAACAGGCAAACGGACAGTTAAAAAGAAAGAACCGTAATATGCTTTTTGGGGAATAAGGAACAGTAGGTTTTTAAGATATTTAGGAATGATAAATTAGGACTATTAGGACGTAACTTCACCCGTACTCATCATCTGTGGGAGCAATGCTACTGCATGTTGGTTATCTTAAAAGCTTGTATTTTGAATTGATTTAGTTTACAAGAACTGATATATAACTTAAATTATTTTTAAATAAACAAGAGAGTGATTATAGTTCAAAATAATTAAGAATCGTAATTGGTATTGCACTTTTTGATTTAATGTGTGATAAAACAAAAACAAATCGAAGTTGCAGATTTGAATTTCACCAAAAAGTGTGCATAATAAATATTCTACATAATTATTAACTATTGAAACAGTCTTAGCGTTACAACTGTAAGTTTATTATCGATGTATAAAAAAAAATTCCAGCAATAAACATACATTTTAAATTCATAAAAATACTCAATTTTGACGCATTTTCCAAATATTTAGCGCTGAGGCATTTTTATGAGCTATCTCTAATAAAAACAAAAATTCAAAAGATAGGAAATTCAATGAAGAAATTATAAATTAAACTTTCCTGCAGTTAAAGCCACTTTATAATAGAGGGAGTTTAATGTTATATCTTCCAGCAATTTTAAGAATATCTGTTGAATTTGCTTTCTTCCAAATAAAACAGAGAAAAGTCATAAAAGCAAATAAGGATAGTCTTCTCTTTTCCAGCAGGTTATTGCACAAGAGCAAATACTAATTGGCGGTTTAACGTCCAAGCGACCGCTTAAAACGCCAAAATAAGGAGGGTGCCAAATTTGAGTGTAAAAATAGTTATCTGTAGATTGCGAGATTATTTTTGCTCTTTATGTTTATTTAATTATTTTTAATATTTGTACATCTCATAGAAGTTATATATTAATATTTTATTTTCTTACTAGAGGAATTACGCTACATAAGAATTTCCCAATTTAATATTTAACGAATTTTGGCAAGTGCAATACAATATCTAAACCATCTAGTTTATAGTATTCCAAAATATAAACGACTAGGTAGTTTGAGCGTCTTCGAAATGGTGGAAAAGAAAGGGATGAAATACTGGATCGCAAATAATATTTTAGTTATTCTAATTCCACGTTCAGCGTTGTGTTCTATTCGATTCGACTCAGTCGAGTTCGGAATATTTGGCGAAACTCCGCACATCCAAAAAAAAAAAAAAGTTCCTCCAAGAAAAAAGTTATGTTTATGATACAAGGCTCTTGAGTCAACAGGTCTTTACATCAAGAAGGTGCATGTAAAGAAGAAGAAAGGAAAGAAAAAGGTGAAATAGGGGGAGAAGATGGACAGGTGCGCGTAGAAAAGGTGGATTTTCTGTTGAGCTTATTTTTTCTCTCTCTCTCTCTTCTTCACCTGCATTTCAAGGTTTCGCGAAGACGCGTTTCATGATCCATTGGAAGAGCTGTAATGGCGACAGTGATCTAGTTTCAGCTGTTGATGAGTTACGGCCTGCGAAAATAGCAGATTCGGAGTCGAGATTGGGTGTTCTTTTGTTTGTTTTGGGTCGTTTTATTTGCGAAAATTGATGCAAAGTGCACTGGAAATATGAGTTTGGGTGCATAAGAATGTAGTACGAGTTTCAAAAATGTTCCATATAAAACTAATCTGACATATCTTTAAATTTGGAGATTGGAGCTCAAAAACACCACAAAACTTTAAATTATAATTTCTTATAGAAGGAGTAAGATATGCCAGTGGCGGCTCGCCCACTACAGCAAGTACAGCCGGGCTGCACCTAGATTCATTAGTGTATTTTAAAACTAAAATAAGATATTTTACTAATTTTCTTAAATGAAGATTATAATTGAAAATGAAAATTCTACGGTAGTAAACAAAATCTCCGATAAAAGCAAGCCTGTTACCGTAATGCACAATTCATGAGGGGAAAAAACTCCATTCAATCAAACTGCAGCCAAAAAGCGAAATTCGAAATGGGCTGCATCGTTGCCATGGCAACCTCTACGTAGTATGAAGATTCCCCCCATGCTAATGCACTGCATTTGTGAGAAGGTACAGCCGAAATGAATATTCTTGTTTTAGCTGTACTTGATGTTCGATATGCTGATTGGCTCGTTGGTGAAACGAGAACTTACGGGAATACCTCCAAACGGAAATGGTTTTCGTGATACATTTACTGTGTGCTGTTGTTTCAGGACATTGGTCCTGCTGTTGTTTCGTTATGTAAGTTAATATTAAAATTGACCGATTCGCATGTTTAAAAGAAAGCAGGATTGCTTTAATTTTCAAAAAATAAGTAAGTGTTTTCCGTTTTTTTCGCATGTTATCATTTCGTAAAAATGGAAAGGAAACTTTGATTTGAGTAGTGAATAATAAAGAATTTCCGTTCATGTATGGTTTTGGAAATGTATATTCCGTTCATGTATGGTTTTAGGCGCGCGGGGGGGGGGGGGGGGGGGGATTCACATGATTTCGGCTGCACTAACATTTTTGACCACGGGCCGCCACTGAGATATGCCTAAATGATTTAAATATATGTTGACAAAGAATTTTCGCTTTAAAGATTGTGCAATTGGCGAATATTTTTGAAGACTAAAATCATAAAAAATATTTTTTTTTTTTTTAAAGTTCTTAAGCACAGTAGCCAAACTTATTTTAAAGGCGAACGTTGTTATTTTCGATGTTGAGCATTCCATAAGTTTTTGGTTTTGGTTAATTAACCTCGCACTAGAGATGCACAGTGGGCTATTGGCGACGGTTCGGGGCCTATCTCGAAGGAAAGGCCCGGGAACGATGCCTCGAATTTTTGAAATTTGAACCATGGTCAGATGACGAGGACAACACCTGAGCTGGCACCCAACGCCTTCAATAGACGTCGGTACTTTGGACCCCGATCAGATTTATCGTGCACCAGTCCCGTATACACGCCGTTAATTTTTTGTGGATGTTCTGGACGACATTCTAGTATTTTGGTAGCGAAGTTGGCAACCCTCCGATCGCAATATCACTACTTTTACTATTCTTTAGTCTAGTCCATCGCAAGGTTTTTGGGACCCTTGGATTCCCAGCTGACGCCTTAATCCACTTGGCCATGGAGGCCCTCATTCCATAAGAGTTTATTAGTCAACTTTTAAAAACTATAATAATATTTTATTAGATATTAGACAAAATATTATTTTGTAGTTATTTTGTTGTTTTACAGAACACTGAAATCAATCGAAAACATTCCGAACTTTTTTGTTATAAAACAAATATTTTCATTGCATTTTTTAATACGTGTTAAATTTTTAATAAGACAACTATTCTTATGGTTTTTACATGGCATCTTATAGCTTTGGTCAATTCGAAAAAGATTCCACAATCCACAGAAACTGTAACTGTAGCTCACCAAGTCAGGTTCTCAATATGGAGTAAAAATAACAGAATAAATAGTCAACCGCATTCATTGAAGCTAAAATCATAACCGCGGAATGTATACTTCCTTTCCAAGTAGTCGAAAATAAAGAGGGGTCCACTAAAAATTTCTTTTCCTCTAGCAACCTCTTTTCATAATTAAGTGGAGCCCCAGTTGCTCGGTGGATAAAGGCGTTCAGCTACTAATCAGAGGATTGGTGGTTCGAATCCGTGCGATGGACTTGACAAAGAAAAGTAAAAAAGTTGTGATCTTGCGATCGGAGGGTTGCCAGCTTCGCTACACAAATACTAGAAAGTCGTCCAGAACATCCAACAAATTATACTGGCGTGTATACGGGACGGGTGCACGATAAATCTGATCGCGGTCCAATGTCCTGACGCCTATTGAGGTTGCGTCGGGTGCCAGCTCAGGTGTTGTCCTCGTCATCTGACCATGGTTCATAAACGCGAGGCATCGTTCCCTGGTCTTTCCTTCGAGATAGGCCAGAACCGTCGCCAATAGCCCGATGTGCAGCTCTAGTGCGACGCTATTTAAACAAACCAAACCATAATTAAGCGAAACAATTAACATATGGCCTCTAACAGAATTGCCGTGACTGCCGTCTTGGTTATGCTGTAAAAATAAAGGTGCTTAAAAATAAGTACATGAACGTACTCGTTTTTCTTTGAGTACAATTGCATCGTAAATGAGCGATAGCGTACTAACATTTAAGTAATTGTACTTTCTCAAAAATGAGCAGTGTGATTTAATATTGCTCATCTCAGCTGCTGTTCAAGGCATCTTAACAAAGCGACCGGACAAACTTAAAATATTTGTTCAGAAGATGATTTCCACATTATTTGAAGTCGATTGCTTAAACGGAAACTGAGTTATTACAATTCAATTATCCTACTTCCCATTCTTTTGGTATACCTTTTTAACATTACTTCTGTTTATAATTTCTTCACGTCGACCCGGTAGCTTAGCGGATAATACTCTGGACCGCGGTGCCTTCAGATCTGAGTTCGATTCCCGTTGTCTTGGTTGTAATTGTCGATATTTATTGAAAGTGATTTATGAAGGCAGCCTATGTAGACTAGCATCTGTTCTTTTTATTCATATTTACCCATTTTACTTATTTTTAAATACATGTCTTTTTTGAAATTGAAACTTATGTATTCGGAGCCATGATAAACATCGAATGTATTCGAAAATGAGTACATCTTTATATATAATTCTCTTACGCGGTGATTGAAAAACGCTGTTTTTCTCTATACGGAATGGCAACAGTTACTTTGTTTACAAAATTCTGTTGCGCCCGCATTTTTATTTTACCATTATGTAAGCCATTTTGACGATTAACCCCTTCAAATCGGGGCAGGGGGCGGAGCCTCCTAGTATTACTTATTTTTGAATACTTATTTTTAAGGGTGTAGTATCAAGTACAGGGTTTCTCTATTAGCCCATAAATTCAGTTACAGTTAACTGTGAGATATACAGTTAACTACATTTGATCTGATTCAAAACTCGCCTCCCAACGTCTCCTGCTATCATCCCTCCATGGTTCTCAACAATAACAAATTCGATCCTCTGCACACAGACAATTAATCACAGAATCGTGATTTATCGACAATTCCACGCAAGAACAACATTTACGAATGCATCCATCATCATCAGTCTCGAAAGCGACGTCACAATGAATTAATTGCACAACTCTCAAGGAAATGTATTCAGGGTGTTCATTCACACCCCACTGCGAGCGGTCCGATGCATCCAGGGGCGGTTCAAGGCCCAAGCGACACAGACAGCAGATTGGAAATAGGGTGAGGGGGCAGGCACGTAGGTATAGATTTTTCATGGGGGTGGTTCAATAACTGAGCAACAGATTTCTATAGGTAGCTTATCCCTCCGCCCCCCAAATTAACAAACTCTCCCCCCCTCCCCCACGATTTTTTTTAAGCTTACGAATTTGTATTCAAGGAAACAGAAATACGTTGACATATAAATATCGAAACAGCAAAAGTTAGCATTTATTTTTCATAAAATCGTTACCAATATCAATCATTAAATATTTCTAAAATTAGTAAATATCATTCCCCAATTATGAAATAAATTTAGAGAACAAATTTAAATCTTAAGATTCCTTGTTTAGAATAATATATTACTTTGGTTACAACTTGTTTATACGGCGCCGTTTCTCGATCTTTTCCCTTTGTCACCGAAATTCACATGCTATATAATGCAACACGATGGAGTCTTGTTACACTTACTTTGAGATAAAAATGCCTTCAAATCATATACCAGATTTTCCCTCATGCAACTCAACAAGAAGTATTATACTAGAAATTTAAATTTTTCTAGTTTTTTAAAGTATTTTTATGATTTTTACAGTAATTCGATTTTTAATTTTTTTTCTTCTTGACTTTCAATGGGAGGGGTTTGAACCCCCTGAACCACCCCCTTACCTACGTGCCTGGTGGGGGACCAAATTCGAGTGTAAAAATCTACAGTAAAAAAAATTGTAGATTATCAGATAAACTTTGTTCTCTATGTTCGATAATTTGATTAATAATATAATTTTTTTTATAATTATGAGTAACTTTTTATAGAACTCGCACATTCTGATAGAATTTTCGGCAAAATACACAGATTGGAAATTTCAGTCAGTGCTCAGATTCTCGAACTACGTATAGCAAATGTTTTATGGAAAATGTAGCATTTTGATAACATGTATCGCAAAATTCCTTAGCCTTGCTCAGGGCCGCCCTTAGATGTGTGCCACAGGTGCCGTCGCACAGGGCCCCGCGCTTTGTATAGGGCCTCGCGTTGACAATTGAACAATGTCTTTACAAAAGTTTAGAAAATAGGTTTTTAACGTGAAATGTCTATAAATCATTTACATGGAAAATCGGAATATAAATATCATGTTAAAGTGTCCATTCCGAAAGAACTCGGTGACAAATAGCACTGTTGACATAAATTTGGCTTCGTTTAATAAGAAATTAGGCGTTCATGTGTATAAAATCATGAGATAAAGCAAAGCAATATAGGACGTGGATAGGAATCACGGCGTCAGACGATACAGCTTGTTCATCTTCATTTTGTTGCCGACCAATCCGTATCAATGGAATCTGTTGAAATGAAATCTAACGTAAAACCCTTCTGACCTTGCTCCGACCTTTTCTCCGACGAGTTTTTTAATCTATAATTTAACTTTATTTAAACTAGACTACTTTGCTATATGTATTATTAATAAAAAAAATATTTTAAATAATAATTTTATAAAAAGAATTTAAAAGCAAAAAAAAAAGTTGTATTATTGCTACAGATAATTTATACATTCACTGCTCCCGTTGCTTCCTTTGCACAGGGCAACACTGGCCTTACTAACCGCCCTGAATCCCTCCACGATTTATTTTACGAAAGTCAACCTCAAATGAAATGTATTTATTCGTTTATAACTCTCAAGTGATGAGACAACATAAACGAAGCAGTCTTATTTTTCAAAGAGGGCGGAGACTAAGCCCTCACATGACCTCATTTCCCCATGTCTTGTTGTTCCCAGGGGCCACGCCCCACTTTCTATAATTGGCAGCGATGGCGTTTAATTTGGTCGATTAAGAGGCGATTAATTTCGGGACGCTTTTCGCCTCTGTCAATGTTCGAGGATAAAAAATGAGCTGTCCCACGCGTCGCTTGGCGATAACAGAGCGGAGGACGTGTGAATGAAACGTGTTCGAGAGATTGTTTGCCCGAATAATTGGCGTAATTTCTCTGATACCAGTGTCGCGATAGATATAAGGCTGGATATGTAGGCGTTATGGTGTTTTTTTTTATAAATATATATGAATGAGAAAAATAATTTCGCATTTTAGTGCTTGGTTTGAACAAACAAATTCACAAATTGATTTATTTATTTTAGACATAAATATAGAATCTTCATGATTCATAACCTATTAGGCTATTCTAACGCCCTTGTCAGTGACGTGATGGACGGGCCCTTAGGGACTGCAATGATGCGGGGAGGGCCAAATGTTTAAGGGGCCCTCCGCTGTGAGCAACAAATACGAAGAACGCTGACTGGGATTCTATTGTGGAACCTTTCTATTCGTAGCAAGATGCGTAAGCCCTCACGGCCAAAACATACTTATTTGCTACTTAAGGCATTATCCACAGAAAGTATAAAAGACTATAATTGTTAACAAAAGGACGGCCTGCTCCTTCTTATGTCTTATCATGAGTTTAGACTTCTTAGCATCATTTTCTTCGTCTTGAATTGCTCTTCCAATATTGTTATTGTCTTCTCCGTATAACTTTTCCTACAATCGAATTTTAAAGTGAAATTTTGACTTCATAGTGAAATCTTCGACAAATGTTCCCTTTCCACTCCACACAATTGATATAAACTGTCACCTAGTCAAATGGAATTGTAGAACTCGCCGTTCTTTTTAGCGGGAACTCACAACGACTGTCGATTAGAGCTGAAATTACAGCGGTTAAACTAGTCAGTCTCAGGTGTGACCCATTTCCCCCACAGATCAGAAGGGAAGTGGGAAGACGGGATTAGTGGCCAACTTTATCTATGAGGCGCGCTTTTCTCTACACGATGGTAGGTAATTTATCCCCATAAGTTGGCTTCCCCCTTGGAATTGTGAGGCTTTGAGATATTAGCATTTTTCGTGTCGATGATGACCACTGTTCTGTCCTCTATGGATCTGCCCCAGACAGATTAACCCGGAATCACGCGCGCTACTTAAAAGAACACAGGAAAGCACAAAGAGGTGTTTCACACCCCAGTATTTCATTTCGTTTCTAAGGGAGACCCGAGCCCAGAATTCCGAAACAATTGCTAAAAATAGTTTTTTTTCTTCATAAAACGATGCTATACATACTTAAGAAGATGTGTACAAAATTTCAAAGCCGTAAAAGAAAGAAAATATGTTTGTTTAGATGTTTATATACCATTTATCATCTTTCTACCTACATTTCGTCTGTTAACATTCGTCATTTAATCAAAATATGTTGTTGTTTTTTAATTTTGGTCACGTTTAAAATGCTAAGGATTTGTAAAAAATTAACTTTAAACTAAACTGTTAATAGTTTTTGAAGCTTTAATATTTGTTTTATAAACGAATGAATTGCTTTTTGTAAATTAAGTTATAAATTATTTTTTTATGAATTAATAAACATCAAAATTTGAATATTTTTTAGGTTATGAACTTAAAAATAAGTTTTCAAAAACAATTTAAACACAAATCGGCAAAAGTATATTCATACGTCTGTAGTGTATACTTTGATGTTATATAATTATTAAAAAAAATTTAAAACATTAAAAATTGAAGGAGAAGTAGTGTTGTTTTTTTTTACTCGGAAAAAACATTTTTTTTAAAAAATATTATTTTTGTTTATGATTATTGTTCAGAAAAAGATGTTCCAATAATGCAAAAAATGGTATTTCTGAAATCATTAATAAAAAAATTAGGATTTGGGGCTGGGGTATCTCTTGAACAAATACCACTTTTGCAATTAAAATATACCTATTTCTTACATTAACCATATCAATTACTTAAAATTAAAGCTAATTACGAACAGATGAAAAATTATTTTAATCCGGGAGCAAGCTCGCTACTCAGAGGAACACGAGAGCACATGGGGGGGGGGGGGGGGGGGGGTCGCACACACCAGTATTTATTTTCGTTCCTTAAGAACAAAAATCGTTTATGGATTCTTCACCTGTAGAAACTGTTTTTAATCGTTTAATCTCTTCCATGTAGGACAAATAACCCGACATACTCACAGAGACTGATTTACGGCAGGGCATTCGGGGCACTTGCCCAGGGCCCCCATTTTAAGGGGGCCCCCAAAAATGATTTAATGCTAAATATATGTGCAAAAGTTTAAAATAAACTTACTAACAATTTTTTAAAAATCAATTAAATTTAGTTTATGAAATTGTTTTAATAAAGTTTTTTAAATCAATTGTTAATTATTTTGCAAAACTTCTACTATTTCATCCAATTAAATCAATTGAACGTTTTCAGCACGTTCATGATGTATGTCGCCTTTTTCATTACGCTTGTCAAAGGAATGCCCTTTGGATCAATTGCAAAATTCAATTAATGACCTGACCAAGACCATAAACACACTGTGTTTACTAATTGCACATTTGGTACAGGAAAAAGTATCCATAGTCATTTACGGATACTTTTTCCTATACCAAATTTTCTGATATTGTCATCATTGGGGATTTTATAACTATAAAATGGGTAGAACGTACGAATCTGGCTCAACTAAAAAAAAGCTAAAGGAACAGAAACGAATGAAGAAACTCTGTTGAAGTACCGACCATTAACTTTAAATCAAATTCTCAAAAGAAAAAATTTAGCAGTTTAAAAAAAATAAATTTTTCACGGTATTTAAATTTGCATTAAAGCTGATTGATTGTCATTTCGCATTGTGTGCCTATACATAAATTTAACAGTTTTATTTTGAGTTACATTGAGGGGCCCCTTAATGTTCTTTGCCCTGGGCCCCTAAGCTTGTAAGTCGGTCCCTGCATACTCAAGCAAAAAATATAAATTATAAAAAAATAAACAGGACGCGCAAAGGAGTGTCTTACAGCCCATGACTCAAGTTGTACTAAACTGCAACTGGAATTTTAAAAATAAGTGTTTTCCCTTTTAGAAGCAGCAACACTGGGTTGATCCAAAGCAAGCAAAAATATAATGAAATATTAGAAGGCAATGACAATTTAGAATATTTTAAACATTTCCAATTTTCCAATATTGCCTACTCTATATTAAATTTCAATCCAACGAATCGATGAGATATCAAAAATTGAACTTCAAATCCTTGAAGAAAGAGATAAAGAACCAAAAAAAAAAAAAAAAAAATAGGTGCCTCTGCCAATTTGAATTATGATTTTTACGCCAAGAAATCGTTTACAAAACCACCTTATCAACGGAATTCCTGCTTTTCCTTATCCCTTAAATCTTCGGCTTCATTCACCTGTGTAAAGGACCCCTCAGAATTTTTCGCTGTGAGATCAAGGGGTCAAGGATTACCTGAAAACTGGTCCCTATCAGCATATTCTCATCTCCTCGGTGGTGTCATGTTTGGCGAGAAATCGTCAGTTTTGTGGTTTTTAATAAGTTGCTCCTAATAAGATATTCAACTCCAAAAAGTTTAAATTTGTTAAACGGAAGGAAAAGTTGCCGAATCACAAACAAAAGTATCTTTGTGACTACAAAAGAGGAAGATATGCGAAATAAAAAAATTCTATACTATAAAAATTACTAGAACAGTAATAATGTGGCATATTCGTAATAAAAAAAAAACATTTTTTTTTCACTTTTGCCACAAAATACAACAACCATGAAAACAAGCAAGAAAACAACATATTCTAAAGCCAAACAATTTGAATTAAAATAGAGTTCGAGATTGTATTTTTGTTAAATTATCTGATGCATTTAAAACATTCAAATTCACCTTAACCCTTTGGGTACATTTGGCGAATGAGACTCGTCATCTGCTAACTTGGGCGAAGTTACGGTGGACGAGTCTGACTCGTCATCTGAATTTAAGAAGCAGGCGTTGATGTTTGCGGCACCCCCGCCAGTGGGCATTGATCGCAAACAATTTGTTGTAGGGTCGGTCAAGAATGGGATCAATTGAACCTCACCAAATCCGTCCCATAGACATAAACATCTTCAAAAAATTCAGTACTCAAAGGGTTAATTTCAATTTATAAAATATAAAAGAGAATCTAAAGAAAAATTAATATATAAATAGGGCAACCGTTCTTCAAATCCCTGGAGGATTGCTAGGCAAACCAATGCTCGCTTTACTGGCATTAATTTCATGCCTTTCCTGCGTTTTAGATGAATTCAGCCTTGGACAAAGTCGTTTTACTGTTATTCAAATTTTGATATGTAGAGGGCGCCATGATAATAACTTTCCGTTTGCTTATAAAGTGTAATTAACTGGTGGAAATGCATGTTCTTGAACCTGATATTCTTTTCGCAGATTTTCCATTGAGGAGACGGATTTTCGTCATAGATGCTCATTCACGGAACATGCAACGTGACCTCCTGAAAGACATGTTATTTCAAGGTAAGGAATTGTTTGTGCGATAATTTTCGCACGGGCCACGCTAGTGTAATATATTTGGTAAATTTGAGATTCACGTAAATTGAAAATTTATAAAACATAGAAAAATTATTAAAGTTAGAACGACGCATGTGCATGCAAGTACTTATTGCAGCAAGATAATCGGGGTAAATGCACATTTGGAATATTCAATTTTATACTGAAAGCATTTATTGTTCTAAAAAATAGGACAGCACACATAATCTAAAATTCAGTGAAAGTTTTTATAGCGGATTCCATAAGATGAGTTTGTCAGAATATAATTCTGAGTTATCAATGACTTTAAAACTTTTTGAAAGTTTGTTCCTCAATTTTAAGCTGACAAATTCTTATTTTTTACCAAGGTTCTGTTTTTTACCAAGCTAGTGATTAATAAATATGCAAAAATATATATATAATTTGGCGAATTTTGTTTCACATTGGCGATTTAAGAAAAATCCAATTCGGCAGCCCTCAACCGCAGGGGGTGGCAAAGCAGATCTTCTCGTAACCAACCAAACAAGCCAAAAAATAATCACAAAACAAAGACCGACCGCTGAGGCCCAAAAAAGAAGCAATATAATAAAGAGGAGAGGTGTTTGCCAATCACGACTTGAAGTATGGAAGCAGCAACGTGAAGAAGAAGAAGAAGGCAATGGGTATCGAATTATTCTCTGCTGGCATTCTTTCGTGATACAGGTGCACGACTAGTGGCTCCTTCTTTATGTTTGACCAAGGCCAAATTTTGCTTGTTTCCCTCTCCGTCCACTCCATTTAAGATAATGGTCTATTAAAACGACTTCGGTTCATGTTCTTCGAGAACAAGATCCTGGATGGTGGTGGTACTCCTTTACGTTCGATTTCGAATCGGGTGTTCTAGGTTGATTTCTGGATCATTGAAAGCAGGGTTACCAAGTTTGAAAAATTTTAATTCAAAGTTCGAACGTTTCTCATTTATATTAAAATTGATTTGTTCGGTTAATTGAAGTGTCTGGATAATTTAAAATTCCAGATAACCGGAATTTTCTACATTTCGCTCGAGAAGAAACGTTCCAGAATCAACAAAAAGATAATTATTCAAATATCTTAATATCGGACATATATAAAAAAGAATTATTAACCCTTTGTACTCCAAGAACACTTTGCGATTTGTGTTCTTTCTATGGAATAGTTATTCCTCTTTACGTACTTTTCCACAGATTTTTTTTATACTCATAAAGGGAAAAAATTCCTAATCTTTTTTGTATTTGCAAGAGAACAAGTTGAAAAAGAGATTGCTGTTCTTAAACACAAGATCTCGTTTATTTTAAAGAACAGGGAAACAAAAGAACTGGTCGTTATGCTGTCGCCTGAGAGGCGACATCGGAGTTCAAATGCAAAGGGTTAAGAAATACGGGTTGAATTGGTAAGCACTTGACCAACATATTATATTAACCCTCTTCACTAGAGTGTCGCCTCTAAGTTACAGAAATAACGACGTGTTATTTTATTTGTCTCTGTTTTCAAAATGTAACAGAATAATATATTGCTGAGTTTAAAACGTTAATGTCATACAAACTTTAATAATGACAAATAAAACCCTAATTATATGTTTGACATACTGAGATTAAAATTTAGCTTCACGCAAAACTTTTTATTTTTTTACAACTATCCAACCTAAACGTAAAAAGAACGCGCTAAAGAATGTCTGTTTAAAAAGAACAAGAACTATCTGTAACTGTTCCATAAAAAGAACGTAAATAAAAACATCAAACATGTTCCACGAGTATAAAGGGTTAAATTCAATTATGAAGAAAAACAGTGTCCGGCTGACGTTTAAATGAAAAAGAACCCGTCCCAAGAAATACCACTTTAATGCATAGACATTGTGAGAAACGTGTTCATAAAGTGCGAACGACCTTCGGTAAAAGAAATGCGATTTTAACACCACACTATTCAATTCATCGAATACAATTTGTTATGCACGAACCCAATAATTTCCAATTCTTAATGAAACCTGTTCTTTGGTATGCAATAACATGTTTTTCACTCCCTTCTCTCGCAGAAGGATTAAAAACGAGTGAAATTTTACTATGCAAATTACATAGTTGATCCTGTGAAACTACTTTCGATGCCATCATAAAACGATTTGAATATTTAAAATCGCGCTCCATAACTATCGATATTTATTAAAACATTCTATAGAAGTTGTTTGATAAAATCCAGTATCAAACGACACTTAACCTTTTCCCGTCTCCTGTAAAAAGTTTATTTCTGTTCGCTCAAACATTCCATGATATGTGTTTTATTTTTTTGCGTCTTATGTTATGGCTTTTTCTTTGTTTCATTTTATGTGAATAATAGCTTAGAGTAGGTTCCCATACATGCTTTGAGGATAATAGTTATGTGTTTTCCAAAAGTGACATCATCAGTTGTGTGATGATGTAACTTTCAGCATCAGCAGGCACGTAGGTAAGGGGGTGGTTCAGGGGGTTCAAACCCCTCCCATTGAAAGTCAAGAAGGGGGGAAAAAATCGAATTACTGTTAAAATCGTAATAATACTTTAAAAAACTGGAACATTTTCAATTTCTCGTATAATAATTTCTAGTTGAGTTACATGAGGAAAAACCTGATATTTTCCGGGGTCCTATCCCGTAATATAATTTTTAAAAAGCTTCAAAAACATATTTTGAGATCATTTTTATCTCAAACTAAGCCTAACATGGCGTCATCGTGTTTCATTTTCTAGTATTTGGATTTCGGCTACAAAGGAACAAGATCGTTAAACGGGACCGTATAAGCAAGATATTCCATAACCATATATTGTTCTAAACAAGAGTTCTCAAAATTTAAATTTGTTTTCTTATTTATTTCCTAATCAGGGAGTGATATTTACTAATTTTAAAAACAGTTAATGACTGATATTGTTAACGATTTCATGAAAAATAAATTATGCTGCTGTTTCGATATTTTTCTGCCAATGTATTCCTGTTTACTTAATAAAAAATTATTAAGGTTTTTTAAAAAAACGAGGGGTGCGGAGGTTTTTTTTTTTTGGGGGGGGGGGGGGGGTGATTTTGGAGGAGGATCCCCCCCTACCCCTCTCTGGTTAAGGGCACTGAAGTCGAAATTCGTTGCTCAGTCACTGAACCCTTCTAATGCAAAATTTATACCTACGTGCCTGAGCATCAGTTTACCCTCTAAGCAAAATTTTAGATCTGTAAATTTGTTTTCCTTGCAGGAGAGTTAAGTTTATATTGCTGACATTCCTTTCAAATATTTTTTTTTCATTGTTTTAGTACAAACGGACTTTAAAAGTCCTACCAATGCTTCGAATTTTAAAAATGTTTTAAAGCAGAGATTTTTTAACTACCTTGTAAATTATGTGTACTGCTGGGAGAATCGGCGGTATACGAAGGGATATACGCGTTCATATCCTTCGAGTATGGATCCTTCATAGTAGTTAAAACATAGTATTATAATCACGCTAACATCAAAGTGAGGCCAACATGTTATAGATTCGACCATTATGTATTTAAAAAAAATATATATGTTTGTTCGCGTGGGATTTTGGTTTTATTTCATATATTTGCACAATATTTTTTTTGTTGGATAGGGAATGTTTCAAAGGGGAGCAATTTGAAAAAAATATTCGGTCATCCGGCATTTAACTATCCGGAATTCTCAATTAACCGGACCGTTTGAAAAAAAATATTGTCCGATTTCGAAAATTCCTTTTTTGTTGGGTAGAGAAAAATCCATTTAGGCAAAATCTGCAAAAGGTAATCGGTTATCCGGCTGTTATATCTCCAGAAATGTCGATTAACCGGAGTTTTTTCAAACAATTTATCTGTTTCATAATATTTTCATTGTTTAACAGAAGTTGTACAACAATGACATTTCGTTTAACCAGCGTTTATTGTCATTGATAGGGATTGACAATATACATTGTTGCGCACAAATTTCTACTTGAATTTCTTGGTGAATAATAATAGGGAGCGAAGCCCCCGCTAAATTAAAAACTAATAAGGAAAAAATAAAATAATCTTTCTAGAAAAAAGGAAAACCGACTTAAGGAAAATACGCTAAAAAGTAAAAAATAATATTTAATATTACGACCAAGTTGAATTAATTGAATTATTGAATATCAATTTTATACTTATTACAACTTTTTGAAGTTGGTGTCAATTTACAAAAATCATACCCAAATTTTGGCACCAATTACGAAAAGTTTTAATAAGTATAAAATTGATATTCAATAATTTAATTTTTTCAACTTGTTCGTAAAATTAAAAATTATTTTTTACTTTTTTAGCGCATTTTCCTTAAGTCGGTTTTCCTTTTTTCTAGAAAGATTATTTTATTAAATGGACATTTTAAAAATGGCTTCTAAAACCGTTATAAATTAATTAGAAAAAAACTAAGTGGAATTTTAAAATTCTGAACCTTAGGTGGACAACTTGAGAATAAATACTACCTATATCCAAAGGATAATGAAGACATATATATATATATATATATATATATTTGACCCTTTAAATTTGTGACCCTTTGGTAAGAGAGCTGGATGTTTTTGTTGATAAGTTAAATTTGAGTGATTTAACCTACCATCCACTCTCATAATTTTGTCATCATCAAGAAAGGGATTAAGAGATTTCACTTTACTTTGGGGTTTTACTTGTTTACCCTTATTTAAATCAATTAACTCATCATGAAACTCCTTTTCTTGTGCCCATTTGACTAGTACAATCTCAGCCCTTTTAAGCTCTTCAGATCCAAGAGGTCCCCTTTTCTTATGCATAGGATATTTCACATTATTAAAAAACCTAAAGATAAAACTTAAAATACGAACAGTTTTAACATAACTATTAGATATACTCATTATATAATCACTTAAAGAATTATCTGACAACACTGAAGATGAAGTTGTTGCAAGTGAACCACTGGTGCTTACAGTAAGAGCCAAATGCCCCTCATCACTATTCTTAGGATTTTTGAGTTCGTTGAAATACTCACATGAAGGTGGACCTACTGCATTATTTGGCACATGAGGTTCTCGTAGAAATAGAGCACCAGTGAACCGCAAACTATTGTTCACTAGCTGTTTTGGATCTATACCTCTTGAGATGAGATCCGCAGGGTTCTGTTCAGACGGCACATGCCGCCATTGCTGGACCTCTGTGAGCTGCTTAATAGTAGCAACTCTATTGGCGACAAACGTCTCCCGCGTCCCCGGCTCTCGCAGTACATAACAATATATATATATAATATATATATATATATATATAAGGTGTGCTCGTACTCGCGCTGTCTGACGGAAGGCGGGGAAAGCAACTATTTGACGTCATCGTCACGCCTACCTTCGTTTTCTGTGGGCGTGTCTAATGCTCTCGTTTTTACAGTCGTTTTAGAGTCAACAGAGCAAATTTAATTTACCAAGAATTCTTGTTTATAACTAATCATGAATTTATTTAAAAGAAAACAGTTAAAATTTGCTTCAAAAAACAATTTGAATCGATTTTCAGAGTAGTTCAGTTATTAAAATATCTCGATGTTAATTGCAGCAATTTGAACCAGTGGTTCGTGATGTGCTGCCATCTATTCGTTTTTTTCAGAACTATTTAAAAAGGATATTCGCTATTTTAATTTAGAATGTGCTGAATTTTAAGAGTTTAAATTATATTTTAAGGGTTGCATTTAGTATGTAAAAATTGCGAAAGAGTTGCTTAATAAATTCAGCGTATTAAAAAAATATTAGCTGCCACGAGAGCATGAGTTTTGAAAGAGTAAAATGAGGTTAGGAACCATCAGATCAATGCATTTGTATTGGACATATTAAATGAGTTACAATTTCAATCAAGTAAAATACGGGGACATAACAAAACAAGGAGAGATGAGTAGTGAAGCTACCTGAACACAACTATTTACAGATATTTACATTATTTTGCTAATTAAAAATTAAATCACCAGTTGTTACCCAACCGGGGATCGAACCTAAGTAGCAATGCTTGAAACACACAGCCAATGAGAATGATCAAAAACCCATAGTAAGGCGGAGCCAAAATGACGCCAAATAGTTGCCTTCCTTGCCCACTTTCAAAAAGCGAAAAACGAGCACACCTTCTATATATAGTCTTCACTATCCTTGACCTATATCTAAATTTTCAGTCTTTTTCACAATCAGGGGAAGTATGTGTTTTGCGTGCCACAGACACGCAGATTTTCTTTCTTTTATTATTATAAAAGTATCGGAATTTTGAAGGCCAGAAATTCAAGTATGAGAAGTTATAGGTCCAAATTTCACAAACCGCATAAATTAGAAATGAATGGGCAATAATGGGAATGATTTGTAAGGGAAAGGGGAACAGGAGCCAGAGGAACTTGTCACTTCAGTGACGTCACTGGCTGAATCCCTCCCATGAGCAGTTTTCGCTCTCCGTGAAGCAGCCCTTATCTCCACTAGTCTATGGTCCTGGTATAGGTAGAGGGGCACCTTGGTTCGGCATTGTCCCCCTCTCATAGAAAAGTTGTTTTGTTGTATAAATTGCCCCTGCGGGATCACATTGTTTACTTGGTTTAAATACGCTAATCGAGGTCAACTTGTTATAACTCGTTTGTTGAGGACAGTTTTGAGGGGCGTTACCCAATATTTGGATGTTTTGTATTTTCAAAATAAAATCTTTTTCTGAAATACATTCTTTTTAAAAAATCTAAAATTAAATTTATTTTCTACAAAAAAATTTAAGCATTTTAATCGCATTACTACATTTTGTTTTATTTGCTTTGATGAGTATAGAGATTTATCGGAAATGGATTATGTATATTTTAATTAAAATTTTTGTTTTACATAAAAAAATTCATTGGCAGCCTGTTGATGTATTTTATGGGTTAAGGCTAGCTGCGCGCGAGCGATAATTGCACTTCAACTATCGCTCTTCGATAATCAACTGAGTGACTAAAATATCACTCAGCAACTGTCTGGCGATTATTTTAATTGCATTCGACTCACGCCTGCTATGTTTCAGATTTCGAAGTCGCCAAAGTAACGATGAAAAATCACCAAACGCGTATCATCATAGTCCGTACAAAACCGCCAAATTGTCGATTGTTTGCCAAAGATATTAGCGCAGTTTCGAGCGAAAGGATATGTTGTCCGATAGTTGCTGAGTGAGCAGATAGAATTTAAGTTTTTCAATTGCATGCGACTAAATAGTTCAGTTGCATGTACGATAGTTGCCATTGTGAAACTTTCGGAAATTCTCTTTTTGGAGAAAAAAAGGGTAACTCAATTCTTCAATTTACATATTTCAAATGATATTACTTACTATGCTACTCACGTTTTTAGATTTTTTAGTTGTACCTAAAAATATTAAAGTAAATTTGTTTTAGTTGGTAAAACATATACCAACTAAAATAAAGTAAAATAGGAACACATCATTGGATTACTATAAAAAACTAATAATAACTCAATAAAATAAGTAAGTTAAATTCGCATTAGAGAATACATTTATTTACAATAAATTTATTTAGTGCTATTATTAGGTAGTGGTCTGCCCTTTATTATATTTTTAACTCTGTGGTCCGTGGCCATTTAAAGACTGGAAACCACTGATCCAGAGTGTTCTGACCCGAAAAACCTTTCGACAAGATGACTTTTCTGTATTTATCTAGCTGCCACTGGCAACAGTGTCATCGCGTTGTCTTTGACTGTAAATTACTAATGATGTCTCTATTCCCGAGTATTCGCTTTAGTCATTGGATTATGAATGCGCAGAGGCGTTCACGTTCTAGACGCTCGCTCTTTGTTTCTCGTTTAGGCCCAGATCTAACGAGGAAAAACATTTCTGGGAAAATATTGTTTGCCGTAACATTCGAACGGTGAACGAACTGAAGCGAAAAACAAAAGAGGCACGCTTTTCTTCCATGTTGGTTACATTTAGTTTGTTTCCAACGAAATAATTCGTGGAGTGTGTCGTTTTGGTAGCGAGACCTTTAAATAGGCGCGTCATGTGAGTAAACAATGCTTGTTCGAGGAACTTTACCGTTGTATATTTTATTCGGGCACATTCCGAAAAATGTGTTGTTTACAGCAAGTGCCATAGCGTGATAACTTGGAAAAAAGGTAACCAAATGCAATTTCAGAATAAGGCAGAATTTTTTTTTTTTTAAAGTTCGACCAATTTGTATCAACACTCTAAAATGGATTGCGCATGCTGCACATCAATCACCATCAACTCCTAAAAATAATTCCCGTTTTTGGTACAGATGTAGTAAAGGACATTTGGCGCGCGAGGTTTTTTTTGGCGTGTTTTATAGGGATGATAAATTTATAGTATGGCAACCCCACCTGACATTGTTGGTATTTTCCTATTCTTGTGGAGACTTTCAATCTGGCAACCCTATGCTATGTTTAACGGCAATTTTTTGTCGCCAAAAAAAAAAAAAAAAAAAAAACGCCAAATGTCCTATACTACATCTGTTCCCCGTTTTTTCTCCTTTTCTTCCAACTGAACGAGAACAGCCTGTTCTTAAATTTAACCCAATAACGTTCAAGCGATTTTCGCAATCGTAAAATTGTTTTCTCTCTTTGGACGTTTAAATAACTTTCTGCGTACAAACTTTTTTATATTCCTATAAAAATGTTAATGCAATTTAAATAGGTAGATAGGTTATATATTGTATCACAAACCAATGAATTTAATAAATATAATAAAATGGAGTAATTGTATGAATTTAAAAAATGAGTGCATTCCTAGAAAGACTGACGATCCCCGGTATATTATTTCACATAACAGGTGTTGGAATGCAATATCTATGCTTTAATAGTTATCATGGAAAAATAACTTCATTCATATAGTATTCTCGGGGACAACCTAAGTTGAACCTGAAGCGGAAGCTATGATATGTATAAATATTCAATTACTTTAGGCTCAACTTAAGGTTGTATAGTAAAAATAATTGTATTTTTGTTTTTCGGCCAAAGTTCCCTAAAGGGGTATATGCTTATATCCATCATTATTTTTCTTTAGCGAAGAATAGCTATATATTTGCATAGAATTTCGGAATTTAGCTTATTTTTTATAAGTTTCAACTTGGGAAAAATACTTTTTACCACTACCGCTTATAACAATCATTCACAATTATATTCGAAGTACTACTTCCACAATAGGAATACAGTCCTTGGCGTTCTTTTTTAGAAGGTTCGTTCTGTTTTTTGAACATTCCACCCCCATGGCTGTCGTTTTCAACTTCTTCGTTGAATTCATTGCAAAAAAAAAAAAAAAAATGCTTGAACTGAATTAGTTCATTTCCCAGGATGTTGTTCAAATCATTGTTATATGCTATACTAATAAATTCTGAGCTGCCTTCATGATCTCTTTATTGTTAGTAATTCTTTTTAATTCTATTAATTCAATAATTTTTTTTTGTTTTAAGTTTTAACATATAATAATTTCTACTGTTCTCTGATACACGAACCAAATAATTAACCGCAAGTTAACCTAGGGGTACCCTTGTGTTGCGGGCCCCTAGACTGCAGCCTATGCCTAAATCCAGTCCTGGTTATGGGCCCAGTTGACAGTAACGTAAATGTCGAAGATGTTCTTGGTTTACAAAAATTTAACGTTAGAAATACAAGTATAAAAAAATGACCTTTTATGTGAAGGGATTATAGGTGTGTGGTGTCATTATTAATTGTTAAATTTCAATATGAAGTTACAACCCACTCGCAAGCGCGGATCCAGGTGGGGGGTAAAGGGGAAATTACCCCCCCCCCCCCCTAACATCTAAGATTATATTTTTAAAAGTCACCTTAGGCAATGAAATATTTCAAACTAAGGGGGTCAAATTTGATGTTCATGATAACAATACACTGTATTACCCCCCCCCCAACAATATACTATATTACCCCTCCCCCTAACAATATACTGTATTACCCCACCTAAAAATAATCTCTGGATCCGCCCTTGCCCACTCGACAAAAAAGATATGAAATTGACAATAGTACCGAATGAAGACTGTTAAATTCCCTTAATTTGAATAGTTTTATCGATTCAAAATATTTTTAACTAAATATATATATATATATATATATATATATATATATATATATATATATATAAAATAATTAGAATAAAAATAATATAGCAGTCGTTTTTTGCGGTTTTATTTTACAGTGTTGGCTGGCGCGCTTTTCAGTCGGTTAAAAATGAACTTATTTGCTTGCAAAATAACATAATACATGCGTTTAAATTACGAACTATAAAATTTAAAAAAATTAATTGGTTGTTATTAAAGCTAGAATCAAAGTAACGCTCCCCCCCCCCCCCCCTCCCGCCCCAACAATTCTTAAAATAAACCATGCAAACTATTTTTTTTTTTAATTTCCATTTTGCCGCTCCATCCTTAATTGTAACCTTCTAATCCAGGATTAGTGTTGTTCTGTTCATGAAAAGTATCATAAAAATTTGTTCAGCCGTTTGGACTAATAAACATATGGCCGAACCAGTTTTGAGAAAAAAATTGATATTGTGTATTTATTGTTAAGGCTACGTTGCGTGTGTGCAAGATGAATCATTGGTGCAATAACTCGTCATATTAAAACATAAGCGATTTCAAGATTTGCTACCCTTCTATACACTGACACTTACACATTTAATGCAATAACTTTGTATATAGTTCTTTTGGGAAAAAAAACTATTTCACAGCTATTTCTAAAATGTTCTTGAATTAAAAATAATTCATAGATATTTATTTTTCCATTCCTGGATTTAGCCATTGGAGAATTTCATTCATAGGTGCAATGAACTTTCCATTTTTACTCTAAAACATTGCAGCAGGGAAAAAAAAGGCAAATTCCTTCAAGGCTTCGACGGATAGGAATATACTATATTTACGTAAAATAAGACGGTTGAAGAAGCATAGGGATAACAATAAATGCATACTAACAATGAAGGATACACATAAAATAATCAACATTACGAACTCTAAATCCAAAATATTCAAAAACTACAGGCATTCAATGCCCGTAGTTTTGGGATATTTTGGCATTCAATGCCCTTCTTTTTGTTTACACAAGTCGTCAGCTTGGTGCTTTATTGATGAAAGGTAAGTTTTGCTATGTTTCAAATCAATAACAAGTAACAAATCTTACCTGAAGCATTATTGGTCGGAGAAATATGGTTACAATGTGTTTAATACTTAGAATAGTATTTGCAGGTTCAGAATATTCCCAGTGATAATGTTTTAGAAGCTAAAAGAATTTGCGAATAGAATTTATAATATTTATATGATTAGTAACAATTCTTTTGAAGCAAAATTTTAATTCATGTATTTACAACAATTAAAGTAAGATAAAATAAAACGTTTACTTCAGATAACTAAAAAAAATATTTTTTTAATGAAATTTGTTTAACAAACTTTGATATAAGGTACTTTTTGTATGAATCGCGATTTTTGTAATGGATGTTTAGGGAAAATTCACAGAATGGAAGGTTTAATGACCATTTTTTTTTTTTTTTTAATTTATCGTGATGTGACATGGAGAAAGGGGGGGGGGAGCAGATTAACATAACTGTGCATCATATGGGGGAAAGGAGAAAATGAGGATGTAAAATAGCGTGACGTAATGAATCAAAAATAGCGTGACGTAATGAATGAACGCTCGTATATCCACATAAAAATCCTCTACGTTTTAATTTAATCGATAATGAAAAAGTGTGATAACAATAAAGTTAGTAGAACGTATACATAAAAATGAATAACTGACAAAAATCACTTTCCAAGATAACCAACTTTGTCACTTGACAACCATCTTGAAGAAAAGGTTCGCTTTCATTCAACATCCATTATTTGTCGTCAAAGAAAATGTTGGCGCGATACTTTCCTGTTCATCGACCATGAGCGTGATTAGTGGTGGTAGATTAACAAAATTGGCGCGTTTTCGCACATTTGGCATTTAGGTTCGATTAATGAAATCGAATCATTATACTAAGTGAAACATGCACTTTTTACTACTCTGTATCTGCCTAAATAAATCAAGTAGAGCCATACAATTTCGAGGGAAGACGCATATGTACTTAAAAGTTCCATCAAAATTAATTTTTTTTTCTCAAAAATGTTAGCTCACTCCTTCTTCCATTTGTCCCGCAATTAATACATTTCCCATTTTTTTTTTCATTTAAAAACATGAGATATTTCATTTGTGTACTAAATCTGTTGTAATGTGAAACAAAAAAAATGACTTGTGTGACTTTTTGATTACTGATCACTGTAGCATGGGATTTATAGTGTTTTGTAAATAGGCAATAAGGTTTGGAAACTCATACTCTATACGTCAAGAACGTCTGTTCCAAATACTATGTACGGTCTTTTATAGGCATCTTGATGGATGATCTTCAGTTTAGAGATTTAAAAAGCATTACAAAAACGATCTTCTTCAATGGATACAAAAAGTAAAGTTACCCAAGATTCATGTTAAACTGTTCCATGTTACCTAAGTTCTATGAATGAATTCGACTAAAACAAATCCGGGTTTACTGAGGCTTGGCAGCAATCATTCTTTTTAAGGAAATCTTAAAGTATAACATGTCGATTATTTGCTCTGTTATTTTAAATTACCTTCTTGTTATTGTGTATTCTATTTCGAGAATTTCTTGACTTTATCCACTTTTGTTGCAATTACAAGGTACGATTTGCAATTGCGAAATGTAACTAAAGAATACTCTTTGTTGAATATTCAAAACTAGGACGCTCCGCCAACCCCCGGAGGATTGCAACGCAATCCTCATAGGTTTGCCCCGCAAACCACTTTTCGCTTCACTCGCTAAAAGGTAGGACACAATAACAATGTGTCCTAGTAACAATACTTTTTTTTAATTATATTACCAAACACTTTAAACGTTGAAACTAAATTTAAATTATAATTCATCTTGGCATCAATACATTTTTTCGCCATGTAAATCAATATAAAACCATTTAATTTAATATCTTTTAAACTACAAATGAAAACAATGGAACCACTGGCAAGCCATTATTTATTATTTTATTTCTACCATTATTTATTATTTTATTTCTACCATTATTTATTATTTTCTACGTTATTTTCACACCTTTCCTGCGTTTTAGTTTAATTTTTAACAATATTGGTAGTTTGTTTTGGCATAATTGACGTTAAGCTTACCATACTCTTGCCTACCAGAAGTGTGTACGTAACTAAGTTAATACGTTATAAAAATGAAGGTCATAGAAATCTAGTTTTCAAAATTGCCAACAGATGGCGCCACGTCAATGTTCCGCTCATGTAAAGTTTAGAAAAGCGTTTTTCAAATTTTCTATTTTTAATGTAATAGGGTTTATATTCTTCCTAATTTAAGCTGACATCAACAAAATAATTATTTACTAATGAATTGAAGGGGCTAATCGTCAAAATGGCTTACATAATGGCAAAATAAAAATACGGGCACAACAGAATTTCGTAAACAAACTAACTGTTGCCACTCAGCGTACAGAAAAACAGCGTTTTTCAATCGCCGCGTAAGAGAAATATATATAAAGATTCTGCATTAAGCATCTCAAAATCCTGCATTCTTAAGATGTTTTTATAACGTGCAAAAATATATGTGAGTTTTATAAACTACTAGCTGAAATACCCGTCCTACGCACGGGAAGGAAATAAGTTACAAAATAGATACAAATACAATAATTATTAGCTAAATAAATAATATTCTTAATTTGTCCCATATCAGATGGAACCAAAGAATTAAAAGTTCCAATATGTAACGAAATTTTATTAGCAAGGTCCCGCAAGAACTTGAAAAATTGATAATATGGAGAAGTTGGCTGTAAAATACTGTGGATATACATACTGCACTCCAGTTGATTAACATCCATATTTTTACCTACAGTAACAGCTCAGAAGTTTAAAGATAAACAACTCTTGTAATTGATAATAATAACTATCTCCAAAAAAATTTATTAGACACCTACGTCAACATTTGTATTTTCGTTATTGAAATTGGCAGGAATATTAAGAAGAAAAAAACGAAAATGATTTTAAAAGGTTCCTTTACCAAAATCTAGATTTTCAGATTTTTTCCCTTGTTTTTATAGTAAATCATATCAGTACGCAAAATTTTAAGATTCTAAAGAATTTCGAAGTTTTAAAAACTAATGTTCCGTTAAAAACATTCTCAGCCAATTTGTAAAGATTCCACGTACTAAAATCTAGATTTTCATATTATTTCCTTTGTTGGTATGTAAACCCTACATGCATGCGAAATTTCACGATTCTACGACAGTCACAATTTTCCAAAAATATCGTTTCGTGAAAAAAAATTTCAACCGATTTCTAAATATTCCAATTGCACAAAATTATTGATTTAGACATTTCCCTTGTTGGTATGCTAATACGTATCAGAATGCAAAATTTCACAATTCTAAGAAAATCTGAAGTATACTAAACTAATGTAAAATAAAGGTTTTTCCGAAGAAAATGAAAAAATTCGAATAATATCACATGGATTATTTAGAAATTATTTAGAATTAACATGATATAAATAAATTCGTTTGTCAAGAAAGTAATTCATTGAGAAGTAATTCCCGCTTTTCCAACCAGGCCACGCACGAGGCCCGCCAGTAGATAGAAGAAGACGCTTACTCACTGGGAACGTGAACACTGGTTCAGTTTTGAATTTTAAGTTCTATGCACGGGAAGAAAATAACTCGCAAAAGAGGTACAAGTAAAACATATTTAAGCGGATGAAAAATAATCTTAATTCCTCACCCATCAGAAGATAAATAAAATAACGAACCCAAACAAATTAAATAAATTTTATTAGCAAGTTCTAGCTGGAACTGAAAACTTTATAACACGGAGAAGTTGGCGATAAAACAATGCTGACAAATAAATGATATTCCCGTTGATTAACATTCGAGAAGTTTTACTTTGTTCGGTAAACCCTATCAGTATGTGGAGTTTAACAATTCTAAAACTATCCAAATTGTCCAAAACTAACGGTCCGTACAAAAAATCCCACTGTCTCATTGAACACTCCCTTAAATACGTTAGATCGGTACAAAAATAGCTTACTTTTCCTATTTAAGGTATAAGTAACAAATTTGCCAAATTTCATCTTCATAGGTATACAGAAAATAAAAGAAATAGTAATGAGTCAGTGGATAAGTGGCGAGGATTTTTACTTTTGGCATTTACAGTTCGAATTTTTGAAAATCATTTCTTAATGAGCAATTTTGGCTTAAAGTGTACCTCCACGCCAAATTTAATTTTCATAGCTGATGTAGTACGGAATATCCTGTTACCCAATCATATTTTCACCATTTTGACATACATTTTAGCATTTTTTGACACTAATTTCGCCATTTTTATGGTATTTTTACATATGTGTTCATATTTTAGTTCATTTGGCGATGTTTTATTAATTTGGCGAAATGTTTTATTCATTCGGTGAAATTTTAATTTATTTGGCGAAGTTTATTAATTTGGCGACAGTTTTTAGTTATTTGGCGACATTTTGGCGATATTTAGTCATCAGCCAATCAGAATGCTCCTCGTACGTTACATAATATTAAAAATTTCCATTGTTTAAATTTTATATTTTGCATTGTTACATGTTCTTCATGTTAATCCTATGGAGAAGTTTCGAAAAAGGGGTTTTACACCCCCTTAAATCCGTTCGATCGGAACAAAAATAGCTTACTTTTCCTATTTAAGGTATAAGGAAGAACTTTGCCAAATTTCTTCTCCATAGGTATACGGGAAGTTGGAGAATTAGTGATGAGTGATGAGTGAGGTTTTCGCATTTATATATATAGATATTCGGATTCAGGATATCGTCGGAATTTTTAAAGTTTTAATATTCTGGAAATTAATAGGTTTAAAAAATAATTATGTTCTATCTTAATATAGTATTTATCTAATTATATGAATTATTTAAACAGTTTTAAGAAAATAAAGGTTGACTATTTTTAGAAATTTATAAACATGTTTTTTTAAGGAATACCAAAAATATCTTTAATGGGATTCAGTTTTTCAATTAGCAAGAAGAATACGATTATAAACAAAATAAAAAAACTGATTGGAAGAGGCTATCCTTGTCCTAAGCATTTATGCTGTAGAGATTATCCCTTCCGCCGAAAAATATAATTCTCAAAAAAAAAAAGCATAGAAATTACATCCAATACAATGGTTTCAATATAACGTTCCAATATAAACGTTCAATGGAATTTGAATATTCTTGATACTATTGTGAAATTAAATTGTTTTTACTATTAAATTTTGTATATTTTGGTAATTAACAATCTAATGACATAATGTCAGCTTTAACGAAAAAAAAGATTGGCAATATACATTAATCCTTGAATTTGGCGAGAAAATTGAAGAAAGAGAAGTTAAGAAAGTGACGTCCTTTGAACAGCTTACGGAAAAAGCAGCAATAAAGTTGCCAAATGTGATGTTCTTTGATACATACTCATTACTCGTTTTTTTTTTTATGTCAGCGTACGAATTATTTTTAACCAATCAGAACCATAGATTTGTGCAGTTGAGCCTTTTTACAGATCATAGCCTACACTTTAGTTTGGTTAATTAACGTCTCAACTCTCACTAGAGCTGCACAGTGGACTATTGGCGACGGTTCGGGGCCTATTTCGAAGGAAAGACCCGGGAACAATGCCTCGTATTTTTGAACCATGGTCAGATGACGTGGAAACACCTGAACTGGAACTCAAAGCCTTCAATAGACGTCGAACTTTGGACCCACGATTAGATTTATCATGCACCAGTCCCGTATACATGCCGATAATTGCGAAGGTGGCAACCCTCCGATCATAAGATTACTACTTTTTTACTTTTCTTAGTCAAGTCCGTCGCGCAGGATCGAACCGGGAACCCTTCGATTCCCAACTGACGCCTTTATCCACTGGGCTTCTGGTCCCCCGCCTACGCTTTAGAGTCTAGTTAGGTTATCCCCAAGGATGTTTCAATATATTAGGGTTTTTTTATTGCATTTTCTTTCTTTTAGTAAAGAATGTCAATACTAAAGAATCGTTTTTTTCTTCTTAATACTGAAATTGAATGCAAAGCAAATCTTTTAATTTGGTGCAAAGTAATAATCAAAATGGCGTCAGAAAACTTTTTTGTTGAAATAGAATGTTTTTTCATTGCGCATCTTGTTGGCGCACGCTGTTTACTTCGTTCTCTGTCGACGCGCGTTCGAATCTTCTTGTGGGTTAATTATTAAATTTCAAAGAAAATTTGTGATTAATTAATAATTAATAATTTTATGGAAAATAATATATTATTATCGGGATTACATATTTAATCTTTTTCAAGTTGATTTGATATTTGAAATGGGGTTTAAATTGTGGCCATCAGCACAAGACAGAGTAAGGCACATTCTACATTGACGTGATAAACGCGCGTCACATTTGGCAGAAGCCTATGTGATTGGTGCATTCAAATCACGTGGTTTATATGCACTAATCACAGAAGTTTCATCGAAATCCGTAGCACGTTTATCACGTCCGTGTAGAATGAAACTAAGTTAAATAAAAGCTTGTAAAAAAGAACCGATTAATCGATTTATTCAATTAATTAGAATTTCTAGATAATTGAATATCGAATCATATCGTTGCATAAGGGAGACATTCCTTATCTAACAATAATAAAAAGTATTTAAATATATATCAGTATGCATGAAAAGAAACAATACACACAGCAGTGTTAAAAATATTTTCTCCAATTTGACGAAAGTTTCGTTAAATATACTCCGATTAAGTTTTCTTCAAAACCAAGTAGTATATTAGTGGGAACTGAAAAGTATATTTGTCAAAAATAATAAAATATTCCGTCATTTGGGGAAAATATAACAAAATAATTTACGAAAAATTTAATCGCAGCATAGTTAACGAAACCATTTTGAGGTTGAATTAATAACCTCTTTTTGGCGGCTCGTTGGCGCTAAATTAAAAAATGCATGTCTGTATCGTCTGTATCATTGAGTTTAAACAATAAATTGTTTTAAAGAATATTTTCTCAGAATCCTATGCAAATTGTCGTTTATGGTGCCTTTCCCGCTAATCCCCAAGTACTATCTTGGAACATGGAAGATAGGGAAAGTAAATCCGGAGTGCAAAGATAAAAGCCGTATAATAGATTTTTTGCTCTCTGCAAAGAATGTTTATTATCAACTTATTTCATAACTATAAAGATGTGGTAAGAACAGTCTATTCATATTTTTGAGGTTGTATTTCATTTTGGAAGAATTCCCTGTGTTTGTTCCATAGAGTAATGATAGAAATAGAGGGAGAAAAATGCCGATTTACGCATATCCATCATCGAATCACGTGATCGGAGGACAGATTTCCTCGCCACGCGAAAAAGTATCTTCCTCCTAATAGAGTTCCAATAGGAACAGCGACGATTCACGGCGATCCGAAACAAAACATAACAGAAAATGGTTCATAGCTGTGCCGCTTATGGATACAAAGAAAAATTTCGCAAAGGAGGTCCATATACCTTCCATTGGTAAGTTTTCCTGAAAATTTTATTTCAAACCAAATTTTAAAATCATGTAAAATAATCAAAATTACTTTGTTTAACATGAGGTTTACGAATTCTTTTCTTAATTTTTATGAATATAATCTGTTTCAATTGAGTAAATATTTATAGGAAATTAGACTACACTCTCGTATTTCCCTTGGGTAGCAAATTCAATGTTTCGTAAATATTAAATTTTGTTTTTTTAAGGTTTCTAATACTTTATGAACTAGTTATGGAGCGCCGATGTTACTTGGCGTGCCTTGGCATGCTTTGGCGACTTTCCAAACTAAATGAAATCAAAAGTATTGTTATATGGTTTTGTGTTTAATTTTCTATTTAAATATCGCTTCTTGAAGAATGATACTTTAAAGGAATTTAACATATAAATTAAAGAGGCCATTTCGAAATTTACTAAAAATAGCATATAGCAGTTGTACAACAAAATTCTGTAATAGCTTTCATTTATATTTTGTTATTTATTTTAATTAGAATTAAATAGTTATTTTTTCCATTTTCGAATGTTGCGTTTGTCTTTGTTATTTTCTAATTAGGGATGTCATATAAATATGTACATATATTTTCAAATTAGTTTCTGCAATGTTATCAGTATAAAATTTACTACATTAAATTTATAATTCAAATGTATTCAATTAACCTTAATTACATATAGTTATTGAAAAGTCAATTATAAGTTCGAATGCTTCCTCTTTAAATGACGTATAGCCTTGAAACTTTACATACTTACGTAATACTGATGATAATACGATATTTAGTCAAATATAAAACTTATATATATTAAGTAGAAGATTGTATTTAAATAGTGCAACGTTAACCCGGGTTATGAGCACTATGATCAGGCAAAATGCGCTATTGAAAAGCGTCTTTTGGAAGGACGACTTTATATAGAATACTACGAATTGATACTACTTATTTTCGGACAAAAAACAATTTAATCCTAATTGTACAATAAAAAAAAACGTAGTTTTTTTTTAAAAAAAATTTGTGTGTGCGGGGGAGGTGGGATTACATTTCTTACCTTAAATTCTTCAATAAATAGTTGCAATTTAACATGTTTTTTTTGTTATTTATAATTTAAATATAATTATGTATTTTACTTGTATATTTGTCTGTTTTTATGTAGATGCACAATAAGCGTAGTTCTTTTAATTGTTATTTTGTATATTTCAATAAGAAAATATGAACAATAAAACCTTAGAAATGTAAAGAGATTCGTTTCTTAGAGCATTGAACACAAACAAAAGGATATTTTCGTTTCGTTAATGCAAGGAAATTATTTAATGCACATTGTTTGAAAATAAGTAAATACCTACATAACTTATGTTTAGAAGTTCAATACCGACGGAACACTCTATCGCCGAAAAGAAGAAACTGCGCCAATTTCGGAACTTCTGCATGTAGGGTGTGGCAGCGCTAAAACCACGTGATGGGCATCGGTTCTTATGTGTGTTGAGAACGCGGTCTTGCCAGAGCCTGACATGGAGAGCGCTCTCTATTATATTTATACTCTTTGGTTTGTTCGAGTTTATTAATACTTGACAAGATTATAAAATACTAGCTGAAATACCCGTTCTACGCACGGGAAGGAAATAAATTACAAAATTGATACAGATACAATATTTATAGCGAAATAAACAATATTCTTAATTTGTCACCCTTGAGGGGGAACCACAGTATTAAAAGTACTAATTTGAAACGAAATTTTATTGACAAGGTCCTGCAAGAACTGGAAAGATTGCTAATATGAAGCTGTCTACACAATAACGTGGATATGTATGCATTACTCCCGTTGATCACCATCCATATTTTAACCTTTAGTACATTCCCAAAGATTTAAACGGGAAGAACTCTTATAAATGTTAATAAAAATTATCTGAAAAAGTTTTATTAGACTCCTATGTCAACATTTGTTGTTAAGTTTCACAAATTGGTGAAAATATAAGAAGAAAAAAAACGAAAAAGAATTTTAAAAGGTTCATTTGCCAAATTCAAGATTTTCATATTTTTTCTTTTGTACGGTAAACCTTGTCAATATGCGAGGAGGGATGGTTCCCCAGCACTTTTTTTAAATTTTGTTCCCGCATTTTTTAAATATTTAACTTTTTTTAAATAAAAATAAATCATATTTTTTACTTCATTGAACTTCAAATCAATTTTTAAAAAAATCTTATCAATCCCCTACCCACTACTACAGAAGATTTACGCAAACCCAATCCCCCTCTGACACTTGTACCACGTGGGGGCAGAGTCTATAACAACAGTTTTCGATTCCGCCACATAACTACTCGTATAGGCATACCTTCATATAAAGAAAGGTAGGCCGCATCGATCAAACCGATTATTAACCCATTCCGCCGCTGACCGTGAAGGGAATGTCGCCCTTAACTGCAGGCTCACATTACTCCCAGGGGAATCGGGTTATGGGCTATAAATGACCTACCATGGTATAGGAAAGTGAGTCGCGTCGATCAGGTTGTTTGTTAACCCATTTTACCCTCTGATCTTTATACCGCATGAAGGAAAATGTCACCCTTGGTGACAGGCAGTATACACTTCCACTCCAATAATTCTATGGAAAATCAGCCTTCGTGGATAAATGACATAACATGGAGTAGAGGAAGGTAGGCCGCGTCAATCAGATTGACCATTTATACACTCTCCCTCTGACCTTCCTACCACGTGGGGTCCAAAGTATTAGGATAAGTGGCAAGGATTTTTACTTTTGGCAGTTAGAGTTTGAATTTTTGAAAATGAACATCCTTTCTTAGTGAGCAATTTTGGCTGAAAATGCCATGCTCCATGCCAAATTTAATTTTCATAGTTGTTGTAGTACGGAATATCCCGTTCGTTATCCAATCATATTTTCACCATTTTGACATATATTTTATAATTTTTTGACACTAATTTCGCCATTTTTATGTTATTTTTACAAATATGATATATATTTTAGTTCATTTGGCAATATTTGATTCATTTGGCGAAAATTTTTATTCATTCGGTGAAATTTTAATTTGTTTGGCGATATTTTTATTAACTTGGCGTAGGTTTTATTTATTTGGCGATATTTAGTCATCAACCAATCAGAATGCTCCTAATTACATAATATTAAAATTTTCCATTGTTTCAATTTTATATTTTACATTGTTACATGTTCTCCATGTTAATCCTATGGGAAGGTTTCTAAAAAATCGTTATTTTGGCATTTCGAGTTCGAATTTTTAAAAATCCTTTCGTAGTGCATCTCTACGGCCCAAGATGAATCTGTGCTCCAAATTTCAGCACTCTATGTCTTTTAGATCTGTAGATACCCAAGCTAACGTCGCTACAAACATCGAAAAAGGGGTTTTACAACCCCTTAAATACGTTCGATCGGAACAAAAATAGCTTACTTTTCCTATTTAAGGTATAAGGAAGAACTTTGCCAAATTTCTTCTCCATAGGTATACGGGAAGTTGGAGAATTAGTGATGAGTGATGAGTGGGGTTTTCGCATTTATATATATAGATGTGCTATTAAAGTTGTTTTTTTCTCTGCTGCACATCGTTTTTTTTGTCTCGAAATGTTTGGCGTCATATTAATTGTTTTTTTTTTGTCATCTCTGGGATTTTTAGTCAACCATTTTGCGTCTGTCTTTTGTACATGATATCTAAATGGAGAAATTTCAAAATAATTTAACAAGTCAAAATGGAATAGATTTAATTTTGGTATTTTATTACAATTTAAAAATTAAATGGTTTAAACGTATTTTTAAAGTGTCATCCTTGATGTTTGTGTGGTAGCAGCGTACGCAGAAAGTTGTAGGGTGCCATTTTAAATCACAATACTTAAAAAAAAAACTCTTATCTATATATATAAATGCGAAAAACCCACTCATCACTCATCACTAATTCTCCAACTTCCCGTATACCTATGGAGAAGAAATTTGGCAAAGTTGTTCCTAATGCCTTAAATAGGAAAAGTAAGCTATTTTTGTTCCGATCGAACGGATTTAAGGGGGTGTAAAACCCCTTTTTCGAAACTTCTCCATAGGATTAACATGGAGAACATGTAACAATGCAAAATATAAAATTTAAACAATGGAAATTTTTAATATTATGTAACGTACGAGGAGCATTCTGATTGGCTGATGACTAAATATCGCCAAAATGTCGCCAAATAACTAAAAACTGTCGCCAAATATCTAAAAACTGTCGCCAAATTAATAAACTTCGCCAAATAAATTAAAATTTCACCGAATGAATAAAACATTTCGCCAAATTAATAAAATATCGCCAAATGAACTAAAATATGATCATATATGTAAAAATAATATAAAAACCGGCCCGTCGCACCGGGGGGGATTTAACTGTGAAAAAGAAAACAAAACGAAAAATGCTACGACCAAAAGTGCAAGCCATACGAAAAATATATTATCAAACTGAAGAGAAGTATACAGTATGAATAATATAAAGGTTCAAGACAGGAAGCCCATCGCTAAATAAAAGTTTGTAATTTAGCCCCCGTGCACTCAGTTAGTTTTGTGTTATCCATTATTTATTAGTTTACCTGCCGAGAGGCCAGTTATGTTACCACTCTACCTGTGAGTGAAGTTCTGTAATAAAGTTAATAAAGGCAAAGTAGCAAATCTTTCAGTTGAGTTCAAATTTTAAAACACGTTGTCGCCCTTGGATGTTAGTTCGCACCACGGGTCGTTCGGATTCATGGGCCCGGTGATCGCCGGCGTGCTCTCTGTTGGGCTGGGTTGCCTTCACGGCTGTCGAAGCTTCAGTTTCTGTGAAACATCTCGCTGTATGCCTTCGGGCGGGCCAGTCGTACAAAGTGGACATAGAAAGGGTAAGCTATCGGGCAGTGGACAATAGGTACAAGCCACACTGTACCGTAATAATTGGTTCATAAATACTTTGAACCCCACGTGGTAGGAATGTCAGTGGGAGAGTGTATAAATGGTCAATCTGGTTGACGCGGCCTACCTTTCTCTACTCAATGTTATGTTATTTATCCACGAAGGCTGATTTCCCGTAGAATTATTGGGGTTCCCTTAATGCGGTATAAAGATCAGAGGGGAAAATGGTTTAACAAACGACCTTATCGACGTGATTCACTTTCCTACACGACGGTAGATCATTTATCGCCAATAGCACGATTCCCCGGGGAGTAGCGAGAACAAAATCGTCTGCAGTTAAGGGCGACATTCCCGTTGCGGGGTACAAAGGTCAGAGGGAGGAATGGGTTAATAATTGCCTTGCTCGATGCGGCCTACCTTTCTTTATATGATGGTATGCCTATACGATGAGTTATGTGGGCGGAATCGAAAACTGCTGTTGTGGACTCCTCCTCCACGTGGTGCAAGTGTCAGAGGGTGAATCAATTTGCGTCCATTGTCTGTAGGATATGGTTTCGATTTTTTTTAAAACAAAATTTAGTTTAGCAATGCAATAAAAATTTGATTTTGAATATTTTTTATTTTAAAAAGTTCAATATTAAAAAAGTGCGGGGGTAAAATCCGAAAAAAAGTGTTGTGGCTCCCTTGGGTAGCAAATTCAATGTTTCGTAAATATTAAATTTTGTTTTTTTAAGGTTTCTAATACTTTATGAACTAGTTATGGAGCGCCGATGTTACTTGGCGTGCCTTGGCATGCTTTGGCGACTTTCCAAACTAAATGAAATCAAAAGTATTGTTATATGGTTTTGTGTTTAATTTTCTATTTAAATATCGCTTCTTGAAGAATGATACTTTAAAGGAATTTAACATATAAATTAAAGAGGCCATTTCGAAATTTACTAAAAATAGCATATAGCAGTTGTACAACAAAATTCTGTAATAGCTTTCATTTATATTTTGTTATTTATTTTAATTAGAATTAAATAGTTATTTTTTCCATTTTCGAATGTTGCGTTTGTCTTTGTTATTTTCTAATTAGGGATGTCATATAAATATGTACATATATTTTCAAATTAGTTTCTGCAATGTTATCAGTATAAAATTTACTACATTAAATTTATAATTCAAATGTATTCAATTAACCTTAATTACATATAGTTATTGAAAAGTCAATTATAAGTTCGAATGCTTCCTCTTTAAATGACGTATAGCCTTGAAACTTTACATACTTACGTAATACTGATGATAATACGATATTTAGTCAAATATAAAACTTATATATATTAAGTAGAAGATTGTATTTAAATAGTGCAACGTTAACCCGGGTTATGAGCACTATGATCAGGCAAAATGCGCTATTGAAAAGCGTCTTTTGGAAGGACGACTTTATATAGAATACTACGAATTGATACTACTTATTTTCGGACAAAAAACAATTTAATCCTAATTGTACAATAAAAAAAAACGTAGTTTTTTTTTAAAAAAAATTTGTGTGTGCGGGGGAGGTGGGATTACATTTCTTACCTTAAATTCTTCAATAAATAGTTGCAATTTAACATGTTTTTTTTGTTATTTATAATTTAAATATAATTATGTATTTTACTTGTATATTTGTCTGTTTTTATGTAGATGCACAATAAGCGTAGTTCTTTTAATTGTTATTTTGTATATTTCAATAAGAAAATATGAACAATAAAACCTTAGAAATGTAAAGAGATTCGTTTCTTAGAGCATTGAACACAAACAAAAGGATATTTTCGTTTCGTTAATGCAAGGAAATTATTTAATGCACATTGTTTGAAAATAAGTAAATACCTACATAACTTATGTTTAGAAGTTCAATACCGACGGAACACTCTATCGCCGAAAAGAAGAAACTGCGCCAATTTCGGAACTTCTGCATGTAGGGTGTGGCAGCGCTAAAACCACGTGATGGGCATCGGTTCTTATGTGTGTTGAGAACGCGGTCTTGCCAGAGCCTGACATGGAGAGCGCTCTCTATTATATTTATACTCTTTGGTTTGTTCGAGTTTATTAATACTTGACAAGATTATAAAATACTAGCTGAAATACCCGTTCTACGCACGGGAAGGAAATAAATTACAAAATTGATACAGATACAATATTTATAGCGAAATAAACAATATTCTTAATTTGTCACCCTTGAGGGGGAACCACAGTATTAAAAGTACTAATTTGAAACGAAATTTTATTGACAAGGTCCTGCAAGAACTGGAAAGATTGCTAATATGAAGCTGTCTACACAATAACGTGGATATGTATGCATTACTCCCGTTGATCACCATCCATATTTTAACCTTTAGTACATTCCCAAAGATTTAAACGGGAAGAACTCTTATAAATGTTAATAAAAATTATCTGAAAAAGTTTTATTAGACTCCTATGTCAACATTTGTTGTTAAGTTTCACAAATTGGTGAAAATATAAGAAGAAAAAAAACGAAAAAGAATTTTAAAAGGTTCATTTGCCAAATTCAAGATTTTCATATTTTTTCTTTTGTACGGTAAACCTTGTCAATATGCGAGGAGGGATGGTTCCCCAGCACTTTTTTTAAATTTTGTTCCCGCATTTTTTAAATATTTAACTTTTTTTAAATAAAAATAAATCATATTTTTTACTTCATTGAACTTCAAATCAATTTTTAAAAAAATCTTATCAATCCCCTACCCACTACTACAGAAGATTTACGCAAACCCAATCCCCCTCTGACACTTGTACCACGTGGGGGCAGAGTCTATAACAACAGTTTTCGATTCCGCCACATAACTACTCGTATAGGCATACCTTCATATAAAGAAAGGTAGGCCGCATCGATCAAACCGATTATTAACCCATTCCGCCGCTGACCGTGAAGGGAATGTCGCCCTTAACTGCAGGCTCACATTACTCCCAGGGGAATCGGGTTATGGGCTATAAATGACCTACCATGGTATAGGAAAGTGAGTCGCGTCGATCAGGTTGTTTGTTAACCCATTTTACCCTCTGATCTTTATACCGCATGAAGGAAAATGTCACCCTTGGTGACAGGCAGTATACACTTCCACTCCAATAATTCTATGGAAAATCAGCCTTCGTGGATAAATGACATAACATGGAGTAGAGGAAGGTAGGCCGCGTCAATCAGATTGACCATTTATACACTCTCCCTCTGACCTTCCTACCACGTGGGGTCCAAAGTATTAGGATAAGTGGCAAGGATTTTTACTTTTGGCAGTTAGAGTTTGAATTTTTGAAAATGAACATCCTTTCTTAGTGAGCAATTTTGGCTGAAAATGCCATGCTCCATGCCAAATTTAATTTTCATAGTTGTTGTAGTACGGAATATCCCGTTCGTTATCCAATCATATTTTCACCATTTTGACATATATTTTATAATTTTTTGACACTAATTTCGCCATTTTTATGTTATTTTTACAAATATGATATATATTTTAGTTCATTTGGCAATATTTGATTCATTTGGCGAAAATTTTTATTCATTCGGTGAAATTTTAATTTGTTTGGCGATATTTTTATTAACTTGGCGTAGGTTTTATTTATTTGGCGATATTTAGTCATCAACCAATCAGAATGCTCCTAATTACATAATATTAAAATTTTCCATTGTTTCAATTTTATATTTTACATTGTTACATGTTCTCCATGTTAATCCTATGGGAAGGTTTCTAAAAAATCGTTATTTTGGCATTTCGAGTTCGAATTTTTAAAAATCCTTTCGTAGTGCATCTCTACGGCCCAAGATGAATCTGTGCTCCAAATTTCAGCACTCTATGTCTTTTAGATCTGTAGATACCCAAGCTAACGTCGCTACAAACATCGAAAAAGGGGTTTTACAACCCCTTAAATACGTTCGATCGGAACAAAAATAGCTTACTTTTCCTATTTAAGGTATAAGGAAGAACTTTGCCAAATTTCTTCTCCATAGGTATACGGGAAGTTGGAGAATTAGTGATGAGTGATGAGTGGGGTTTTCGCATTTATATATATAGATGTGCTATTAAAGTTGTTTTTTTCTCTGCTGCACATCGTTTTTTTTGTCTCGAAATGTTTGGCGTCATATTAATTGTTTTTTTTTTGTCATCTCTGGGATTTTTAGTCAACCATTTTGCGTCTGTCTTTTGTACATGATATCTAAATGGAGAAATTTCAAAATAATTTAACAAGTCAAAATGGAATAGATTTAATTTTGGTATTTTATTACAATTTAAAAATTAAATGGTTTAAACGTATTTTTAAAGTGTCATCCTTGATGTTTGTGTGGTAGCAGCGTACGCAGAAAGTTGTAGGGTGCCATTTTAAATCACAATACTTAAAAAAAAAACTCTTATCTATATATATAAATGCGAAAAACCCACTCATCACTCATCACTAATTCTCCAACTTCCCGTATACCTATGGAGAAGAAATTTGGCAAAGTTGTTCCTAATGCCTTAAATAGGAAAAGTAAGCTATTTTTGTTCCGATCGAACGGATTTAAGGGGGTGTAAAACCCCTTTTTCGAAACTTCTCCATAGGATTAACATGGAGAACATGTAACAATGCAAAATATAAAATTTAAACAATGGAAATTTTTAATATTATGTAACGTACGAGGAGCATTCTGATTGGCTGATGACTAAATATCGCCAAAATGTCGCCAAATAACTAAAAACTGTCGCCAAATATCTAAAAACTGTCGCCAAATTAATAAACTTCGCCAAATAAATTAAAATTTCACCGAATGAATAAAACATTTCGCCAAATTAATAAAATATCGCCAAATGAACTAAAATATGATCATATATGTAAAAATAATATAAAAACCGGCCCGTCGCACCGGGGGGGATTTAACTGTGAAAAAGAAAACAAAACGAAAAATGCTACGACCAAAAGTGCAAGCCATACGAAAAATATATTATCAAACTGAAGAGAAGTATACAGTATGAATAATATAAAGGTTCAAGACAGGAAGCCCATCGCTAAATAAAAGTTTGTAATTTAGCCCCCGTGCACTCAGTTAGTTTTGTGTTATCCATTATTTATTAGTTTACCTGCCGAGAGGCCAGTTATGTTACCACTCTACCTGTGAGTGAAGTTCTGTAATAAAGTTAATAAAGGCAAAGTAGCAAATCTTTCAGTTGAGTTCAAATTTTAAAACACGTTGTCGCCCTTGGATGTTAGTTCGCACCACGGGTCGTTCGGATTCATGGGCCCGGTGATCGCCGGCGTGCTCTCTGTTGGGCTGGGTTGCCTTCACGGCTGTCGAAGCTTCAGTTTCTGTGAAACATCTCGCTGTATGCCTTCGGGCGGGCCAGTCGTACAAAGTGGACATAGAAAGGGTAAGCTATCGGGCAGTGGACAATAGGTACAAGCCACACTGTACCGTAATAATTGGTTCATAAATACTTTGAACCCCACGTGGTAGGAATGTCAGTGGGAGAGTGTATAAATGGTCAATCTGGTTGACGCGGCCTACCTTTCTCTACTCAATGTTATGTTATTTATCCACGAAGGCTGATTTCCCGTAGAATTATTGGGGTTCCCTTAATGCGGTATAAAGATCAGAGGGGAAAATGGTTTAACAAACGACCTTATCGACGTGATTCACTTTCCTACACGACGGTAGATCATTTATCGCCAATAGCACGATTCCCCGGGGAGTAGCGAGAACAAAATCGTCTGCAGTTAAGGGCGACATTCCCGTTGCGGGGTACAAAGGTCAGAGGGAGGAATGGGTTAATAATTGCCTTGCTCGATGCGGCCTACCTTTCTTTATATGATGGTATGCCTATACGATGAGTTATGTGGGCGGAATCGAAAACTGCTGTTGTGGACTCCTCCTCCACGTGGTGCAAGTGTCAGAGGGTGAATCAATTTGCGTCCATTGTCTGTAGGATATGGTTTCGATTTTTTTTAAAACAAAATTTAGTTTAGCAATGCAATAAAAATTTGATTTTGAATATTTTTTATTTTAAAAAGTTCAATATTAAAAAAGTGCGGGGGTAAAATCCGAAAAAAAGTGTTGTGGCTCCCCCCCCCCCCCCCCCCCCCCCCCCCCCCCCCCCCCCCCCTCTGCATATTGATAGGCCTTCAATAGAAAAAATATGAAAATCTTGAATTTGGCAGGTGAACCTTTTAAAATAATTTTCTTTTTTTTTCTTTTTATATTCTCGCCAATTTTTGAAACTTAACGACAAATGTTGACATATGTGTCTAATAAAAGTTTTTTGGAGATAATTATTATTAACAATATATGAGTTAAAGGTTAAAATATGGATGTTAATCAACGGGAGTAAGGTATACATATATCCAAGTTATTGTATAGTCAACTTCTCCATGTTATCAATCTTTCCAGTTCTTGCAGGATCTTGATAATAAAATTTCGTTACAAATTGGAACTTTTAACACTGTGGTACCCCTTGATGGGTGAGAAATTAAGAAAATATTTATTTCGCTATAATATTGTATTTGTATCAATTTTGTAACTTATTTCCTTCCCGTGCGTAGAACGGGCATTTCAGCTAGTCTATATATATAAATGCGAAAAACCCACTCATCACTCATCACTAATTCTCCAACTTCCCGTATACCTATGAAGATGAAATTTGGCAAATTTGTTCCTTATACCTTAAATAGGAATAGTAAGCTATTTTTGTTCCGATCGAACGGATTTAAGGGGTTGTAAAACCCCTTTTTCGAAACTTCTCCATAGGATTAACATGGAGAACATGTAACAATGCAAAATATAAAATTTAAACAATGGAAATTTTTAATATTATGTAACGTACGAGGAGCATTCTGATTGGCTGATGACTAAATATCGCCAAATAACTAAAAACTGTCGCCAAATAACTAAAAACTGTCGCCAAATTAATAAACTTCGCCAAATAAATTAAAATTTCACCGAATGAATAAAACATTTCGCCAAATTAATAAAATATCGCCAAATGAACTAAAATATGATCATATATGTAAAAATAATATAAAAACCGGCCCGTCGCACCAGGGGGGATTTAACTGTGAAAAAGAAAACAAAACGAAAAATGCTACGACCAAAAGTGCAAGCCATACGAAAAATATATTATCAAACTGAAGAGAAGTATACAGTATGAATAATATAAAGGTTCAAGACAGGAAGCCCATCGCTAAATAAAAGTTTGTAATTTAGCCTCCGTGCACTCAGTTAGTTTTGTGTTATCCATTATTTATTAGTTTACCTGCCGAGAGGCCAGTTATGTTACCACTCTACCTGTGAGTGAAGTTCTGTAATCTATATATATAAAAACATCGCCAAATGAACTAAAATATGAACACATATGTAAAAATACCATAAAAATGGCGAAATTAGTGTCAAAAAATGATAAAATGTATGTCAAAATGGTGAAAATATGATTGGGTAACAGGATATTCCGTACTACATCAGCTATTAATAAAATATCGCCAAATGAACTAAAATATGATCATATCTATATATATAAATGCGAAAACCCCACTCATTCACTCATCACTAATTCTCCAACTTCCCGTATACTGATGAAAAAGAAATTTGGCGAAGTTGTTACTTATACCTTATATAGGAAAAGTAAGCTATTTTTGTTCCGATCGAACGTATTTAAGGGGGTGTAAAACCCTTTTTTCGATGTTAGTAGCAACGTTAGTTTGGATATCTACAGATCCAAAAGACCTAGAGTGCTAAATATTAGTACACAGATTCATCTTGGGCCCTATGGATGCACTAAGAAAGGATTTTTAAAAATTCGAACTCGAGCTGCCAAAATAACGATTTTTTAAAAACCTTCCCATAGGATTAACATGGAGAACATATAACAATGCAAAATATAAAATTGAAACAATGGAAAATTTTAATATTATGTAACCAGGAGCATTCTGATTGGCTGATGACTAAATATCGCCAAAATGTCGCCAAATTAATAACAACATTGCTAAATTAATTGAAATGTCACCGAATGAATAAAAAATTTTGCCAAATGATTCAAATTTCGCCAAATGAACTAAAATATGATCATATTTGTAAAAATAACATAAAAATGGCGAAATTAGTGTCAAAAAATTATAAAATGTCAAAATGGTGAAAATATGATTGGATAACGGAATATTCCGTACTACAACAACTGTGAAAATTAAATTTGGCATGGAGCATGACATTTTAAGCCAAAATTGCTCACTAAGAAAGGATTTTCATTTTCAAAAATTTAATCTCTAAATGCCAAAAGTAAAAATCCTTGCCACTTATCCACTGACTCATCACTAATTTTCTAACTTTCTGCATACCCAGGAAGATGAATTTTGGCAGAGTTGTTACTTATATGTTACACAGAAAAATAAGCTATCTGGTAAGTACAAACCATTCTGTACCGTAATATCTGGTTCATGAATACTTTGGACCCCACGTAGTAGGAAGGTCAGAGGAAAAGTGTATAAATTGTCAATCTGGTTGACGAGGCCTACCTTCCTTTACTCCATGTTATGTCATTTATCCACGAAAGCTGATTTCCCATAGAATTATTGGAGTGGATGTGTATACTGCCTGTCATCAAGGGTGACATTTTCCTTCATGCGGTATGAAGATCAGAGGGTAAAATGGATTAACAAACGACCTGATCGACGCGACTCACGTTCCTATACCACCGAAGGTCATTTATCGCTTATACCACGATTCCCCGGGGAGTAATGTGAACGAAATCGTCTGCAGTTAAGGGCGACATTTTCTTCACGGAGTACAAAGGTCGCGGGCGAATAGGTCAATAATCGGCTTAGTCGATGCGGCCTATCTTTCTTTATATAATGGTATGCCTATACGAGGAGGTATGTGGCGGAATCGAAAACTGGTGTTGTAGACTCCTCCCCCACGTGGTACAAGTGTCAGAGGGGGGATGGGTTTGCGTCCATCATCTGTAGTAGTGGTTAGGGGATAGCTTACGATTTAAAAAAAAAAATGATTTAGCAATGAAGTAAAAAATATGACTTATTTTTATTTAAGTTAAATATTAAAAAAGTGCGGGGGGAAAATCCAAAAAAAGTGCTGGGGAACCGTTCCTCCTCGCATATTGATAGGGTTTACCGTACAAAAGAAAAAATATGAAAATATTGAATTTGGCAAATGAACTTTTTAAAATTCGTTTTCGTTTTTTTTTTTTCTTCTTATATTCTTACCAATTTGTGAAACTTAACGACAAATGTTGACATAGGTGTCCAATAAAAGTTTTTCAAATAATTATTATTAACAATTATATGAGTTCTTCCTCTTTAAATCTTTGGGATGTTACTAAAGGTTAAAATATGGATGGTAATCAACGGGAGTAACGTTTATATATCCACGTTATTGTATAGACAACTTCTCCATATCATCAATCTTTCCAGTTCTTACAGGACCTTGCCAATGAAATTTCGTTACAATTTAGTTCCTTTAATACTGTGGTTCCCCCTGGTGGGTGACAAATTCAGAATATTGTTTATTTCACTATAAATATTGTGTTTGTATCAATTTTGTAACTTATCTCCTTCCCGTGCGTAGAACGGGTATTTCAGCTAGTTATGTATATGTATATTAAAGATTTGACAGCTACAGACCGATGGCAGTTTTTTTTAAACAGATGTAGTATAGGACATTTGGCGCGTTTTTTTTTTGGAGCGACGAAAAATTGCTGTTAAACCTAGCATAGGGTTGGCATATTGAAAGTCGCCACAAGAATCGGAAAATACCGATAATGTCAGGTTGGGTTGCCATACTATAAATTTATCGCCCCTATAAAACACGCCAAAAAAACCTCGTGCGCCAAATGTCCTATACTACACCTGTACCGTTTTTTTTCTCCATAAAACGATACTACATATATTTAAAGAGATGTGACAAAATTTCAAAGCAGTAGAAGAAAGAGAGCATATTGTATTTTTACATGCTTTTATACCATTTATTGTATGTCTATACCTTTTTTTCGTTTGCAACATTCGTCATTTACTCAAAATAAAATTTTTGGAATTTTGGCTGTGTATTAAAATGCTATGGTTTTGTAAAAAATTTACTTAAAACTAAACTGTTAATAGTTTTTGAATCTTTAATATTTGTTTTATAAACGTAGGTAGAGCTTTCTTTTAAAATTTAAGTTATAATTTTTTTTATGAATTAATGGACATACAAATGTGAATATTTTAAAAGAAATTCAGATACTGAAGGTGATTTTTTTTTTTTTTTGTAAACAACTAAAACACACATTTTTAAAAATCTTTTCCTGTCTTTGAAAAAGAACTTCTAAATAGATTTTTTAATCAAAAAAGGATGCATTTTGCAAATTTTGGTTTGGTTTGATTAAAAAACGTCGCACTAGAGCTACACATTGGGCTATTGACGACGGTTCGAGACCTATCTCGAATGAAAGACCCGGGAATGTTGCATCGTATTTTTGAACCATGGCCAAATGACGAGCACAACACCTGAGCTGACACCCACGCCTTCAATAGGCGTCAGGACTTTGGAACCCGATCAGATTTATCGTGCACCAGTCCCCTATACCAGTATAATTTATTGGATATTCTGGACGACTTTCTAGTATTTTTGCAGCGAAGCTGGAAACCCTTCGATCACAAGATAACTACTTCTTTCACTTTTCTTTGTCAAATTCATCGCACGGCCTCGAACTAGTAATCCTCTGATTACTAGCGGGCCCACGTACTTAGCTAAGAAAATTGACAATATATGAAGGACATTTACGTTGCTAGATGGGTTAATTGAATTAAATACTGCACATTTCGGATTCCACTTTACATTTTTAAACACTCCAATAACCATACAATACAACTAAAAATATATATATATTTTTTTAATTATCCGAAGCGGCATTTCTTAACCCATCAAAAATACCGTTCACTTTAAAAGACATTCCATCCATTTTGCACTTTCCCCGTATTCCACTCCTAATGCTGACACCTGACACCCAGCCCCAATCCATGTTGTCAGGAACGAAAATCAGTGCCTCCCTCTTTCTAAAAAGACCGATGAGGCCCCCTTCCCAAATTGCTACCCTCTTTTCCCTCAAGTCTCCGCCCTCCCCAGCCACAAACAAGACGCTTTTCTATGTGGGGTCTGACGGTAAGGCTGCCATCTTTAAGAATGCGCCAAATTAAAGAAAGAATATCGCCAAGTTAGGCAAATTATAGAAATGGCGAAAAATCGCATATTTATTGGGTTGGAGGGAAAGTTCTGTCGCATTTTAAATAGGCAGGTGATTTTTCTTGTAAATAAAAAGAACATCTTGCTAGTGAGTCAGTCGGATTTTTTTTTGTTTTTTTAGACTGCTGTATAATATAAAAGGTGCCCTTTTTTACAGTTCATCATTTACTTGTGATATTTAAAGTGAAAAACATGTCAGTAGATAAAATGCATTTACGACACTGCATTTTATATGAATTCCAAAAAGGAAGCAATGCATCGGTTGCATGTAAAAATTTATGTGCGGTATTTGGAAAAGATATTGTAAATGTTCGTACTTGTCAAAGATGGTTTAGCAAATTTCGTTCCGGGGATCTGAGCCTCAAAGAAAGTGATCGATCTGGACGACCATCCAAGATCGATAATGATGTTTTTCGATCCATGTTGGAAAATAATTCACATTTAACAAGTCGAGAAATTGCAGAAGAGTTTAGCATTCATCATACAACTGTTGGAGACCACATTAAATCTGTTGGTTTTGTGTTAAAGCAAAGTGTTTGGGTTCCACATGAATTAACGGAAAAGAATTTGTCTGATCGTGTAAGAATGTGTTCATCACATCTGATTAGACACAATGTGGAGTCGTTTTTGGACAGGCTGGTTACTGGAGATGAAAAGTGGATTCTTTACGAGAATAGTAAGAAAAAAAATCTTACTGCAAAATTATCTAACGGGAAAAAAAATTCACGTCTTTTGAAAGTGTTTCTAAGGCAGTTGCTGACTATTTTAACTCCAAGGATGAGAACTTCTACAAAACAGGAATTCATAGGTTACCTGAAAGATGACAACAGGTTGTAACAAATAACGGAGCATATATAATTGATTAATATTAAACACATATTTTTATAAATGAATTCAAATATTTTCTTTAAAATACGACAGAACTTTCCCTCCAACCCAATATGTACCCTGGGCCCGATTACGGAATTTGGCTTGCACTTTAAATTTTTGAAGGGATTTCCAAATGACCCATATTATGTACAGATTTGCTATATCTACATAGTTTGCTATTAATTTTGCTTTAAAAAAAAACTTGCATTACAAACTTTGGTTTAAAAAAATATAACTTATTGTGTTTAATTTGTTCGAGTTTTAGAAAAGAAATCCTCAAAGCATACAAAATATTAGGAATACCCACTATACTATAATTAAAATGTTTTAATATATTATTATAATGAGGTTTATTTTAATACAAAAAATACAAAAGTTCGATATAGTGTTCAATGTGAGAGCAATGCCAGAAATCATTAACAATTTCATTTCAAAGTAAAAATTTTAGTTCTTCAAAAAATGAAACTCCGTTATATACATACATTCTTTCAACATTGATTGCCTTAATTATTATAGTCTTAAACACTGATATAGCTTATAATATTTTTTTAATTAAGTTACGAATTTATATTAGAAATTTCATCTGACCCTTCTGGGAAAAAAAAAATTCTATGCCCCTTTGATTAAGATTAAGAATTGTTACTGCAATTAAGCTTAGAGCTGCGAAAGAAACAAATTATGCGCCTTTTCATGAAAAATTTTAGTATTTAAATTTATTGATCGATTTAGAAATTTTCCTTCAATATACCAATACCAGGTAGTAGGATGAACACTAATAATATGAACCATAAAAGTACAAGTAAAATAAGTAAGCTACTGTTCAGTGCATCCAAATATGTTTAATTCATTCTTTGAAAATCCTATGTATCTTAATTAAAATTGATTAGTAGTAATACTATAATAATTTTAAATGTCCATGGTTAATTTAAAAGTACATTTTCCCGGAGGTTTGGTTTGGTTTGGTTTGGTTTGGTTTTGTTAAATAACGTCGCACTAGAGCTGCACAGTGGGCTATTGGCGACGGTTTCCCGGAGGACCGTAAGTAAAATCACATGACTGTCACCGTCAAACGGGCGCTCATCATAGCCAACAAAAAATATCAAGTATTCTTTTAAAAAAAACCAAAAAAACTTTAGAAAAGTAAAAAACGCTAAGCCCCCCTTAAAAAAAAATCTTCGAAGCTGTGGCTAAAAAAGTTGTGATATAAAACACAAACAAGCCAATTGCACTAGCAAGCGCGGATCCAGGTGGGGGGTAAAGGGGAAATTACCCCCCCCCCCCCTAACACATCTAAGATATATTTTCAAAAGTCACCTAGCCAATGAAAAATTTCAAACTAAGAAATTTTTTTGCGAATTGTGATATATATGCATTGCTTAACGCTCTTTAAAACTTCCCAATACTCCCCCCCCCCCCTCTCCCGTAGACAGAGTTACTCAAAGTATGCTTGTTTTAATTTCTATAAAGAAAATTTAATGAAAAGGGGATGAAAAAAAGTTAAAGTAATCATTTCAAAAATGTTAAATTTCAATGTAGTTTTTCCAGCAACGGAAAAACTTTCAATTATCAAGTAGCTTGGATAGCGTTGGGGGAGGGGGGAGGGCGTCAAATTTGGTATTCATGATAACAATATACTGTATTACCCCCCTAACAATAATCTCTGGATCCGCCCTTGTGCACTAGGGGCCTCAACCCTGCACACCCACTCACTAGACTTCTCCCGGAAAAAAGCTGCGCTTTCTTTTCTTAGCTCGATTAAAAATTTATGTGTGTATAAAATTTTGCACTGATTTGACCCGACCGGGTCGCTTGATAACACTTATTTGTTTAGTTATTAACAAATAAGCACGGGGCACTAAAAATCGCTAGACAGTCGATTACTCGCCAAACATGGCACAACAGCAGAGAGCAGGGATCGCGTTATGTAGAGCGGCCCCCTTTCTTTGAAGTACAGGTGTACATTTAGATCTTTGTACCCATCCATGTACTCCCGCTGCTTTCCTCTTTTGTACCTGGGTTTGCTAGATACGCCCCCCTCGCGGAAAATATCGGATTTGCGCTAACTCGCCATGTCGGTTGAGGAATTCGAGGGGGGGGGGGGGGGGGGGGGGAAGGGGTCCAAAACTTTCTTGTGAATTGTGGTGCTACACAACAGAGGCGCTTTCCAGTATCAAGCGAATTTTTCATATGAGACTTTAAGGTATTGTCGTTTTTAAATAATATTTTGATGTGCCTGAGCAGCTTTAAGAAATGTTTTTTAGTATTGAGCGTTATTATGAGCATGCATTTTGGTTTCTCAATCTATAATTTGATTATTTCAATTTGAAAATGCGATTCGAAGTTGTTTTTGAAAGTATTTCACACAAGCTGAAGGAAAAGGCATTAGGCAACTCTCGCTATCTCGAACTCGAAGGGAAGTGTATAAAAATTCGAGATATCGAAAATTCGAGTTATCGAAAATCCTATAAAAAAGCTGTTTTGGTAAAAATAAATACAAGTATACTTACCCTACTTTATTTAAAATATCTATCCAAAATTTTTTGGTGAGTATTTCTATTTATTTCGGAATCAATTATATTTTCCAAATGCATGATTGCTTGAAATGTCGCTGTTTTTATTTCGGGCCACGATTCACTGAATGCACGCATAGTTTTTATAGAAGATAGAGCCTCTTTCAAAGTTATCTTTAGAGGAGGTTCGTTTTCTTTTTCCGAGAGCGATCTCCCATCAAAAGCTGCTATAGAGAGTGTATTACATTTTTGTTTTGTCGCCATTATTCGCAGCGACAAATCAACACCACGACAATTGCATATTTGCTAAAGTTTCTTCAAAATCCGTAGTTTTGAGAGGAAAACCAAATTTTGAGTTGTGTGGAAACTTCGAGTTATCGAAAATAAGAAAGAAAAACTTCGAATTAACGAGATAAAATTACATTAAATAAGTAATGAAGGTGCAGGGAAATCGATTTTTTTCGAGATATCGATTTTTTTCGAGATGTCGATTTTTTTCGAGATATCGATTTTTTTTCGAGATATCGATTTCTTTCGAGATATCGAAAAATTCGAGTTATCGAAGTTCGAGTTATCGAAGTTCGAGTTATCGAAGTTCGAGTTATCGAAGTTCGAGTTATCGAAGTTCGAGTTATCGAAGTTCGAGTTATCGAGAGTCTACTGTATTTGAATCAGGTCTTATACTTTTGAAAATTTAAGAGTTTATTATATGAATTATATTTAAAATTCCTTCGATTTCTGAAGGATACGGCTCATTTCTCTGAACACAAAAGCTTTAATATCACTTATTAGAACAGGAAATATGTAAAATTGAACATTAAACTTAAATTTTATTGCTGTTTCACGTTGCCTATGTATACTTAAATAAAATATGTATGCTGTTCAGGGCCGTGGGTTTGGATACATAAATAAAGTATTGTTCATGCTGTTTAGAATCTGTTTAGACTGTAGAATACCGACCGCTTTATGCCTTGTTGTGAACCATGGATATCTCTGTCTATCATGCAGTGATGCCATAAACTTTTTTTTAAATGTATGGCAGAGAAAACCCTAATATTTGTACTCTTATACATTTAAATATTTTTGTGGAACCTTTTATTACAACACATTATTTGGATGAAAGTAGGTATGGCAACTACCATACTTTTTCTGACGGTAATGCTCTCATGTTTATATTTTTCCAATGCTTCCACAAAACAAGAACAATTATTTTTGAAACCTTAAAAATTAATCGGAAATATAACTTTCATTTCAATCAATGTTATATCAATGTATAAAATATCGAACAAAACTCGTGTTCCATTTAAAAAAAAAATATTGGGCTTATTGCGGTTCGTCATTTAACTTCCTATATATTTTAATGGACGAGTAGAATGACCACGCCTACAGTGACGTCAGAGCTAGTTTGTTTGTGGGATAGCGTTAGAATTTCACTCAAAGCTACTAATATATTGAAAAGCTCGATGATATTCTTTTAGAATATGATGTTAGTAATTAATGCAAAATTTGAATATAAAAAAGCGATATTATTGTTTGTTAACCAGTAATCGGCAACTTGCACGTGCTCGAAATCCCACAAACAAGGCTAAACTCCGCCCCGTTCTAGTTGTCCATTGTCTTCTATAATGACAAATTTTGCTTATTATATTTTTTACTATAAATTATACAATTATTAAAACAATAATAAAATTCCAATATGGGAGAGTTTGAATTTCACTAAAATTTAAAAACTTTATACGTCAGACCTTTAGTTTAGTTAGCTAAAGTCGCACTAGAGCTGCACATTCGGCTATTGGCGACGGTTCGGGGCCTATCTCAAGGGAAAGTTGGTGTGGTTAATTAACGTCGCACTAGAGCTGCACAGCGGGCTATTGGCGACGGTTCGGGGTCTATCTCGAAGGAAAGACCCGGGAACACATACACATTCACACACACATTCATTCATACCTGCACCTCGTTATTTTCGAACCATGGTCAGTTTGGTTTGGTTTGGTTAATTAACGTCGCACTAGAGCTGCACAGTGGGCTATTGGCGACGGTTCGTGGTCTATCTCGAAGGAAAGACCCGGGAACACATACGCATTCATTCATACCGGCATCTCGTTATTTTCGAACCATGTTTAGATGACGCGGACACACTTGAACTGGCACCCAACGCCTTCAATAGACGTCGGGACTTTGGACCCCGATCAGATTTATCGTGCACCAGTCCCGTATACACGCCGTTAATTTCTCAAGGGAAAGACCCTTGAACAATGTCTTGTATTTTTGAACCATGGTCAGATGACGAAGAGTTTGTTGAATTTTCTTTTTTTTCCCTCTACCCTGTAACACCAGAATATCCAACAAATTATACTGGCGTGTATACGGGACTGGTGCACGATACATCTGATCGGGGTCCAAAGTCCCGATGTCTATTGAAGGCGTTGGGTTCAGGTGTGTCCTCGTCATCTGACCATGGTTCTAAAATAACGAGGTGCATGTATGAATGTGTGTGTGAATGTGTATGTGTTCCCGGGTCTTTCCATCGAGATTGACTCCGAACCGTCGCCAATAGCACACTGTGCAGCTCTAGTGCGACGTTAATTAACCAAACCAAACCAAACTACCCTGTAACATAGTATAATTCCTATAACTTGCCGTTCACAATGGACGATTAGAACGGGCCGAAGTTTAGCCTTGTTTGTAAGATTTCGAGCAAGTTTTTCCATGTAAACACACAATAATATCGCTTCTTTTATTTTCAAATTTTATATTAACTATATTTAACTTTTTTTAATACCGTATTCTAAGAAAATATCTTCGAGTTTTGCAATATTTGAATTTTGATTTGGTTTTGTTAATTAACGTTGCACTAGAGCTGCACAGTGGGCTATTGGTTCGGGGTCAATCTCGAAGGAAAGACCCGGGAACACATACACATTCACACACACATTCATACATGCACCTCGTTATTTTAGAACCATGGTCAGATGACGAGGAAACAGCTGAACTGACACCCAACGCCTTCAATAGACGTCGGGACTTTGGACCCCGATCAGATTTATCGTGCACCAGTCCCGTATACACGCCAGTATAATTTGTTGGATATTCTGGACGACTTTCTAGTATTTTTGTAGCGAAGCTGGCAACCCTCCGATCGCAAGATCACTACTTTTCTATGTCAAGTCCATTGCACGGATTCGAACCACCAATCCTCTGATTAGTAGCTGAACGCCTTACCAACTGAGCAACTGGGGCTCTTAAAGGAATATTCTAAAAAGAACCCACGACCAAACCAAATCAGTTGTAGGCGTGGTCGTTCTTGTTGTTATTAATTCAAACCTATAACACTTCTCACCTTCGTGGAGGTCGTTTCCCGAGACGGCACCAAAAATCGACTCATTTACCCTTTGTCGAGTAAATCGTTTAGTTACGCCGCGGCGAGTCCACCAGATCGGGCAACAATGAGCAAATATTCGAAATTTAGATAATTCCGAAGGTTTGCGACAAGCAAAGGCCAATACATCACAGCTTACACGACATTTGGCAAATTGTCACACAGGGGGTCTGCAAATACAGAACTTGTGGCGCCGTTTGGCTTTACCTTAAATTCTGTTTTCTAAAGAATGTTTCTAAAGTGTCTGGAGACGATAATGCGAAGAATTTTGTTCCTGCAGTATTGCAAGACGGAGTTGCAATTCCGACTAACTTTAGGGCAATGGAGACAATGTTATTGTTGAAAGTTCGAACAAAGTTATTAAAAACAATCGGGTAGTTACAGGCTGCACTGTACCTTAAGGTTTGGTTGGTGAATACTTTTGGGCCGTGTCTGTAAGTTACTTAAAGAGTCAAAAAGAAGTTGAAATAAATGTTTTATATCAGTGCAAAAATAATAATTTGTTAAAGTTTTAATTGTAAGTAGTTACTTTTTTGAAAATAATAATTTTAGATAGGGCCGGATTTAGGCATCGACTACATAGGCTGCAGCCAAGAGGCCCGCAGCATACACACACACAAAAAAAAGAGTCAAATTGCGGAAAAATCAATTTGGAAGGATGATAATCCAAATCCTAATGAAAATACAATCTTTCAATGAGGGAGAAAAATTCTATTTTTCTTAATAGAATTGTACAATGTAAATATACCTTAATACTGAAATATTCTTTAAAATTATATATGTTTAATTTGTAATAATTAAAATTACATTGTTTTACTCTTTTTTTTTAAATCAGTTATTTTATTTTTCTTACGTTTTTATTTTGCTTAGAGCCATTTGAGAGTAATACAAAGACTAGTGCAATATTTTATGACCATTTTCATAGATTCCAGAATGTGATTTCTCCTTGAAATTCCTTGAAACCGTTGACACGGTATTGGAAATTTACAGAAAACTATGTATCCCTATTTCATCATATGAACACTTAAAAATTATTTTGCGACCCCCCTCAACTCAGTGACGGCGATTGGGTGCTGAAAGTGGGGGGGGGGGCAAGATAAAGGGGAAACAAGAAGTCCCCCAAATGGGGGGGGGGGGGGGGGGAGGTTGACAAAAAAAAAATTGCTATTATATTGCTATAAAAAAGCTATGGTATTGCACACTTGCACTCACTATTTTGTGTTATTTGAAGTATACCAACTTAAAATACACATTAAAAAAACTTAATAACATAAATTTAAGAAAAGAAGTTTTCATACCATAAAGCTGATTTGAAACAAGTTAAAAGCTTTCTTTTTTCGTTATTCTGACTTAAAAAGGCAAAACAAAGCACGATAACTTTCAGAAATACTATATAAAAGGGCCACAAAAACTAAAGTCCAATTTTCAGGAGTATGAACTGTTCAAAACACCTTTATATCACTTGGCTATTTTAGCTATAGTCGAAGACAATTTAACTAGACCCTTAAGCGAAGGCTGCGATGTGTAAAAAGACTGAGCTATTGCCCTGATTGAATAAAAAAAATCAACGGCTGATTTAAAAACAAATAAATATCTATCGGAGTAGTCATAAGTCGTATACAGTTTGCTCTGTAGACTCCAAAATGACTGTACAAACGAGAGTCATAAGTCATATTCGGCGCCGTTTCGCCTTTTTCCCTACTGCTTATATGTAAAACTGAGAAAACTTGGTAATGAGTTATTCTGCTAGATTCTGGGTATTTTGTAGATTTAATACGCAGTTACAATAAACTATTTTCTTGATATTTTCGAAAGCAAAGCATTGAGAATTAAAAAAAAAAGCTATTAAATCTTTTCTGCCGTCATCTTTGAGAACATTCGCTGATAAGTAAAGTAAACAAATATACTTTTGAGGATTGTGTTTTAAAAATGTTAAAATCGGAGATTTTCTGACTAAAATAAACTACTATTAATAAGTAAACATAACCAAACTATTTAATAAGTAATCATAAGTAAAATTATTATAAACTATTTCTTTCAGAAAAACTATAGAAATTATATGGTTGGTAAAAAAAAGTTAATCGCTTTGATTAGACTTTGCAAATGTATGTTTTGTTTTGATTTAATTTAACAATTACTGGTACTTTAGAAGCAAAATTTATTAAAATATACTACTTGATTTAATATTCGAACTCACAATTTGGCGCTCTTTAAAGTGCCAAGTTCCTTACCGGGAGGTTGCAAGCCCGTTCTCCCATCGTCCAAACGTTTAGAGGCGACTAGTGCACATTAAATCTGTCAATGAGAGGGGTTTGATCCTCCTGAAACCTCCCCCCCCCCCCCCCCCCTTATATACGTTCCTATGATAGTGTGAGGAAGTTGGGGTTCAAAATTTTTCCTTTGTTAGGCAATGCAGTAAAACAATTGACTTGTAATTTAGTTTAAAAAATTCCAATATATAAAAAAGTTACGGGGCAACATACAAAAAGTGCGGGGCAACATCCGAAAAAAGTGCGGGGGCAACCGCCCCCCCTTGCCCCCCGAATCGCCGCCACTGCCTCAACTCACTGTAGTTGAGGGGCGTGTATCACATATTCAGCCTATAGGGGCCCACTAACTCTAAATCCGACTCCGATTTTAGATTAAAATTTGTTCTTCATATTCTAATTTCCATTGAAACTATCTTTGTTTCTCAATTATATCCTTTCTATTTTATGGATATAATCCATAATGAATCTCTTTGAATTCCTAGTGAAGAACCCCACGTTTTCATACCGTTTGTTATGGTTAGCATGAAACCATAAAAATACCTTTTCATTGTATAATTATTACGAAGAACATATACCTTCTAAGAAATTACACTTAATTTATGAATATTATATTCGACTACTGTCCACTTTTCGAAGAACACACTGTTATGGTACACTAGGCACACGCATTGTCTTGAATCATAAAAAAATATAATTTCTCCCATTTATAATCATGAAGCCAATTTTTTGAAAATAATATTTCGGAATACATTTCTCGTGTTAAGTTACGTATTAGTAATTCTTAGTAATATAATTATCATTAAGTTATGTATATATGTAGTAAAGATAATCCCAGAGTTTTGATACAAGTGAAAAGCTTGTTATTTATAAATTATACAATATTCGACCATGTTGGATAGCGAGTTTCGAAATGTTTGGCTGATTGAATAAATGTCACACTAGAACTTTAAAATGGGCTATCGACAACGGTTCGGGTCTTTCAAACTTCACCACCATGAACAACGTAAGGACTTTTGGACCACGATGGATTTAAAATGCACCAGCCTCCTCTACCCAACTAATTGATTTTGCCGGACGACAAGGTCGCAAGGACAATCGCAGCCTTCCGATTTAAACTCATATCTATACCGACCAGCATAGGCGTAGGAAGTAGGGGGGCTGGGGGTGCTCGAGCCCCCCCAGGAATTATTTTGAAAGGGCTCAGCCCCCCCTAATATTATACTTTAAAGAAAAAATACTTAAAAAACCAATCGGTGAAATAGAGAATTCCTACAAAGAGGCATTCGAAAAGAAGCGCCCCTTATTTATTCTAAACGTGTTTTAAAGTGGGGGAATTTGCTTTGAAAGATACAGGCGTGGACAATGGGTTCCTTTCTCAACTGTTTCCAATCGAAGACGACTTGTACATGTCATTAGTCATATGTCCCCTTTTGTAAGAAACACCAGAAAATTACCTGTTTGCCGTCAACAGCTGTACTTCGTTTGTAAAATGCTACCGCCATCTGGTTACTCGACCAGCCATGTCGGTAGCACCCTGGGTAGCACGGTCTTCTTCAAGACATGTGAATGGCCGCTAAAGCTGGGAATTGCATTTGTTTGTAATTTACTGGCTCTCACCCTTTAGTCGATTTTAGCTGATTGATGATCTCCCTATTGTGAATGACAATGTATGCATGTGTAGACAGTTTTCTATATAGGCTTTTCTGAAACTTGCCCCTAGGGGCCGAAGTCATGGAAGCAACAAAAAAGAAATCCCTGGTGAGATCTTACAAGTTACAAGCGGTTGTAAGTTACAACCGCATTACAGTTTATTTTTTTAGTGTAAAGACAGCAATTTTAAGAAAAATTTCTTTTTACAAACGAATGGTAGTAGATTTCTTCTGTCAGCATATTCCTCTGTGTTGTCAGTTAAGTAATTTTTTCTGCATTCTAAAAGTCAATTAAAAGTAATACCATCTTTTCTAACGATAAATGTAATTATGCTTATATAAATTGGCAGTAACTCTAATTATAATGATGTTTAGTTTTGTTATAGTGAATAACATTAAGTATTGTATTCATTGATAAGTATTGTATGTAAGTCATTGTAGAATTAGTGTAAGGAAAATGTCTATTTACATTAAAGTCTAAATTTTTAATTATTTTATTGCATCAATAGAATACTAGTTATGGTTTATTTCATTTCAGTAATATTTGAACTGACAAATTTATATGTTTTCACAATAATATCTAATTTTTTTTTTTACTCAGTATACTCTGGCTTATTTTTATTTTTTTATATATTACGTCCTTTCTTATATGTCAGAAAAGCATAAATATGATAGTTTAGTTTGAAAACTACTTATAAATTTATCAATTTACACAGCTAAAATATAAACGTAATTTCAAGTATTTACATAAATGTCTACAACGCTAAAGCTTTAAAGAGTAAATTTAAGAATAATGTAAAAATGCGTTTTTAAATAAAAAAAAAATATTATTATGGACATTTCATAAATTATAATCGTATTTCCCATAATTTATTCCCTTTGAAGTAATAAGCCATCAGATTCATGCACTATTTTCTAAACAGCTTATATAGTTGAAATTTCTTTGTTTAGAAAATTACATTTCGTTAAAGAAAGTTAAATAGAGACAAATTCCTCAAATCTGAAAAAAAATCATATTTTAGCGTACAAAACGGACATTTGAAATTATTAATAACATTTTCCTGGTTACTTTATGTTCTAAAGCTAACCAAACAAAAACGGAAACAAGTTAAAACATTTAACAAGTTAAACACTTCTTTGTAAAAAATTAAAGCATTGATTGTTTTTTAATTGTTTAATAGCTCGCAACTCCTTCCTATTTTATATTGTAAATAGATTTTTAAAAAAATTCAGCCCCCCCTGAAAAAAAGAAGTTCCTACGCCACTGCCGACCAGGCTATCACGAGCCCCTAGAACATTTGAAACAATTTAAGAAATGTTTTACTTTATATTTCGAACATTTGAAAACAGGAAGGTACGTATAGTTGAACATCTCTAATGTTCATAGGATGAAGTTATTTTGCTCAGAGTATTTGCAATTGACGTGGGAGACTGTAAAATATAACCCTATTTAAATACATTATAAATCCTATTTTAATGAGACAATGAGATGAACTTCACAAAAAATACCTTGTTATGCAAAAAACCAATTAAAATAAATCCTAATTCAATAAGACTATAAATAAAAGACATCGCTAAGATTCAAGTGACCCACAATCGGGAAATTAGCACACATTGTACCTGGAGGATTATCACCATCACAGGACCATAGACTCTTCTGACCAAATGTTGTCGTTTTCCCGAAAGGTTGGTAAATGGTTATTGTTGTATACATAATGGAATGGTTTGCTCATTGCGTCATTTAGCAGTAATTACTGTTTATGGTTGCTGACCTGGCAAAGACTTTGCACGCTCAAGGTCGCAGTGGTCTTTGTTTTCCACTGGGCAGTGCTGCGCGTATTGTTGGTGCGTTGCGTGTCCCGCGAGGAGGCAGCAGAGTGGCAAACGGGCACAAAGTCCCCGTGCGTGACTTGGGGATTAATTAGGGATTTTCCGTAAAGAGTTTATTATCCACAGAAATATAATTGGGATGGTTCTTTTTCTTTTTATTCGGACACGGTGAGTTTTTTTTTATGTGTTGTATAGAATCGCATCAGCATATTGGGGGGTTGTGTCACATGAAGAAGACACGGCAAAGAGATGACGCATCGTTGGAGTTTTGTTGCCGACCGTAAAGTGCTTTTGTGTAACGCTTCTGATGGTGTTTTCTTGAAGATGGTTGGGCCTCCAGTGGCCCAGTGAATAAAGGCGTTCAGCTATTTATCAGAGGATTACTGGTTCGAATCCGTGCGATGGACTTGACAAAGAAAAGTAAGTGATCTTGCGATCGGAGGGTTGCTAGCTTTGCTACAAAAATACTAGAAAGTCGTCCAGAACATCCAACAAATTATACTACTGGCGTGTATACGGGACTGGTGCACGATAAATCTGATCGAGGTCTAATGTTCTGACGCTTATTGAGGTTGTGTCCGTTGCCAGCTCAGGTGTTGTCCTCGTCACCTGACCATGGTTCAAAAATACGATGAGACATCATTTCGTTTAAAATTTAATAAAATCGTGAAACTAGAATAACGATGACTTATCAGCTAGGTTTGGTTTGGTTAATTAACGTCGCACTAGAGCTGCACAGTGGACTATTGGCGACGGTTCGGGGCCTATCTCGAAGAAAAGACCCGGGAATAATGCCTCGTATTTTTTAACCATGGTCAGATGACAAGGACAACACCTGAGCTGCCACCCGACGCAACCTCCATAGGTATCAGGACATTGGACCCCGATCAGATTTAACGTGCACAAGTCCCGTATACACGCCGTTGAAATTGAAAGTGAATTCGGACGACTTCGCAGCGGAACCGGCCAACCTCCGATTACAAGTTCACTGCATTTAAATTTTTTTTGTTAAGTCTCTGATATCAGCCATATTTGAACTCGCAACCCTTTGGTTGCATAAATCTATGGCTCTGATTGGCTAAAAATAATTCCTCCGCTGCCTTAAAAATCAAATGAAATGTCGTCATATTTGGCGCCTTTACCGCAAACTGTTCAAAACAAAACGTCGTTCGCAAATCGTAATAGTAGTACGCTTTTTCGTTAACTTCACTTCCTCCCGCACAGATTGAACTATTTCCTCGCCAAATTCAAGGGTTAATGAATACCGACGATCCGGTGCTTTTTATTGGTTAAAATTGACATTACGTCATCGGATCGTTAATTACTAAAATACACAAAATTTAAAAACAGTTTAATTTCGCAATAGAAAGTAGGAATATTAAAATTCTATTGAAAGTGTTGTTCATCGTCCATTTTATTGAATGAATTTTCTTGCTTTTTTGAGAATTATATTTTTCGGCAGATGGATCTCATCTCTACAGCATAAAAAGCCTGTTCCCAAGTATAGATGTTTTTACTTTTCCCCATATTTCGATTAGCAGCAAATAAAATCTTGCCTTTTGTCAACAAAATATTACATTTTTTTATTAAAAACATCTTTAATTTTAAATAACTTAATCAGAACACAAACAAGGCGTTCCTGTCTCCATTTATTCTTCTTCAAAGAAACAAAAATTTAGGTTCCTTTTAAACAAATTAAACAACTCCAATGACATTAATTACCAAATGCAGGACTCAGAAGATAGCAGAGAAACAAGCAAATTCAAACAGAAGCATTGTTATCGAGTCTGGAGACGCAAAAGAAAACAACACCAGAAAACTTTTATAACATTTCATCTTCCCATTCCGCGCGCTCAAATAAGACAATAGGGGAGAGAGAACGCGCCTTTACCTGTACCACGGCCATTGAAAGTGATTTAAGGAATCATTTGTTCTTAAGACTTCTTCTCCCTGCTGCCAAACGAGAGAAGAAAAAAAAGAACAAAAACAATAAATAAAAAAAAAGAACCACCGAAAAAAAAAAAAAAAAACGAATTTGCGGCCGAATTCCAATCCAACAGGTCTTTCCTTATGTCCGCTGACCCTAGTCAACAGGTCAGGTGATAAAATGGAAAAAGAGGGGGGTGGGGGGAGAGAAAAGAAGCAAAATAAAAAGATAGAGTTAGTGATGCGGCTAAACGTCAAGCTGGTAGTCTTATCTGCCCCCCCCCCCCCTCATGCTGCTTTTCTTTTTATATTTTTCATAGTCATAATCCTTAAGGCCCCCAGGCGGGCCCGGTCCCTTTCCCAAGATCCCTCACGGCAACGATCTCGCAGACGATTTATTCTACCACAGAGATATAGGGTTGCCAAATTTGGCACAAGATCGCGAGTTTGGCAATTTTTCAATGCACAGTGAGTAATAAAAGTACGAGGCGAGTGGCATTGTTCGGCTCGCTCAAGCCGGGTTGATTGTCCTTGAAGAATAAAACGATCATTATAAAATTTTTGAATCTCATTAAAATTTAAATATAGGACCACAGTTAATTATGTTGGTTCATTTTAGTGGTTTATCTTTATAAGTTTTAAATAACAAATGACGTCAACATTTGCAAATGAAAATTATAGTAATGAATTGTATTTATTTCTTAATTCGAGAAACCTCTTGGAAAAAGTTCAACGAAACCTTTTTTTTATCCAATTAATTTAATTGCAGATATGATTTATTTTATTTCAAAATACGTGAATAAATCAAAAGATGAAATACAACAGCATGATTAAATGAAACTTTTTTTTAAAAAAAAGCCTAAAATTTAAATCTTCTTACAGAAAATTTTCTTTTTGGAAGACTTTGCATATCCATGGTTATTCCGTTGCCAAAATCAGGACTGTAACTTTACTCTAATTCAATTAAAATTATATTAATTAAAATGTTAAAATTTAGAACTTTCTCATCATTATCAATTCGTAATGTTTTATTCGCTTCTGCAAATTGAAATTTTCAGAATTGGCAACCCTGGGTTTAGTTCCCATGTACCCTTGCGCGAGATTGACGATGTCGGGTTACTAGATTTGGCAGTGTATGGAAAGTAACGACGTGTGTTACCTGTTCTGTATGGAAATTCCAAGACACCCGAGTTGAGGTATGCCATTAATTATCCGCGGATTATTTATTCGTCTCGTAATGAATATCGAATCGTTGAATGAATGTCATAAGTAATTGATCCTAATGGACATTTCAGATAGAAGTTTCTTGCTTGCTTCACTTACAAGGTGGGGACATTGCACTGTTTGATAGTAAATGCAATGCGACGAATTACTATTGCACCATTATTTGTAATGAAAAGGTTATCTTCAAGATCAAAAATACAATTTAGTGTGTACAACCAGGCACGTAGGTATAGATTTTTCATGGGAGGGGTTCAATTCCCCGTTCCCCCCCCCCCCCCCCAATAATTCAAAACTCCCCCTCACCCCCATTTTTTAAAAAACTTATTCATTTTTATTTAAGTACACAGGAATAAATTGACAGATAAATATCGAAACAGCAACATCATATAGTTTTCATGGAATCGTTACCAATATCAGTATATCAGTCATTACTTATTTTTAAAATTAGCAAATGTCACTCCTAAATTGGAAATAAATTAGAGAACAAATTTAAATTTTGGTATCCCTTGTTTAGAATAATATATGTTTGGAGAAACTTGTTTATACGGCCCAGTTTGATGATATTATCCCTTTGTAGCCGAAATCAAAATACTAAATAACGAAACATGATTACGTCATGTTAGGCTTAGTTTGAGATAAAAATGACATCAAAACGTATTTTTGACGCCTTTTGAAAACTGTCTTCCGAGGTAAGACTCAGAAAAAAAACAGGTTTTCTCTCCAGTTAATCAACAAGAAATATTATACGAGAAATTGAAATTTTTATGATTTTTACAGTAATTCGATTTTTATTTTTCTTCTTAACTTTCAATGGGAGGGGTTTGAACCCACTGAACAGTGGCGTAGGAACTTCTTTTTTTCAGGGGAGGCTGAATTTTTTTTTCAATATATATATTGTTATACAATATATAGTACGGAGTTGTGAGCTATTAAACAATTAAAAAACAATCAATGCTTTACATTTTTACAAACGTGTTTTACTTGTATCCGTTTTTGTTTGGACAGCTTTAGAACATAAAGTAACCAGAAATAATAGTAATTTCAAATATCCGTATTGTACGCTAAAATATGAATTTTTTCAGATTTGAGGAATTCAATCTGAAATTTAACTTTCTTCAACAGAATGTAATTTTCTAAAAGAAGACATTTCAACTATATAAGCTGTTTAGTTTCATAGTGCATGAATCTGATGGTTTATTATTTCAAATGGAATAAATTATGGGAAATACGATTATAATTTATAAAATGTCCACAAATAATATTTTTTTTATTTAAAAGCGTATTTTTTACATTGTTCTTAAAACTACTCTTTAAAGCTTTAGCGTTGTAACTTTCAAAGCAAATTCCCCCCACTTTAAAACACGTTTAGAATAAATAAGGGATGCTTCCTTTCGAATGCCTCTTTGTAGGAATTCTCTATTTCTACAATTTGTTTTTTTAAGCATTTTTTTTAAATAGTATAATATTAGGGGGGGGGGGGGGGCTGAGCCCCTTCAAAATAATTCCTGGGGGGGGGGGGGGGCTCGAGCCCCCCTACTTCCTACGCCTATGCCACTGAACCACCCCCTTACCTTCGTGCCTGTGTACAACTTAAGGTTATTTAAAAAAAGAGTCCCATGCACTTTTCTTATACACGGTTTTTTTTTATTACAAAGACGAAGCGAATAGAGGAATTATTTGAGATTTTAAAAACTATACCTGCAGTGGATTTCCATAATAACCATCCCCTTTTTGAACCACAACTATAAATAATAACTAACGTTAATTTGCATACTGCCCCTTTCTGTAAGACTCATTTTCCCAGCTACCCAAACCATTCTCTCTTGAATTCCCACAGTTGCACACTTGGATTCCACAGTTGCAATTCCCACAGTATATTTCTGATGGCCAGCATATTTTACTTTCTTTAGTCAGAACAGCCTTCAGTGAGGTTCGTTCCCTACATTCCTTTCTCAGGGCCTAATTTGGCGAACCGAAACTCATCAAAGTGTCTCTATAGACAGACGATCTTTTGTTTAATTGTATCACATTGTCCTTATGATTCATTAATTCTCGAACACCTAGCTCTGTAATAATTTTTTCGGTAGACTCCTGGTAAATAAATGACTTTTTTAAGAAATGTTATACGGTTCTTAGACATCTTTTACCATGACTGCATAGCTGATATATCATGCCTCAGTAATGGGCGGTATTTTATATATATATATCAATAATATATATGTATGTATGGTATGGTGTGACATGGCATGGCATTTATAATTTTTGTCTATGGTGTATAATTAAAAAATATATAAGTTATTTTTTCTTTATAAATTATATTATTTTTGGCTTCGGTTAGCCGGTTGTAAAAACGTTGGATTAGCCGGAGGTAAATGTTTGTTAAAAACGTTTACTCTAGATACTATTTGATATTATACTTGATAATTTAATGATTTTTTTCAAATAATTGTACATATTGTAAAGAATATATGGTTTTCATTTTCTTTTTGGAAAATATTTTACGTTACAGTTAAACTAATTTAATTTTGTATTCAATAAATTTAGCATTTGTAATATGTATTTCTAGTTATCATACCATGTAAAGCATTATAAAATAAAAAATATATGACTATGTTTTCTAAATGCACATAAAATGTTGTTTAGGCAAAATAAACTGTTTTTTTTCCCCGCTAAAATATTGGCTTAAACTTTGCTTGTTTGTGCTAAGAAAATCCTTGAGTCGTCCCTGATTTTGGCACACTTAGAAGTTAAAGCTAAAAAGTGTGTTAAGGATAAATACAAAAAGCTACAAAACAGAATACATATAAAGAAACGAGACGGTAAGATAAAAATAAAATATGTAAGTACCTCGTTTTCTTTACTAAAAAAAGAACCGAAAGAGAGGAAACTATAAAACATTATCAACTACACTGAAATAGATCTCTGCTATTCAGTTAGTTTCTTATGAGATTCTCCCATGAATGCCCGCCTACTTTTTCCTTTTATTTAAAAATGGAAACTCCGCAAATCACTTATATTTGCAACAGTTAACTCGTCTATACCTTTTGCTCATCCACCATATCAGACAAATTTCTCTCTCTTTTATTTCGTTACGTTAACCGTTTCAGCACGAGTGAACACACTGAGGAGTCTCTCTTTTTTTGGTTTTTTGTTTCTATGAAATGTACCGCCTCATTCATCCCTGTCTGACTTTGTGCTTTTGTACTTAGGATGTGCCTCATTTTTAGTGACAACCGGGGCCTCTTCTAACGAGCAGTCGCGGTTTAGTTGGGCAGTCGCGGTTTAGTTGGGCAGTCGTCAGGCACGTAGGTATATATTTTTCAGGGGGATGGTTCAGTGACTGAGTAACCCCCCCCCCCCCTCCCCCATTTTTTTAATCTTACTAATTTGTATTCAAGTAAACAGGAATACGTTGGCATATAAGTATCGGAACAGCTACATTTATCATTTATTTTTCATGAAATCGTTACCAACATGAGTCATTAACTATTTTTAAAATTTGTAAATATTAATTAAGCCCTAATTACGAAATAAATTTAGAGAACAAATTTATATTTTGAAATTCCATGTTTAAAATAATATATGGATGCCGTTTTAAAATTTTTAATATTCGTCGCCGAAATTCAAATGCTATATAATGAAATACGATGACGTCATGTTACGCTTAGTTTGAGACGGAAAGTTCCAATTGCGGCCCATGGCAACTTTTTGTCTGGCCGATAAACAAATGTTTTCTTCTTTGAGAATATGGTAAACCCGTCTCCCTTCGGCCGCAATTGGGCTATTGCCGTTTGAGATAAAAAATAACCTCAAAACATGTTTTTGAAGCATTTTGTAAATTATTTTCCGGGATAGGACCCCCGAAAAATATCAGGTTTTCACCCCTGGAACTCAATAAGAAATATTGAAATTTTTCTAGAAATTGAAATTTTTCTAGATTTTTTAAAGTATTTTTATGATTTTTACAGTTATTCGACTTTTTTTTTCTTCTTGACTTTCAATGGGAGGGGTTTGAACCCCATGAACCACCCCCTTACCTACGTCCCTGGCAGTCGTAAATCAGTAGTGGGCAGTTCGTGAGTTATAAATGGTCAGTGGTTAAATTTATTTTTTAGTGTCATTAAAATTCATACAAAAAACGTATTTAATAGGGTAAGATGGGTGGAAAAAGTGCCAATTCTCTTCATTGAAAGCTATTTTTCATTTATAAAAGGTTATTTATCTGAAGCGTTTTTAGTGTATTAATGGGTACCTTGACATCATCTTTGAATATGTTTCATATTTTTTAATTGCTGAAATTTTTATTTTTCATATATTTTTTTAACTACAGGTGGGGTAAAATGGGTAGTCATTTGGAAATTACGAAATTTTTTAAGTAAAAAGGCATTATTAAAATAAGTTTTTTAGTCAAATTAGTAACTTGAATAAAATAGAATAAATAGCAGCCATTAACTGATAACTCTTACAAACTCAGCATATATAACTTAGTATATAAAGAGTCAGTAAACTCAGTAACAGTCTTCCTAAAAAAAAAGTTATTAACCGCCGTTTTAAAAAAATCGTCATTTTTTTGTTATTTATTATTATTTAATAAAACGTCTTCTATAACTGATAGTATAATTATAGTATTGTTCGTTTATTTTGATTGCGGAATATTTGCTGTATTTACTTTATTTTTAATTTGTTCCGCAGACGATTTTTTAATCCGTTTTAAAACTATTTATTTTCTAACAAAAGCAGAAAATAGTGTTTTTCTGTGATCGAAATGTGTTCTTCTCGTTCACGTTTTTTTTTAAAACCGGTATGAAACTTAATTAAAATAACATATAAACAATGTTAAATATATTATAGATAATTCTTGTCAAAAAAATCCATAAAAAAAAATCCATATTTCTCTAAAAAAATAAATATATACAGACAACTCTCGTTATCTCGAACTCGAATGGAAGTGTATAAAAATTCGAGATATCGAAAATTCGAGTTATCGAAAATCCTATAAAAAAGCTGTTTTGGTAAAAAAACATACTAGTATACTTACACGACTTTATTTAACATATCTATCCAAAATAGTTTGGTGAGTATTTCTATTTTTTTCGAAATCAATTATATTTTCCAAATGCCCGATTGCTTGAAATGTTTCTGATGTTTTCATTTCCGGCCTCGATTCAATGAATGCACGCATAGATTTTATCGAAGATAGAGCATCTTACAAAGTTATCTTTGGAGGAGGTTAGCATTCTTAATTCTTCTTCTTCTTCTGAGAGCGATCTCTCATCAAATGCTGCTATAGAGAGTGCATTGCCTAAACAAAAATGAGAAGGGGTCGAGTGTCGTCTTCATATTTTAAGTGAGTTGCTTTCTGGACGGTCGGTAATGTTCCAAGAAAGTGACTCGCACTTTACCGAAAACGCCAGCTGGCTTGTGGGACGATAAATCATTAATCTTCCTTATTGGACTGACTTTGCGTTAAAGACAAGGGGATATAGTCCAGGGAATCCAGTCTGGCGACATTCAAACAAAAGGGTGGGGCACAGGTAGGAATCCATTGTACGTATACCCTTTCAATAACGCACAATAAGAAAGAGAACTGATAAAGAAGAACGCGGCGATTACATATATGCTAAAGGTTCTTCAAAATCCGTAGTTTTGAGAGGAAAACAAAATTCTGAGTTGTGAGGAAACTTCGAGTTATCGAAAATAACGATGAAAAACTTCGAATTAAAGAGATAAAATTACATTAAATAAGTAATGAAGGTGCAGGGAAATCGATTTTTTTCGAGATATCGAAAAATTCGAGTTATCGAAGTTCGAGTTATCGAGAATCTACTGTACTTTGATTTTTTCTTCTTTTGTTGACTTTAAGTTTGTGAACCTAATTGAGCATTCGTAAATTTTCGGAGCAATTGGAGTAGACAACCATAAATTTTGCTTAGAATAGGCCCCTGTTGACACTACATTGAGATGTGAATGTGTATTTTTTGTGTAAACTTTTAAATTTTATTTCATCCATCACGAAAGTCAGTAAAAGTTGACAATGTCATAAAAAGATCGTATCCTGGGTGTGTATATATTTTTTCGCTTCCAATCCGATTCAGTAATAACTTTATTTAGGTATATTCGACTATAATTCTTACATCTAATAATTATATTACTCACAGACCTCTATACGCAAACTGGATCTCGCGTAACCACAGTTTCAATACCTGTTCGCTGCGCAAAATGAAATCCGCCATTAAAAACCCCAGATATAAGTTTTTAAATGCTACTTTGCGTTGCCATTTTGTTATTATAAATTTTTAAATCAAGCAGAATTTTCCAAATTATTATAGGAGCCCCAGTTGCTCAGTTGGTAAGGCATTCAGCTACTAATCAGAGGATTGGTGGTTCGAATCCGTGCAATGGACTTGACATAGAAAAGTAAAAAAGTAGTGATCTTGCGATCGGAGGGTTGCCAGCTTCGCTACAAAAATACTAGAAAGTCGTCCAGAATATCCAACAAATTATACTGGCGTGTATGCGGGACTGGTGCACGATAAATCTGATCGAGGTCCAAAGTCCCGACGTCTATTGAAGACGTTGGGTGCCAGTTCAGGTGTTTCCTCGTGATCTGACCATGGTTCTAAAATAACGAGGTGCATGTATGAATGTGTGTGTGAATGTGTTTGTGTTCCCGGGTCTTTCCTTCGAGATTGACCCCGAACCGTCGCCAATAGCCCACTGTGCAGCTCTAGTGCGACGTTGATTAAAAAAACCAAAACCAAACCAAACCAAATTATTATAGATAAATAATCCCCCTCCGCAAATGTTGGTAAATTCCTGTAGACTTAGCAAAAACTCAAACCTAGTTGACAAATTTGTGAAACATTTGAAATTTTTTTAAAGATAAAACTAAGAATTTTTACATAAAGAAAAGCCAAATGTTTCAAATTTCCAAATAGGTTTGTGATTTTATCAAGTCAACAGAAATTTACCAACATTCTTACGATCCGTCCACAGACCTAGCGACGACCCTGAGCGCGAACAAACTTTGATTTATACGGCAATTCGAAAAATAAACAGTGGGGAAAAATATATAGCTGTAACTCACCTTTTAATTAAGTTATTAAAAAAATTGAAGTTCAAACCTTTTTCCGAATGGAAATCTTGCCGTCTCACTAAAATCGGTCCATTAGTTTCCTTGATATGCGCGGACAAACACAGACCCCCTTTTCTCCCCGTAACTTTATTAGTTTAGACTAGCCGCATGACGCCGTATAGCCGGGACCCGTGGGCAGTCAAGCACGCATAAAACCCCCTAGCTATTTTCATACTATATAGCATGGGCTTCACAAATAACAAATATCCAAGAATAACAAATATCCACAAGTGATGACCCAGTTCGTAGGATAATTTACTGCTGATCGGAAGTTTGCTGGATCAAACAGCGTCTAAAAGTTCGCTGTCTTGAACGAACTGTTGCAAATTCGTTCTGGTCTTCCTTTCGTGGGTTTTTCTTACAACATTTTAACCCTTCAACACCACAGACGTACCTGTCGTACGTCAAGCTATAAACACTCGATATTTAGTATAATAATATATGCCCTATGGTACGGCGTACGCCCGGTATGTACGTCCAATGTCGTACAGGCCGTACGTCACGACCTTGCTACTTGTTATCCGTTTAGGTGGTTTTGTACACACCAGCATGATTTTCTCTCTAATATGGAAGAGGTTCGTAAGAAAGTGAGATATAAATAGTATAAAAAAATACTTTCGTATTTTTCAAAAGTACAATTGAAGACATGGGTGCAAGAACAAGGCAGCTCCAGTTATGCAAAATTGCTCAGTAAGGACGAAAAGCACTGATCGTTTCTCCTCCCATTTACAGGGGAGGGGGTCCTCAGAAAAACTAGGGGGATCGAAATTTGTTTGTAAAATATATATCCCAGAACTGCAAATTAAATCATTTTTAAGTTTACGTATGAAATTGGGATACACTGTATTTTGCAAATTTCCAATACTATGTTACAAAATGTCTACGATTTCAAGGAAAATGACAATAAAATATTACACTGGTGTTTTTATTACCCTCAAATGGCTCCAAGCAACATAAAAATGTAAGAAGATAAAAACAACTGATTTCTAAAAAAAATAATAAGTCTTCAGTTCAGGAGCAAACTATCATAACGTGATTTATCACGTTGAGGCGATTTGAAAGAAAACGCAAATAACTTTTCCTAAATGCACTGACTATAGTGTACAATTTTCAGTTGTTGAAAGTTTTTTACATCGCAGCAAATCATTGAACTAATGAAACTGTTTAGTTCTATAGGAAATTCGAAACCGAATTCAGTTATGTAATAATCTCATATTTTGAACAAAACACGTTTTGATTGTTTGCTCCACAATTTTGTCTGCTCTCATTACAGCATCTGTTGGACCGACCTTAAGAAAACTTGACAAATTTAAAATAGTAGTTCAATAGATTTTTATTGTATTTTATGTCGATGTGTTCTAAAAAAATAGAGTTATTACAACTTCTAAATTTTTAGCACACCTTTTTTAAATATTTTTCAAAGTATAACTAACATACACTGTGTACTTACTTAGGATAAAAAAATTTTAAGCCATAAAGCTTTTTTTATCTGAGATTTAAAAAAACAAATCATAAAAATGCTTACATTTAAAATGCGCCACTGATTATAGGTAAAAAGTTAAATGTTCTGTTCCAACGAATATCCTTATTTACCATTTTCAATAAATTTGCTACATGAGTTGTTTGCATATTTATTTGAAATTGTGCATTTACAGTGACAATAATTTAGAGCTTTTTGCTTTTGCAATTTCCGCTATAAATAAATGATTAAATTTCGGAAAAACTAATAAAAAAAAGTAGAAGTCAAGGGAAAAGGATTAGTTAGCTGAGAGCCACATTAAAGTTAACTAGAATTAAACTAAAGGATTTATGATAATATTAACTTCAATCCTATAGTTTATTATCACAGCTGAGAAGTTTTGCATGTATCTCTAAGAGATGTTTTATTTGTTAGAAGGGTCATTTGTAAGGATATTTAAATCCTTACGTCTCTGAACCCTGATTAAAATTCGTCTCACAGCACGGTACCACAAAGAATTGCCTACTCCCCGCAGCGCGCCAAATAGGTATTTCTTGGCGAAGAAACATTGGCGACCATTACCTTCGACGGCAACCTCGATCGAGTCCGTTGCCACCCGACGGGGAACAACGACGCGCAGTTTCTCGGTTGCAGTTTCCTAACAAACTTTACGTCAGTGGAACTGAACGAAAAACTTGCAACGAACTTGGAGTTATAACACGGGATCGCTTTTTGTAGCTGGTTTTCTTCTGCACCATCTTGGATATTCTTCTGCTCAAAAATCAATTGTGTTCGAACGCAGTTTTTCGGTCGTTTGCAAAGTAAGATCGAAAAGTGCGCGTTCGAAACTGTGAGATGTGTTGTGCTATCACGTGACATTTTCTTGGGGTTTTTGTTTGTTGTTATCGTCAGACGATTTTCGCCCGGGAATTTCAGCAACAAGTGGTTCTCGTGTCTGCGACTGCGTATCGTTTGAGTGTGATCATGTGCGGTCTTTAAATTCTTTGGTAAGTGGTCTTATTTATATTTTTAGCATTCACGATATAAAACGTATCGCGAATAATTATTCTTGGATACGTTTAAGAATAATTGTTTAACATTGTTTACGATTTTTCATTATTTATGGCATCGTTTTTTTTTTTTTTTAAATACGTGTTTATTTTTATTCGTTTTTTGCAAATATCTTTTGATTTTCGGAAAAAACAACGTGATTTGTAAGATAAAATCGTATGGATTATTTAAAAATTAATTTTCAAATCTGGATATTTTTAATCTTTAGGTAATTTATTTTTATTTAAAAGTGGTCTCAATTACCACTTAATTAGTGAAAAGCTTCCATGTAATCAAATTTAAAACAATATTAAAAAAATAACGTTATTTTAAACGGAACAAATTTTAAAGGTTTGCTGGAAGTTGGGCTCATGCATTTTTTTACATATTCTGATACTAATATATAAATACTAACTGAAATACTCGTTCTACGCACGGAAAGGAAATAAATTACAAAATTGATACAAATACAATATTTATAGCGAAATAAACAATAAATAATAAAAAAATGCGCTTAAAACTTTTTTTTTGTCAAAAGTTACCTACATTTACATAAAGCAAGATAAATCAAAGTACTTATTAGATCAAATTTAATTAAAAGTAAAGAAAAATAAATAAATGTAATTATTTTTGCTTAAACACGTTTTAAATATTCTTTTAATTCTTCCCCATCACCAGAAGTTTTGTGTATCTTAGCCTTTTGGCTACAAGCTAAAATCTAAAAACATATAAATTAGTGTACAATTTTTCTATTACCTTTAAAAAATTGAAAACGTCTCACCCGTTCATACTCTGGGGCACAACATTCTACTACCAGTGCGCTCAGTTTTTTGTGAATTTTGCATTGATTAGGCATTTAGATTCGAAAATATTAACCCTCACATTAAAATAGGCTTTAATCTCTACAAGTGATTTTAAAATGTGTAGCAACAAGATAATTTTAATTTGACCTTCGGACAAAATTTTCATGATGTTTAATGCTAAAGGTTCTATGAAATAACAATCCAACTACAATTATAATTTAATTTTAAGCATTTAATGGCATATTTAAGAAAAAATCGAGTTGGCAAGGAGTTTGGGTAGTTTTATACCCACAAAATAACTTTTAATCATAGGAAGGAATAATTCAATAATGACTTTCAAATAAAAATATAGTAATTTTAATGCTATCTTGTAAGCATAGTTAAATTAGTACCATACCCCCAATGTACCACTGCGGTTCTGTAGTCGATATTTAGGTACATGTGCACTGTCAATGCATTGTATGTTTACAAAATAAGCTTAACACTGCATTGTTGCATAGCAATGTTGATTAATAATGTTGATAGCCAATTGAAGTACCTGTTATTTTGATGGATGTTAGTAATAAAGAATTAAAAATAAATGTATCAGCTGTGGCATAGCAATTAAAAAGTTAAAGGGTTGTCTCAACTGTTTCATTTCCAGAATATTTACAAATATAAAAAAAAATAAAGGCTAATTAGTCACAATTAGCAATTATTTGTAAATTAGTAAATTTTAATTACTGAGAAAATTGCATAAATTTCACAAGATATTAAAAAATGTTGGTAGAACATTTTGGCTAGGGGGGGGGGAGGGGGTGAGAGGGGCTTGAGCTCCCTGATTGAAAGAATACTTGAACATACAAAGGATTAAAATTACAATTTTGCATAGTCTTCAAAAATGTATAAATTATTTTATTTTGGCACAGGTCCACTAACGATTACAAAAGATAAACTATAAGGTCCACTACCTTATAGTTTATCTTTTGCAAAACTGAATAAAGCTTTTTGTTTTTAAACTCATTTTCCAGCTAATCTTGAATTTTGTGTAATTGGATATCTAGTTTTTCCTGCAATAAATACAGTAGTATTTAGTAGGGATGAAACGGATATCCGGTAACTATCCGGTATCCGGCCTATCCGGCTGATTTTTAACTATCCGGTAACTATCCGATATCCGGAAGTAAAGTGCCGGATATCCGATTTTCCAAGCCGGATATCCGGATGAATAATACATCGAAGATTTTTTTGTGGCGGTCAATTATCTTTGCTAAGAATATGGTATTTAAGTATTTTCCTGAAAATTCTACCAATGTATTAACAGTGTGCAGATTCTCCCTTGAATTTTTCTCGTTTTTAACTTTAAAATTCTATTAATTTTTTGTTAACGAATCGTTATGGTGGAGGGTCATCACATCACACAACTAATATAAAGTGAAAATAAAAATAAATTTCTCAAAAGTTTAAGCAAACTTGAATTTTTATGTTTGGAATGAAAGGGCATATGGTAAAAATACAATTATTCAGAAATTGAGTTCAAAGTGTACTAAACATACGCCCATTGCTTGCACCACACTAGACTAACACTTTGTAAATAAAAAAGTTTTTTGAATGTTTATTCAATCTTGGTATCACCTTAAGGGTAAGTAATTGGGGAATATTATAGAATAAAAAAATATTTCGTAATATTTGGCCGATTTCCGTATTTTCTAGTGTGTATGAGAAGATATTTTCATAAAAAAGAAACTGCCGGATATCCGGCAATATCCATTTCGGATATCCGATATCCGGTTTGTAATGTGCGCCGGATATCCGGTATCCGGCAAAACCACTATCCGGTTCATCCCTAGTATTTAGTTAAATTCAGGAAAACATTGTACAAAATTGAAAAAAAACTTTTTTATAGACATGTCATTTAATAATATATATATATTAGGGATGAACCGGATAGTGGTTTTGCCGGATACCGGATATCGGATATCCGGGGCACATTACAAACCGGATATCGGATATCCGAACTGGATTTTGCCGGATATCCGATCGGATATCCGGCAGTTTATTTTTTAGGAAAATAACTTCTCATACACACTAGAAAAAACGGAAATCGGTCATAAATTTAAAAATATTTTTTTATTCTGTAATATTTCCCAATTCCTTATCTTTAAAGTGATACCAAAATTGAATAAACATTCAAAAAACTTTTTTATTTACAAAGGGTTATTCTAGGGTGCTGTTAGCAATGGTCGTATGTTTTGTACATTTTACACTTAATTTCTGAATAATTGTAATTTTACTATATGCCCTTTCATTCCAAACATGAAAACTCGAAGTTTGCTTAAACTTTTGAGAAATTTATGTTTTAATTCAACTTTATATTAGTTGTGAGATGTGATGACCCTCCACCATAACGATTCGTTAAAACTATAATTTTAAAGTTAAAAATTTGAAAAAAAGTTTTTTTTTTTTTAAAGTCTCTATTGGTTAAAGGGAGAATATGCACACTGTGAATACATTGGTAGAATTTTCAGGAAAATACTTAAAGCAAGAACAAAGAAAATCGATCGCCAAAAAAAAAATCTTCGATGTTTTATTCATCCGGATATCCGGCATGGAAAATCGGATATCCGGCACTTTACTTCCGGATATCGGATAGTTACCGGATAGTTAAAAAGCAGCCGGATAGGCCGGATACCGGATAGGCCGGATAGTTACCGGATATCCGTTTCATCCCTAATATATATATATATATGATTCAATAATACATATGGACTAATGACATTGACTCCATAATATTGGACCTCTTTCTTATAGCGACTAATGGAAAGTCCTAGTGGCTTGATTAATTTGCATGTATATGCAAAAGCAGTTGTATCCAAAAATGGAAAAATGAGATTTAGTGCCAATAGTTACTTTATAACTTTGGTTTATTTTAAAGTCTAATAAAGGAGCAAAGTCGTATTTTACTATTAAAAACTAAAAAAAAAGATGTCTGCAGAAGCAAAAGTAGCTCTATCCAGTAAACGTGAACATGAGCTTTAAAAGTAGTTTGATTTCTGATTAACTGGTATTTAGATGCAGTGTTGTAATGCAGCCTACTGGGATTGAACTATCCCGGGACCTTTCGCATGCTACACCGATACTCTGTCCATTAGGCTAAAGTACTTACTGTACCCCAAGGAATGGTATAACAAGTTTTGCTTCTTGAAAAAAAAAATGGTGATCCATATGTTTGCAAAAGAAGTTAAAAACCTTCATTCGATTGCAAAACAAGCTATTTGAAAATAAAATTTAAATTATAACTAATTCTGTTAACAATATTTAAATTTGTACAGTTTTTTGCAACATACTCAAAAAAGTTTTTAGTGCATGATTTTGCACCTGGAATAATCATATATTTAAAAATTTAAATCTATATTCCATATATATTTTAAAGTCTCTTGCACACAAAACTTTTCATTTCATTATTTATGCTTTCTACTTGAAGGGTTTAAGAAATTTTACTTGATTTAGTTCCACTGACCAAAAAACCTTTTTCGCAATTGTAAAGTTGTTTTTTTGTGCATCTGATATTAATTTTTTTAATTAATTTTAAAGATATTTCAAGTTATACTTCAAATCTTTTTAATTGTAAAGATATTGCAAGTTATACTTTAAATCTTTTTAATTGTAATGATATTGCAAGTTATACTTCAAATCTTTTTAATTGTAAAGATATTGCAAGTTATACTTCAAATCTTTTTAATTGTAAAGATATTGCAAGTTATACTTTAAATCTTTTAAATTTAAAATATATTGTAAACTGGAGTATTTTTATGAATAAAAAAAATTGTATGCATTCCTTGAAAAACTGGAGATCCCCTGACAAGATATCAGACCCATTATACATCAGTGGGTTAAGATATTAGTTAATAAATGTTTATAATGCCTAATTGATTATATAATATAATTAAGAAGTTAGTCCTATAACTATATTTTGCAGTAAGAATTCAGACCCAATATATTCCTTCTTTTGGTTTATGTTTTAATTATGGAACACTTTATTTTTTCAAACTTTTTTTTTTATATTTTAATGAATAAAATTAAAAGTTAATTGTTAAATTATTCATTGAATGCAATTTTTTAAGGTTATTCATTGAATTTTCTTGGTTTATTTTATTGAATAGAACGTTTGAGATTTTTATCCTTTACCTTTTTATAGTTCGCTGTGTAAAAGTATAAAGGATATTTGAGATTTTGGCATTTAATAGGCGACAATCCCTCTTAAATTGAAATAGACAAAGTAAAAGCCGATTTTTATTGCACATTTGGATTAGATTATAATATAAACTTTATATTCTTGAAGTTTAAAAAAAAAATCATTATAAAATGAAGCGATAAAATTAATTCACTTTGAATATTTTATTAGATAAACCTATATAGTATACTTGTAATGTACAAAGCTGTTAAAATCTCAATTTTTATCTTAAATGGAACTGTCCCAATTTCAATGCAGGGTCTACCCATTTTATGGTTAGTTCTTGATTACCTACATGTTTTTCGTGCTAACATTTTCTGATTTTTTTAATGTTATCTTAATATTTTTTCAAATGAGATTGATTATCTATTCTTTAACAGATAACAAAATGAAACAATAACCGACTTCTTCCGACACGCTTTATTTGTAGCCAAAAATCTACAGCATAAATATTAATCTTAATTTTATTTTGTCTTATCAATCAATGTCCCCACTGTATTTTACCAGAGATAGATCGAATCCTTCCTCCCCGATTTTAGATAAGCAAGCATGATTTGGCATTCTATTTTAATCCACCCAAAAATTGCAAATCATTCAAGCAACAAGTGTGCATTTTGTAAATATTAATTAAAAAAACATTTGTAAAAACACTTGATATGGACTTTTACTTTTCTTAATTTCGAAAGAAAACGTGTAAACTTTTGAAAATTGGGTGGAGTTAATAACTAATTAATAACCATAAGGTTAATACAAAAAAAAATGAAAATTTTGTGAACATTTAATAATTAACCGACTTCCGGCTATTTAATAACCATTAAAAATACTACTCTATAGATGAAGCAAGTCACTAATGTAAAAAAGTTCAAAAATACCAGCATTAAAATAATTTTTAAATAACTGAATTAAAAAATACTTTTAGTAACTTTTTTTTTACTGTTTCCTTTAAATCCAATGAGTAAAAATCGAGTATTACTAACATTTATTCGCAATTTATAAAATCGTTATTTTTAAGGCCTCGGTGGGAAAAGAAGTATTGTTGTTGCAAGAGATATTTCTTTTATAATTGAAGTTTAAATTCCAAATAGTCATAAGTAATTTATAGTCAGGCATGTATTCTAATTATTAAATTATAAATATAAGAGGCAATGAATTTTTCTTCATATAAAAGAAGTACTATATATATTAGTTTTTAAATTCTTTATATATATATTTAGTTAGAAATGAGTTCTTTAGTGTAAAATTTTTTCAGGATTATTCGACATAAATTCGAAGTTGTAGTTGTTAGTTTCATTTATTACTTTATATAAACTTGAAGTTTGAAATATAACGTTAATGGATACGACACGACCTGCAGCCGAGATTAAAATGCTGACGGTTAAACAAAAGCACGTGTTGCAGATGCCTCTGCGATTGGTGAGTAGTTTTTTATTCACCTGATTTTGTATAACCGTCAGCATTTTAATCTCGAAACCAGGTCGTGCACAGTGTTCATTAAAATTATGACGCTTTACTATAGTCTGAAAATCTTGCGTTTTTCATTCTAAACACAAGAATTCTTTTGGTCATCATAGAAAAAAAATTTGAAATTTATTCGATTTTATGCTTTACAAGACTTTTTTTTAAGCAAAAACGCCCAATTTATTTATCGCTTTTTAAATAGTAGTAAACAAAATGAGCCGCATTTTCCGAAAATACAGCCTCAACAATTCACGTTTACCTGCAAATCGAAGTAAATGCCTTCAATTAGAGGCAGAAATGTTTCCACAAACATTCTTCTCAAAATGTTCCCGGGAAAACAAATTTAACTTTAATACTTTTGTTTATAGTTGCGCTTTCTTCAATACTTAAATATTTTCATTTTTCATGCATCTGCAACTCCACAAAATACAAAATAGTTTTAAAGCAAATGCTTCCCGCCATATATAAAAAAAAACCGATTTACTAAGTTTTGTTGGTTTTATGGAATTGTATTCAACTGGAACGAGAATTCGCTGCCGTATTTTTAAATAAAGATGGAGAATTTCTAAATAGGTTCGGAACAGTAACTAAACCATCGCACTAGAAACGTTTTGGTTAAGATTTTAAGAATAACATTTAGAATAATTTCTACATTTCAACGCGCCATTGAACTTTCTTTTTGGTCTTGCTGGTTTTTAAGGCCTTCCATTCGGCTGTCCAATCACAAACACCTTCTATTCTGAATTTGTAACGTTGAAAGGGTTTAGTTGTTTTATTTTGGACCAGCTAAAAGCTTCAAAGACGTGGGTGGTCATTTCTGTAGTAATTTTTACCTGGAATCGTTTTATTTCTTTGATTTGGGTTATTTGTTTTATTTTAAACTATTAGCCTTGGGAACGCTTCGACATCTGTAGAAGCTTTAAACCCGTTTAGTTTTAAAAGCGTTTTAACAGTATTATTTATTATTCGAAATTCTCGTGATAATAAATGATTGTTGGGACTTTCATTGAAAATATGGCACAGTTTATTGAAATTTTAATGGTTATATATAAAGTAAGGTATTTGTTATGATTTTAGATATAATGTGGATTGTTACTTAAATTCTTACGTCAACGTTTTTTAAATATTTTATTTTCGATTAGGATAGATCAAAATGTAAAAATGTGGTAAAGTTTATAAAAAAAAAATCACAGTTGTAGGAAAATAAATGTTTTAATTTGTTTTGTAAATGTTTTAATTGTTAATCACAGTTATCTTTGTAAAACATTCCTTCTGAACTAAAACAAAATCATTTATAATCAATATTCTAATCAACCATTTCAAATGCGTTTTCTTAATACAGCCACACATATAAACTCTATAGAATTCTTCATGTAATGTACGGACTATTAGAACTATGTGTCAAATGCAATTTCTTTCCAAGGAAAATAAAATTGTCACGTTTTTTTAAACCCTGTACAATAACATAAAACGTACTTTGTAATTTACATAATTAATGCACGAAAAAAATATTAAAGGGCGATGTCTTTAATAAAAATATTTGACAAGCAAATACTATCGCCAAAATTATTAAGTTATGAAATTCTTTATGAAAAATATAATAACTTTCTGATAAACATTAAGATGCATTGTTTTATACTTTTTTTTTCCTAATTCGACTTCGGTCCTGTTTTAGAAGAACACTTGGGGGAAACACTTTTAGTCAGCTTTTGAGTCATCGCATGCGTAATTTAATCTTGAGTATTCTTTTTAAGTGCCATTCGTAGTCGTATAGAAAACTTTTGAAAAGCTGCATTCTAATGAACAACCTCATTTATTATTTCAATTGATTTCCGTACTTTTGGATAAGCGCTACGTTTGAGCTTTTATAATTGATAAAATGTAATGTAAATTGGTCTAATGTATTGTAAATGGTGTGTAATGCGAAATATGTAAAATAACGTATTGTAATTGCGGATAATATAAATTTACAAAGAATTCGCGTGTTTGTTTCATGTTGCGTGGTATGGTTAATTAACGTCGCACTAGAGCTGCACAGTGGGCTATTGGTGACGTTTCGGGGTCTATCTCGAAGGAAAGACCCGTTTATGTTGCGTTAGCGAAGTGTTTGAATTTTATGATAGTCTGATTGACATATTTGAAAGTAGCCCACCAACCCGGGTTTTCAGGCATCAAATATCAGAGGTCATGTGACAATTTTTTAACAAGTGCAAACTTTTTATCATTTAGATTTCCCTCCTAAGCAAACCAATCGTTTATCGAATCGAACATCCGAAAAACGGAAATATATTTTATTTTCCTTGATGAATTCTTCGATATACCACTTTCTAATCTAAAGGAATCGCAAATTGTTCAAAGGAACCTTGATCTTGCACTTGACATGTGAAAAGCCCACGCTCTCAAAGCTACGAGTTCGGTAAAACGCTTGGAGTGCAAAAGCGTTTAACCTACTACACTTCCCACGCTTTTACACGATAGATCCTTCATGCCTTTTAGCATTTAGCTTACTATATTAGGTGACCAGCGTTTTATTCTAAGTATAAGAAAAAAAAACATGTGTAACATTACAGGCACGTAGGTATAGAGTTTTCATGGGAGGGGTTCAACCCCCCCTCCCCCGTCCTCCCAAATGATTCACAACTCCCCCTTACCCCCATTTTTTAAAAAACTTATAAATTTTTATTGAAGTATACAGGAATACATTGGCAGATAAATATCGAAACAGCCAATATTTTATGGAATCGTTACCAATATCAGTCATTTCCTATTTTTAAAATTAGTAAGTAGCACTCTTAATTAGCAAATAAATTAGAGAACAAAATTAAATTTTGAGAATCCTTGTTTAAAATAATATATGTTTGGATCATCTTGTTTGAAAATTCCAGATTTTCCCTTATGTTACGTTACTCAACAAGAAATGTTGTACGATAAATTTAATTTTTTTATAGTTTTTTAAAGTATTTTTATGATTTTACAGAGTAGTTCGATTTTTATTTTTTTATTGACTTTCAATGGGAGGAGCTTGAACCCCCTGAACCACCCCCTTACCTACGTGCCTGGTAACATACCCCAACTATCCTCGAGCAAAATCTACTCTCGAGTTTCGATCTATTATGATTCTGCAACTTCAACTGACGTGGTTTCCTCTAAAGCTTAATACTAAATTTTATTTAAACTCTACATTTAGATTATGGCAATTTTGAATCGTACTAAAAGTTCGCATAAACAAAGTCGTTGAGTAATCTTTGCCTTCGATAATTTCCTGAAATTCAGGTTATAGTTTATGGTGTATTGGTTTAACTCTCATGCCTTCTACTTGCCTCATAAGTTCGTAGATAAGGCAATGAGTTGTACTCTGTCTTATGTACACTTTTTTTATCAGATAAACAATTCCCTTCGAGTGTCATGTTATCGCACGGACTCGTCAGGCAAAACTTTCTCTGTTTTGCAAATTTACCCAGGATCATAGTTGTTTAATGTCGTGGTCTTGCTTGTTTTTAGTAAATACTCGATGGATGAATAAGATTGAGGCTAATCTTGACTCGACGTGGATATACTTCGACCTTTGTTTTTTGAACTTGGATATTACCAATTCCTCGCCTCGACTTTATTCTATGCTTTTTCCCCACCACCCCTTTGATTTGTTAGAAGAGTGCAACAAAGGCAACAAATTGGTACCTTGCTGTCCTTCCCAGCAAAAAAATGTCAGCATAAAAACTTCATCAAAGTAGTGGGATTGAAGGTTTTATGCGGTTTTTTTTTAAAGTTATTTTAAAACATGTTTAAAAATGCGGTTTGTTTCAAATTTCTTTATACCAGCAAAGAAATAGCATTGGAATTATGGAAAAATACAATTTTTTTTTACTGTTTTATGCATGGCAATTAAAATAACGTAATTACTATTTAATATTTACAATTTAATTATTACAGCATTTTTCGATGGAGCAACTTTCAAAGGGACAACTTGTTTCTAAGGTTTCAGGGAACGACTACTTTAAATAGGCGTCAGGCACTCTAACTTGGAAGACATTTGAACTCAAAATATTCAAAAATCCAAACCTATTTAAGGGCCTTTGGTAGTGGATAAAGGCGTTCAACTAGTAATCAGAGGATTGCTAGTTGGAACCCGTGCGATGGACTTGACAAAAGTAAAAAAAGTAATGATCTTGTGATCGGAGGGTTGCTAGCTTCACTACAAAAATACTAGAAAGTCGTCCAGAATATCCAACTGGTTCAAAAATACGAAGCATCGTTCCCGGGTGTTTCCTTCGAGATAGGCCCCGAACCGTCGCCAATAGCCCACTGTGCAGCTCTAGTGCGAAGTTAATTAATCAAAACCAAACCAGAACATCCAACAAATTATACCGACGTGTATGGGATTGGTGTACGACAAATCTGATTTGCGTTCAAAGTCCCGACGCCTATTGAAGGCGTGGGGTGCCATCTCAGGTGTTTTCTCGTCGTCTGATCTTGGTTCTAAAATAACGAGATGCAAGTATGAATGTGTGTGTGAATGTGTATGTGGCTGTCTCAATACGAGGACAGAAATAAGCAGCCGGAAAACTTATAAACCAACCAAACCTATTTTAACTATTGCGTTTCGGTTATAATTCAACGTTTTATGAAGGAAAACATAGAAAATAAAATTTCTTTATCCGATCTGTCACTAGAGATTCTTCTGCGATATCTGCCGTCCGTTCTTCTCGATTTCACGGTCCATAATATTTTCATAAACATCCACTTGTCATCGGGGGGGGGGGGGGAGAGGGAGATTGCGGCTGATCGATAAGATCGTCTATTGCTCCTTTCCGGAGAAATCGGAGACAGAGATCACATTCACTACCACTTTCGCTTTCATTTATCGCAAATTAAATTAAAATAAGCATTTATTATTATTATTATTATTATTATTGTGATCGAAAAGAGATTCTCTTGGGAAGGAAATTATTCCGACTTTCCCATCCCCCTTTGAGCTTAGAATGGAAAAAACGGGCTTCCACAAGGAAAGATTACACACGCACCGCAAGGAAAGGTTTCGTCATCGGCACCTTGCCAGGCGGTAATGAATGATCCAAACTGTGATGCTATGCAATGGTGTGATGATTTAATATAAACAACCAGGGTCTCTGTAGTTATCACTTGAATTTCGGTGTGATTGAAGTCGGGTATATTTTTGTGTTGTCGTACGTTACAGATATGGGGATTAGATATGGGACTACTATAGATATAGGGATTAGATATGGGACTACTATAGATATATAGGAGAGACAGCAATGTATGGCAAGTGGTTAAAGTATTTGCGTTTTGAATTAATATATGTTAAGAAGTATTTGTTTACTTCGGCGACTACAGAGAAAGTTAAGATTGCAGTTAAATAATGAATTCGTATTCGACTATACTCGCGGACAACCTAAGTTGAACCTGAAGCGGAACAATATTCAATGGCTTTAGGCTCAACTTAGTTTGTCCCCGAGTATAGTAGCGAAAATGCCAGTTCTTTGTATGGTGTTAATTGAAACGATGCGTCAAAGAAATAATTCTATGCCCTCATTTAAAAGGGAAAAAGACCCAAATAACACCGTTTTTTCAAATGTTCAATTTCTTGGAAAATTTCAGGATTTTTGTGAACAGTCGTTGGGAATGGTGCTCCATTGTATTTACTATGATTGAATTTTTTAGTCAAAATAGGAACTCAGCAAAAAGATATGTCCAGACAGTTAAGTGGCCCTCTTAGCCCAATCTCTTGTCGAGCTTGGCCAGAGTCTTGTACACAGATCTACATCTCATTGGCGTCATCACCAATTCAATTGCCTACTGTACAGCTCTAGTACGATGTTTATTCGACCATCCAAGAGGTGGTTGGTGATCAGTTTGATTCAAATTATGTTCAATTACTACTTTAATATAAAGGACTAGTTTTTGTCTTGTGATTTTTTTTACATGAAACGTCTTTAATAAAATATCAGTGCATGCACTGAGCTCAAATAATCACTGGGGAGTATACTGCCATTGGGTGTTCCGTGGCGCGCGGATGAATACAGTTCCATCACCGTCATGTGGTCTCACGCGTAGTCTACTCTCCAGTTCTTATTTAGCTCAGTGGTGACGCCAAGCGAAAGAACTATTATTTGCCCTACTGGCTCAAAAATTTGCCTTACTATCTCAAAAGGGTGTAATCGTTTAGTAATCACTCCAGTGATTATTTCAGCTCAGTGGCTACTTGATATATCGGGATAGAAACATTTATCCACTCCGATAATATAGCTCGATGACAAATAGCACGATTGACATACATTTTGTCTAATTCCGTAGGTAATCAGGAGCTGATGCTTTTAACTTCTTGAAGTTGGATGGAATCTCGCGGCGTCAGACATTTCAGCATGTTTATCTTCCTTTTTGCAAGGTTTCCTTGACATCCGATTCCTAACTATATAATCTACTAAACATAAAACTCTTCTCGCCATGCACCGACGCAGCCACACCCGATTGTTTTTGCATCAGTTTAATCCTACACCATTTTTATATTTACTTATTACTTTGCCAAAGGTCCGTAGATGGTTTCTGTTGCATTTTCCCACCGTTTCAAATGTTATTAAAAGTCCCCCCCCTCCCCCTTTATATGTCTGGCTTTATGTCTTCCAACTCTTGCAAACGCGATTAAGAGTGATTCATGGTACGTTTCGTGATCTGAGGGTTTGAGAGAGGATTTCGGTAGATTGGCATGCGCATTTATTATAACGAACAAAGCTTCTGTTGCTGTTTTTGGATGGAAGAAAGTTTCTTTATTATTTATATCCATTGAAGTACATAAGCTCGAAGCAGCATTTGAATTTTAATCCACTTCTGCCAATTATTGTAAGCTGGCTTTGAAACCTATTATGGATTATTATTCGGAGGGTTTATCTTAAAAGGAGAAGGTATTTTGTTTTTATGTTTTGAATAAATGGTTTGAGTGAATGTTTTTGGAATGTTGATAATTATTTTATTTTTCGTGTTTCAAATGGCGTCTTTCGGTCAGGTATCATTATTTATTTCTTTGAAGAAAATATATAAAAAAAAAACGTACTCTTTTTCTCTAGCGGTTGATTAGTGTTTTATATAGGATTATCCCTTACATGGATAGGAAAAATATCGAATCTGTAAGCAAGTTTCTTTTAATTTCGATAGAGTTAATTTTATATTTCCAGCAAATTTATTCTTAACATTTTTTATTTTTCGTCGATTATTTTAGTAGAAAAGGATTTCAAAAGTCCTTTCAATGCAAAAGACTTTCCAATGGTAGATATTTTTTTTAATGTTCTTTTAAAATGTACTGTTAAGGAAAACTGGCGATACACGTTCTTATTCCACAGGTGGTTTGCGAAAAGTTGGCAAACAGATGTTATCATATGTGTAGCCTAGATAAAGAACTGGTTATATTCATTTTTAATTATTTTGAGAGAATCGTGAAAAACCATCCGACGATGTAACTGTATTTGTAGAAGTTTTTTTTCTTGAGGTTTTTATATATAAATGTTTTTCTTTTATCATTGTAAAATGGAAGTCAAAGTTGCTAACGTTACCAAAATCTCAATATTTTTTGTGTGCATATACGCATATATTAGCATCTGGGATACTCTATATCAACGCTCACTCTAGAAATGAAAAGTGGCATGACGCTATTTTGAGAAAAAGGCCGCTATTAATTTTCCGTTATCCAAGTCGAAGTAATCGTGACGTCAAATTGGCGATTTTTCTAGAACTTTACATCATTGATCTCCAAAATCGAAAATTCGCCGAGGTAAATCCCGATTTAGTTAGCATAGATTCCTTTTTCAAAGGCAGGAACTATTTATTTGGTTCTGAAGTTAAGAAGATGAGAATGGGTGATTGTGAGGAAATGAGAATGGGTGATTGTGGGGAAATGAGAATGGGTGATTGTGGGGAAATGAGAATGGGTGATTGTGGGGAAGGCAAGACGGGCAGAAATTCGTGCATAAAAGGCAGGAGGGCACAGTTTTCAAGGTAAAAGGGCGGGCAGGCGGGCCGCCCTTCAAAAACCGTCTAGCATGAATATTGCTATATAGAATTAATTAAAAAAAAGCTTAAAAGGAAAATAGCTAATTTACGATCTCAACTATAAAGCAACCAGAGCAAATGCCTCATTAATTTTGGAATTAACGAATCTAAGAGTAATTTTTAAAAGTAAAATTTTGTTCTGTAATAACGCAACTTTATTATTGCAGTATAAAAATATTACTTGTTGACTTTATCCAATTGCAGTTTCTAAGGAAAAAAGAATTAATTATCCGAAAGTCATCCAAAGCTTTCTTGCTTATACGCCTAGCAATGCTTTCTTAATCGTTACAACGTCAGGAATTCCATGGCCAAATGTTAATTGCTACTATTACTCCTAATATGAATTCCTGTCGTTTTTCCTTTTAACAAATCTGTTGCCACTTCTCAGAAAGGAAAATATCAAAATCTTTCCCCTTCCGCGTCGTATTAGAAAGCTAACTGAATTTGGCGCGAATACCTAAAGATGCGATTGTTCCAAATTGTCTTTTTTCCCTTCCCCCATAAGTTCTGTTTAAAACAAATTGTCGATTGTGGAGCATCAGTGGCCGTTTTTGCTTTTTCGTTTTCGGGCGCTTTGCAAGATCGCTCAAGCTAGAAGTTACGGTTTGTACGCATTTTCGAGCTGTGGCCAGATTCCACAATGTGAAACTAAGTTAGAAGCAGAGGGGCAGATCTTAAGCTTTTTTTTGTTGTTGAGTTTTCATGTTTTATTTTTCGTTTTTCTACTTGCTTGGTTTCTAACTTCCTGGTTAATTGTATTTTCTGTTTTTTCGCCAAATTCTATACCGAGCCGCTTTTTAACGCTTTCGCATGAGTCTGTACTAATTGTTGCTAATTGCATTTGATTGCTTTATTTAAACTAATGGAACTAACTAATTTATGTGGTAATTTCTAATTTAAACTGGAGGCAAAACAAAGAATTTTCTTATTTTTTTTTTCGCGTCGCATAACTACGTAATATTGTGAATAAAAAAAAATGTAAAACGTTGTTTCTAAAACTCTTGAACGCTGTGAAGCTTGAATGAAAGTGCGAATGTTACAATTAACGTTTTTCGTTACACCATTAAACTTTATTTATATTTCAGCAATATACCTTAACTTTCTATTCAGTTGAAAAAAATTTTCGGCTGTTAATTCGAATTTAAGTTAACTTTTTTGAAGTGCAAATTAATGTTAATTGATAATATTTTTACATGTAACCACAATTGACCTTCCTTACAACGATTTTTCGATATAGCGACCCCTTCCTTATAACGACGCCACTGAGAGTCCCAATACAACCTTTTGATTATAATTATTTTAATCAATACAACGACCTTTCATTATAATGACCACTCGTTTTGTCGTTAAATCGAGGTTCTACTGTATTATGCACCTGGATTTGTGAATTTATTTTTTTTAGTCCATAGAGGAATTTCGTCGCAAACTTTATTCGCTATTTCCCAACAACGCAATGCAAATACCAAGTAAAATAATTATATATAAATTTTTTATTTACAGAATCTAATTTAGGTTCAATATAAATAATTAATTAGGTCAGTGAAAAAAATTATTTTGGTGCCAGTTTCCCGAAACGAATACCGGAAAATTGGGTTGAGATGATAAAACCTACTGCTTAAAGGCTCAAACTATTATTCCAATAAGGGTGTTATCACCTTTTTGAACAGCAATATGCCATTGCCTGGTGCCAAAATAGACTGCTCAAAGGGGATAAGAAGCCCCAAACGACTGCTCTAAGGAGGTACTGGCTGTTTTTGAACAATATTTTTTTTTAAAGGAATGTTTCAATCGATTTTGTTCTTTTATCAAAGTGCCCTTAAAAAAGCCCCGGCCTCAGTTTTATTTCTTGAATAGACTTTTGAGAGTATGAAACCTGTCAGTTTGAAAATTCCGACTTGGAACTCGCATTACCAGGAAAAAAAGCTATTATCGTTCTTGTAGGTGTGTGTTGATGGAAAGAAAGAAATCCAACCACTAATCACTTCTTTATTGACGCAAGCCACGGGCAGCTTCTTTTATCCTTTTTCTGGTGAAACCTACGCCTTGAGATTAGACTGGATGGGGAAAAAAGAATTAGATAATTTAGATACATTTATTTCTCGTCTCTAAACGTCTCCAAAGGATTTTTTTTGTTTGTCATGGGTTTGACAGAAAAATATTCGATTTTTATTGCTAGAATAAAATTTCATTTTATAAATTCAGCAACAGCAAAAAATGCTCTTGATTTTGTATGTGCACACGTATCATTTTCAAAAATTGCGATTTAGTATTCAATATATATTTTTCATTTGCATATCAAAGTGTTATTTTTTTGGTGCTACAAGTCAGGTAATTCTCCTCACATAATAAATTGTACCACAATGTCTTCAACGATTATGCAAAATGCACTTATATGTAACGTGCACTCGTTTCTTTCGAATATTATTACCTGGTCCTTTCTTAAATCTCTTCTCTTTTTTCAAGAATGATCTTGTACATTGCTATTTATAGTTTTTAACATCCCATCCATTCCACGCATTTGTACATTCCATTCTTCTAAGTTATATCTTCAAAACCTCGGTTCCATGTCCATATATGGTCACTAGAATCCGTGAGAATCAATACATTCTCTCACGATCAGGGACCGACTTACAAGTTTAGGGGCCCAGGGCAAAAGAACATTCGGGGGGGGGGGGGGGGGGGGGCGGACGTACCTTGAAAAAAAAAACATTCTAGAATGCAATTCAAAACATGACATACATAACGTGCAGGAAATATGAAAGCAATTTAATTCAATAAAATAGTAAAAGTTTTGAAGAAAAAAAAATAGAAGTATTTATTAAAACAATTCATTAGTTTAGTAAATTTATTTTTAACTTCTTCAAACTTTTTTAGCCTTATAGAGGCCTTGGGCAAGTGCCACGAATGTCCTCCCGTAAATCAGACTCTGCTCACGATGGCAACCTTTCTCTGGCAGTCCTCTGACTTCGTAGCATTCCTAACCTAACCAATAATGATGTAAGATGTGTATCTGGTCCTCGGCATTTTAGCCGTTATCCCCAACAGAAGCAGAATAAATAAAATTGAAGGGGTTCGGAAAATGGGAGGGGTTCGGACCCTTTTGGACCAAGGGTTGGAAACCACTGCTCTAAATTGAGTAGGACTATTCCTGTCACGTATATTTTTTAAGGAGGATTCGCGAAAAGAGTCGTGTGATGTTTGACACTGTGTCTCTTAATTGATGAACGATTCTCCCTGTTTCAGTTCAGAAACCGTTTAAAGAAGGCGTGGGACATCCTCCCATTTTTTGTTGTCTTCTTTTTCATCATGACAAGAGGCGCGTGTCTCGCATGAAATTACCTGTCTTTCTCAGGGCCCACGCACCTCAACTGGGTTGGTCGCACTCGACACTTGTTTCTTTTTAGTATTTATTAAATGATTTCCGCAGGTATGCTAGGAAGAGTTTTTACGCACGAACTATATTTTGTCTCTTGAGCTGTGAACTCTGTTTGATGGATGGAGTTGTCTTTCTTAGAAGGCGTGGTTCATGGTAATCTGAAGAACTGGTCAAGTTCGACTGTTTTCACTGGCAAGTTCCTTAGCTTCTCAAAAGATTCGCCATAAGCTGAGATAATTTGTTCTTATGAAATGTAGGACTCCGCAGACGAGCGGTTAAAGGAGTCAGCTGGGAATGCGAAGATTCCTGGTTCGATCCTAGGCGATGGACTTGGCAAAGAAAAGTAAAAAAAGTAGTGATCTTGTGATCGTAGGGTTGCCAGCGAGACTGGTGCACAATAAATCTGATCGGGGTCCAAGGTCCCGACGTCTATTAAAGACGTTGGGTGACAGTTCAGGTGTTTCCTCGTCATCTGACCATGGTTCTAAAATAACGAGATGCATGTATGAATGTGTATGTGTTCCCAGGTCTTTTCTTTTTTTTCGAGATAAACCCCGAACCGTCGACAATAGCCCACTGTGCAGCTCTAGTGCGACGTTAATTAACAAAACCAACCAACCATCTTATGTAATTTTTTTTTATATATCAGCCTATTTGTGGAGCAAACATGAAAACCGTGTTTTGTCACATTAGTTCCAACGGGACAAAATATGTTAGTTCTATAGAAAATTCGATGGCGAAATCAGTGATTGAGGCTTTTAAAACTTTCCAATTAAGGATGCCGATTTAAAATAATTCTGACTGAGATTGATTAGGAATTTTGAAGCCATTTATCGCCTTCCCCTGCTTTCTCTGGAGATCGATCCAATGGCGCTTCGCAACCGATCTTTTGTTCCCCTTTCTTTCAGACATTCTATTCGGTCGTCCTCATTAATGAGGACAAAGCCGGTTCTTAAGATCGCCCGAGAGTGATAAGTGCAGCCAACAATAAATACCCCCTTCTCCACTTCCTTGTGTGTCGCTTTTCATTTCGGCGACTCGAGCTCGGAATTGAAATGGACAGGTTTCCATCGCGTTCCGTTTCTCCAGTGTCATAAAATATAAGGCCACCACGCCATTTCTATCTGCTCGGTCGTGGATGATTAAAAAAAAAGTACCCTCTATGTTGTACGCCGTTGGTTTGTTAATGCTTAACTATACAGTGGCGTACGCGAGGATAGGTTGAGGGGGTTCAGAGCCCCCTCCTATCTGTTTGTAAATGTCATTTTTTAAAAAAAAAAAATCGAAGGAGAAGACATTCCAAACATATCCCATTCAGATGATTGGTGGAAAAACGCAAATAACTTTTCCTCAATGCATCGACACCTTTAAATATTTCAATCTTTGAAAGTTAATTTAAATGGAACAAAAAGTGTTTTAGATAACTAAAATAGTTTATTTCGATAGAAAAGTTGGCGAACGCTACGGAAAGTTTCAATTGCGGCCCACGGCAACCTTTTGTCTGGGCGATAAACAATTGTTTTCTTCTTTGAGAATATGGTAACCCGGATCCCTTCGGCCGTAATTGGGTTATTGCCCAACCTCTCCCAACGGTTTGTAAATTTGTAATTAAAAAAAAAAAAAATCGAAGGAGAAAACATTCCAAACGTGTTTTTTCACATTCAGGTGATTGGTGAAAAAACGTAACTTTACCTCAATGCATTACATTTAGTGTTCCTGTTATGCGTTTTTCAAAGGGCGCCGCGTTCTGCCCTTTTTTTATAAGTGCCGATGCGCCCTGCCCTTTTTAAAAGTGAAAATGTGCCCTGCCTTTTTTCAATATCTTCTTTGCACCCTGTAATTAAAAATATATATTTTTCCGCAAAAACGTAGGTCTGTAGGATTGCCTTGGTATCCGAATCGTACCCAAAATGTGCCCTTTTACTTAACAAAAAGTGTCCTTTTTGACAAATCCCCCCTGTCCTTTTTTAAAACTATGTGAACACTAATTGCATTGACTCCTTTAAATATTTCAATCTTTGAAAGTTAATTTCAATGGAACAAAAAGTGTTTTAGTTAACTAAAATAGTTTATTTCGATAGAAAAGTTGGAGACGGAAAGTTCCAATTGCGGCCCATGGCAACCTTTTGTCTGGGCGATAAACAATTGTTTTCTGCTTTGAGAATATGGTAACCCGGCTCCCTTCGGCCGTAATTGGGTTATTGCCCACGGCGAACACCGTGTGCCGTTGGCCTTAGAAGGGACACGGTGGCCCAGAGGAACAATATCCGCTGGCAATCAAAGAATTGTGAGTTTGAATCGAAGCGAACTTGACTAAAGTTCAGCTGTAGCGATATTGCGATCGGGGGTTTGCCAGATTTGCTCCTAAATTACAAAAGCCGTCTCAAAAAATATTCTCAATTACCACCGTCTTATATACGAGACTGGTGGACATTAAATCTGATGGGTTTTAAATGTCCTGATGCTTATTGAGGTTGCGGCGATAGTCAGCTCGGATGGTATCCTCCTCATCAGAACCTGATGATAGTTCAAAAATACAAGGCTGTGTTCTTTGGTCTTCCCTTCGAGATAAAATCCGAACCGTCGCCAATAACCCATTGTGCAGCTCTAGTGTGAAGTTATTCAACCAACCAAATATTAAGAGGTGATTATAGGAAAATAACCCTTCCTATATAATATTTCTGCGCACGCTACTGTAACTATAAGCCTATGTACAATAAGTCCCATATATATCTGTATTTATAGGTGACTGACATACACTGCGCGATTTAAAGTAATTGGAGATGGGAACATAAAACTAGGGTCGCATTTATCCTCGTTATCGAACGACGTCCGAGGCGAGGTATTTTCTATACAAAAACTTCAATTGAATAAAATTAAAAGTCAAAGTTTAACCTCCCATCATTGCGTTATCAAGTTTGGCCGAGTCTTCGAATCCGATCTGTTCCTTTGATACGCTTGATTACGTTAAACATATTCTTTTTTTCACCGTTTGCTTCTTGGGAATGGGGACATTTTCACAGATTGTTTGTTCTCCAATCTCAAAATTATAAAAGAACTGTTTTTAAATTATTAATTATTTAGATTTAATATTTCGATACCTTTTGCATTTGCTTTCATGATGTGTATAATTGACTTGGTAAGTGTACTCAGTATTTGCCACTTTATTAGAACCCAATTTATGATGCTTCTTGTATTCGATTTGTATGTCGATTGTATATATTGTTAAATTTATTTGAATTTTTTGCATATATGTTTATAGAATTAACCTAAGACGCCTTTAAATACAACTTGTTTTCTTACAAAATGTATTGGTCTTAACTGCAATCAATCCGCCTTATACAATTCTTATTAGGATCTTTTGTCCATTGTTTAGCATGCACTGAGGTCAAGACAAAGCACAGAGTTCCGTCACTTTATTGTGCACCTGTGATTAAAACTAGAATTAATTATGCTTCTAATTTATTTTTAATAACCCCAATTAGCCCTAACCTGAATTCCAAACTTAGACTCGCAAGCCGGACGAAAACAACTAAACTCCGCGAGTCCAATAATGGCGTCGTCCGTAATAACCATAATAATAATTTCTTCTTCTCGAAACAAAGCAAAACGAAGAAAGTCCGTTGCCAAATCTTTTCATGAGAAGTTGTTATAATATGCATTATTCTTCCATCCCCCCCTCCCTCTTTATACTGGAGTTTTCTCTAGCGAACAAGAAAGGTGTTCGAATTTGAGTACTCCATGTCGTTTGGCAGACATACTTAATCGTCCATGGTTGGTCGGTTTTTTGTTCTTAGTTTAAGAGTTTGTTGAAGATGGTGGAATAAAAAGTGTTGTGTGTTTGTAAGGTGTGATGGAGAGTAAGGAAAATACAAACATCTGTATGGGTTGAATGGAAAACAATAACATTCGTTCACAAAGATTTTCTTCTAAGAAGAATTGTCAATTTTCTCCGCTGTTTATTTATTGCGCTCTATTCTTTGGATTTTCCCGATTTAATTCTCTTATTTTAAAGTTCGCTTCGAGTTCCCCCCCCCCCCCCCCCCCCCCCCCCCCCCCAAAAAAAAAAAACGACGCGGCATATTGCCTTTTAAATGGAAATGGATTGTTTTGTTTCCAAATCTCGAAATCTAAACTTTCTTGGAACTTTTTTTTTCTTCTCTTCTTCCACTCTCGTTCTCTTTAATCAAAATATTTCTGAGCAAACTGGTAAAACAAGTTGAGATGTGGAGTTAGTAGAAACTATTTTGAACTTAAACTTGGATTCTATGGGGAAGGTTTTGATCAACAAAATTGTTCTTTTCCAAACAGATGATAAATGTAGTTGGGTTTTATAGTTTTGGTTATTTATCATTAGTATGCGTGTTTTTGCTATGTGAGATTTCTTAGAATTCCTCGGCGAAAGTGCAATTTCTCGGAAATTATATTTATTCGCCATTCTATGAATTGTTTGTATCGATTTTATGTTTAAAGATAACTTCGGTATTTGTTATCTATTAGTTCTTTTGTTTAACGTTTATCATATTTTTATTTTGTGATCGGTAACTTTTGAAATTGAGTGTTTCTTTTTTTTTTTATTAATAACACCGAATCGTTGAAGCGTAAAATTCTGAGACAGTTGTTTGCGGATCGAAAATTTTCTGCATAACTATAAAATAAAATTATAGAATAGTTTTTCTAACCAAATACATTAAGTCTGTCCAAAAAATAGCTATGCATTTCTTCTCACAAAACCTGTCTGTCATTGTGTCGGGTGCAACCAAACTCATAGTCGTTTATGAAACCTTCAAAGAAAGGAGTTCATCTTATTTGCTTGGATTATTCGTAAGTATATATTTTAATGACAATCTTCTATCAAATGTGTTTATAAATATTGATTTTTAAATAATGATTTATATTAACTGTTAATTATCGTTTCCATATCCATGATTTTTTAATGTAGCAAAACAATAAGGAAAAAGGTAGGGAAAACAATAAGGTTGAAATATAAATCTCAAAGCCTTTATGTTCATGGCTGTACTTTCGTTGTATCAAGTTTTAAAACGAATAATGAACAATGATAATCTACATAAAAAAAAGTTAAAGGATCGAATGTTAAAAATTTTATGTATGCGATAAGAAACTTTATTTTTCGTTTTCTGCACTTTTATTCGGATTGACCGTCATCGTTTTTCCCTTGAGCCGTTTATATCATAAATATATATAAAAGCATATTTCTCTGGATTACAAGGACTTCTTTGCTAAAATTCACAAGTTTCCATTTTCCTTTAATGCTTTAGCATGAAAAGTGTTTCAATATGAATAAAAATTATGTGCAAAATCATTTGAATACGTAATTATTATTTTTAAAAAATCGTTTCCTTTCTATAGAATCTGTATTTTTAAATTTCCAATTACTCATATGATTAAATGAAATATAAGTAATTAAAAATATAAATATTAGTTTCTAAAGGTTTGTTTAAGATTTGCGTGTCCATTGATTTAAACGTCTTCTTGATTACTTTAAAAAAAAAACTGCGTTCCCGGGTCTTTCCTTTGGGATAGATTCCGAATCTTCACCAATAGCCCATTTGTAACATTAGCGCGTCGTTAATTCAACCAACCAACCTTTAAAAAAAAAAATTACAACAGACCCCCTAGCCTTCAAACCCAACCTTGGAAAGTGCTAATTATGTTGTTGGTATACGAACGGAAATCATATTTCTTTTAATTGAAGTAGGACAGCTCTTGATAATCGGGCTGCATCTGTTACTTCATCTCAACAGTCCATTCTATATAAAGCTTTTTTATGCCGAGGCCCGTTTTCTGTTCGTACCTCCCCGACGAATTTCCTCCGTTGGTGGTTCAAGATGTCAACTTGATACTCAAGCCACTGCCTCAACCGTTTTTTCAATCTTTGCTGGAGGTAAGTAAGCACATGTGCATGATTTTAACTCCTGGAGGCGACCTTAACTTTTTATGTTTTATTTTCGAGTCTTCCATCCATTTTTTTTTGGCGGCACAGTTTCATTACGTGTGTCCTTGCCTCGTCTCGAGCTTGCCAAATTATTGAGACGTAATCAAAGGCCTGGAAGAGTATAATGGATATCTAGTTGGGTAGTGACTCAGCGTTGGCGGAATTTTGAATGTGTCGAACTTTGGTCTTGCGTGCAAGCGATAGCTGCCCTGGAAGGTTTGTTGATAGAAGATTCGTATCAATATTTGCGCTGTAAGTTGGTATGAGAATGCCTCACGAATTCTGATGGACTTGTTGCTGAGAAGCAGACTTGTAAATTTGTCAAGCTAAAGATTAGGCTCGCAACGTAAACCTTTGGTGGTATGTAAACAGTTTCGTCATTATCTCCTCAAATTCTGAATTATTTTTGTCTGAAAAGTTTCCTTTTAGATTATTTTTGTTGAATATTAGTTTTACATTGTGTACCTAGCAAACATTTTCTGCGGGATTTCTAATTTGTTTATGTATTTCTAATGCATCATCTGATAGTAAACAATGGATTTGAAATACAACATTTATACTCGGGGACAACTGAAGCTTATGATATGTATAAATATTCAATTGCTTTAGGCTCAACTTAGGTTGTCCCCGAGTATAGCAATTGAAAACTATTGTGCAAGCATGCAATGATTTCTTGTAAGGCTCTTAGATATTTTATGAAGCCTTCTTAATTTAAGCATTTTTATAATGGAATTTGTGTTGTTTCGTAAATAAAGCACTGACTTTATATTAAAATTTATTGCTCTTAGGATAACCGTTGTTTCATGCTACTTTATTTTGAATTTTCAAATGAACTATCTTGCACTTTGTGATTATGATATTTAATTTTTGCTTTAAAACTTAGTTAAACTGTGCAGAAGCAATTTATTTGGTCTCAGAATTGTCTCAAAAGGAAGAATATTTTCCTAATTTCAAGATGGCAATAGTATAGGTTTCTAAATCAATATCCATGAATATTCTATTTTTTCATTGTTTTGATTATTATTAGTCGTTTTGAAAACAGTAATTTAAGTAATTTTTACTTATAAAATTTTATTTAAATGTATTTTAATCTATTAAACTTACATTTTAATGAACTTAATTCTTTATTTTGTAATTCGTATTGAGTTTTCTCCTCCAAATAAGTCACTAATAATTTTGAAGTTATAAAAAATCCGAAAGTGTCCTCGATGTTTTTACAATACGAAATGGGTCCTGCATTTTCTGTTTGGCCCCAGACCTATTCCACAATAACTTCTTCACAACCTTGTCCATATCTTAATACTATGGGAACTCGCCCTTACCAACAAGAATTCAATCCATCTTCATTATTCTTCTACTTCTTTTATACCCCCAATCCCAAAAATTACACACACAAAAAAATCATCTTCCCATGCTCTTTTCCACTATCTTTAAGACATAGAGGGTGTATGTATCCACTGCTGTAAGTCGAGTGACATCTCGAATCCCAGCCTCACTTTCTCTGAAAAAGATCCCATTAAAAACGTAGTGTGTGGTGGACCTTTCGTCCTCGATTCCCAGGAGTGTCGACTTTCATGTTAACTCCCCTGCACCACACAAGGTCCTCTCTGGCCCGCATTCCTGGAGGAGTACATCCATCTGAATTGTGAAGGGGGGAAATGGCGCTTGGCGACCTTCTTCTTTCGAACCATGGCGGCTTTCACTGCTTGTGTTTTTGTGGGAGTTGCTTATGCACGACCCGATTTGCGTCATCTAGGCCCCTTTTGAGAAAGCATGGGTTTTTGGGGCCCCTTAAACTAAGAAAAGGAATAAGAAACCATTGTTTATTGAGTTCCGAAACACCAATGGCGGAATCTTCTGATGTTCGAAGCCATTTTGTTTTATGTGTCGAAATGAAAGGTTATTTCAGAAAATGCTATTTCAAAGATTAATTAAGAGTTTTCAAGTTGCTTTAACTTGATTTTTTTATTTTGTTAAACATTATCAATAATTCGAAATTGCGAGGCAGTGTTCTCGTTTCTTTCCCATACCTTTAAGCGAACCTTTGCCAGTAGTCCATTGTGTAGCTCTATCCTCATAAAGATGAATCTGAAATAACTTTTTAATTTTTGGAATCTGGCAACAGCTGTTTGTTTACAATATGGCGAAGTACGCAATTCAAGTAGGAAATGGGCGCTTTCGATTTTCAAATTCTTTATTTATGTAAATTTATTACTAATTAAACTTTGTAAAATTTATTAATTTTTTCTACAGTGTTTTTGACCTTAACATGCAATACATGTTAATACAACCAACCTTTTGATTAGCCATCGAAACATTGTCTATTTTTAACCAAAAAATATTTACATATATCATTTACTAAACCTACAATGCAATGAGTTGAACAAATTTCACATCATTCACCAAACAGAATCCCTGTTTTGTACCTACATGGATCTTTAAAATTCCGTTCGGCATCTTTGCTCCACCCCTTCCCAAGGTACAGGTAGAGAGCATTCCTCTCTTTTGCCCAAGAAGGGGCCCCTCGAGAGAAGATAGCGCACCCTTTAGGAGAGGGGGTTCCCACTCCCAAAGAGGGTGTCTTATGCAGTGCGTGACCCCACCGATTGAGGGGTCGAGCAAAAGGGGGGGATCACGGAACTCGTCTGCAAGAAAACTTGCCCTACTTCGGAGTGAAAGTTTCTTATGGGGGGGGGGGGGGGGGGGAATGTCTGGGAGGCTCCCTATCGGTTGAAAAGAACTTATTTTGTGGTTACATGAAAGCGACCGGTTTGGGTTTTATGGGTACATAATTCCTTAACCCTTAAATGCGGGATTTTTAATGTGTAGAGTTAAAGTTTTAAATAAATATGTTGTAAGAATTTATAAGAAAAAAAGGGAAGGGGGTAGGAAATGGTAGCATTAATTTATGTAGAAGTGATTTTAAATTTATATTTGGAACTTGAGAGTGAGAAAACAGTTCCAGAGCCACAAACTTATATTGAACTGGCTAAGTAAATTAATTAAAATAATAATCAATAGAAAGCACACATTTATTAAGATGCTAATTTAATTTATGTAACTCTTGAATTGCACGATTCATTTATGAGGCAGTGTGAGAACGGCATCGAGTTATTTGTGAGGTGAATGAGAAATGTATTTATTTACAGTCGCTGGTAACTTTGTATAATCAAATTGCAAAAAAAACCTTGTGTGTTAGTATAATTTTATTTAATACATTAACTCTTCCTTAAAAAAAAAATTTCAAAATTTTCTAATCAGAAAAAACTACGTTTACATATGTTTCAACGACATTTCATGTAAACATTAAATTTTTTTTTTAATAGACTGGGGAGTTCGCTGAAAGAAAAACGTCGTTCTTTCGTTAGCCCAGTTTCCCACTTGAAAACTGGTTATTATTTTTGTCTTTCAAGACTGGCGAAAGGAAAAGGAGAGTAATTGTCCGTAAAGAAAACGCAAATACTAAAATGTGTGGGGATGCAAAGAGTTATAAGTAATGTGTAACTTGTATATATATATATAAAGACCAATTGTTTCTTTGTGTCTGTGAAATATATATATAAATATAAATATATATATATATGTATATATATATATATTTCTTGGAAGTCACCAAAAACATTAGTGTGATATTAAAACCATGCTGTGTAAAGCTCTCGCTTAGTAACATTATAGCGTTGTTTGGTCTTCAAAGTAAGAAATGTAAGAACGCGCATGCTAAACGGTGAGAAACTTAAACGAATTCAAATTGTAGACCAGTTGTTTCTTTCTCACTGAACATTGTGATTATCATCTCCACAAACAGAAACACCTCTTAGGCGCATCTTTCTTGCCTGACTGCCTTCGCGATGGCTCGATTTAGAATAGGAATTAGGAAATTCCAGGAATATTCAGGCGTCGAGGGGAGAGGCACACTTCAACCGTGGATCTGTTTTACTTTCTTTCGCTTTTTTGAAAGAAAATCGCCAAAAAAGAACGAAAATGGATCCGAGAGTGCAGTGGAGCGGTAGGCAGGGGGAGATAAAAAAAAACTGTTCTCGTTTAGTGGTTTCAAAGTAATTAGGGCCGTTTTAAGACGCGTTTTCGGGCCCTTTTAAAGGGTTTTTGAAGGAAAACTGTCTTCGCTTTGTTGAGGCAATCTTGGATTTGGAGGTCCATTGAAAATGTTCAGTCTGTGACAATTTTAATTTGGAATAATTGTGTACTACATTTTCGTAAAAAAAAAGCAAGTTGAAAATTCATGTCTTACATTTGATATTACCCCCCCTCCCTCCCTCTCTAAAAAACCCCTCTTAATACTCCAGAACAGTCTTAGGGGTCCAAAAGTCAAAATTAAAGGCCCTTTCCTCAAAAAATAGACCATAATCGAGGGACCCAAGCCACTCATTTCACTAGTACATGTTTTTTATTTATAAAATTTGTAACTATTTAAATTTTATAATTAAATTTATATTTCTTTTCTATATAAACATAAAAGTTTGTTAAATTATCCATTGATGTAAGAATAAATACTTATGAGTATGAATGCATACTAAAATAAGTAATGTATTTACATTTGAGATATAAAATATTTTAAATTACACCTTTTTAAAGGAAATTTTTCTAAAATTCCTAATGATATCTTTGTATGTGTAAAATACATTTAATTAAGAAAAAAAAAATGGAGAGTTCATTCCTTTTTTTTTTTTAGTTTTAATAGACTTTTCTGCTATATATTGAAGAGATAAGAGGCAACTGATTTTAATTTGTCACTTGGATTCGTTAATTTCGTTAATTAAAATATTTAATTTCAGACTTCTAGAAGATTATTTTTTCTTCTTCCCCAGTGTGTGAAAAATAAGAGTTATTAAAGATTTATATATCCGTATGTTTTTTAAAAAAAATATTTTACTTTGAATATAAGGAAGTGCTGAGATTGGGATGTTTCAATATTGTGTTAAATGAGCAAATTCCTAATATATGTATATGTTACCGTTACAGTATGAAATCCGTTATTTCATAGAATACCTAGTTATTCCATGAAATAACTGATCGTGTCCGTTAAAGTGTAAAACTCTCTTGTATTTCATGGTTTAACTAGTTATTTCATAGAATAACGATCTGCAGCCCGTTAAAGTGTAAAATAAATGAAATTAATGTTGGATAAATCTCATTCTGAAGCCTCTGTGGGGTTTACCGTCCGTATCCCAGTGCCTGAAGTTGACAGAGGAAAAGGTGATGCCAAATCTATTTTAGCTATCATCATAAAAATAACCGAAGAAGGATTTTTCCAATTGGGCACAAGAAACGGCCGCATAAAACAATTATATTCCCGATCCCAGTTTTTATGGTACGTTTCCATAAATACCATTTATACGCTGCATAAATTAGATAAATTGTTGATTTTACACTTTAACTGTCTCTCATTAGTTAATTTATAGAATACCTAGTTATTTCATAGAATAACTAGTTAAAGTGTCAAATTAATAACATATTACACACTTTAACAGACACGATCAGTTATTTCATGGAATAACTAGGTATTCTATGAAATAACTGCATTGTATACTTTAACGGTAACATATATATAAATGACCGTCTGACTATCTAATCTTAAATTTTGTGACTTTTAAATTTATTTCCATTTGATTTTGTGCACATACTAAATTCTACTTGCATATAAACGACATCTTACGCATGAAGATTCACAAGATTTTCGATAATCTCGCTTGTTACTGGACGATATTTCTTTTTACTTCTTTCTTTTCAAATTAAATAAAAAACATTCTTTAATTTTTATTTCCGACTTCATTTCAAAATGCAATTTAAAATTTTAATTTCTAAAGTTGGACACCGTTTTCATTATCCGAAGCATTTCATTTCGATCAGTAAGCTAATAGTAGAAGCTAATTATTGTTAAACAATGACGTAAGAAAATAAAGGGGTTACTAAAAAAAAAAAAAATTGATCGACCCGTGACTATTAATAAAATCTGTGTTAGTTTTGTCCAGTTTGATTGATTTGAAGTACTGGTTTCCCGCGAAGAACCGATTTTAAAATTATAATTTGAAATATACCTAAAATTGTTTTCGAAGACAATAGACATTTTATGTTTCATTAATGTCAGTTATTTGATAGCACTGTTTGTAATTGTTAACTGAAACTGTACTATCAAGGCGCAATGTCATGCTTTTGTCAAAAATGCGATTTTCATAATATCTAGTAGCATCCGAAGGGGACTATTTCGTTTTATAGTTTCATTTTGGTAATAAAGATGTTATGTCAAGTGTAAATGAGCGAAAAAGTTTTGCTATACTGAAGAAAGAGAAAGACGCGTTGTTAAAAATAAAAACCCGTTTTCTGAAAGAATCATTTTAGTTGACATTGCGCCTTTAATCTTTATCCCTTGTACTCTTCACAGGGATCGACTTACTAGCTTAGGGGCCCAGCGCAAAAGAACATTAGGGGCCCCTCGAATACCTCAAAAACTGCGAAATTTATGTACAAGCACACAATACAAAATCAATCAGCTTTAAAGCAAGTGTAAATATTGCAAAAACTTATATTTTTAAAACTACTAAAGTTTTTTTTTTCTGAGAATTCGATTTAATGTTAATGATCAGTACTTCAACCGAGCTTCTTCTTACGTTCCTGGTTCTATTCTTTCTTTCCTTTTAGTTAGAGCCCAGTATCGTATGTTTTACCCATTTTGTAGCTAGCAAATCCTTATAATGATCGGAAAATTTGGAATGGGGAAAAAGTATCCGTAAACGACAAATCTACGTAAAATTAGTAAATACAGTTTGTTTGTGTTTATGAATTGAATTTTGCAATTGCTTCTTCAAAGGGCATTCCTTCGTCAAATGCGACGCGAAAGAAGAGTACACCATGAATATGCGGGAAAAGTGAAATTAGATAACATAGTAGACATTTTACAAGCAAATTAATAATGGATTTAAAAATAGATAAATTTTTTTGATTAAATTTAATTGATTTAAAAAAAATTAGTTAATAATCTTTAAGTTTTTCAAATTTTTTAAATCCTTATTTTGAGGGGTCCTCGTAAATCAGTCTCTAACCCTTTGTATGGAATTTATTTATGATCACCTTTTATTTAAGAAAAAAATTAAATCCCCAACCACGAGTATTCGCGTTCTTTCCGATTCCACCGAAGAATCATCCTAGTCCCTTCACAAAATGTCTGCCTTGTTCGCCAAGACATATATCGGCTCCGCACAAACATTATGCACACACGCATTCTTACATTACACACACAACACAACCGGTCCCCTCAACGGAGGTTACCAACTCTCAAATCTCTCCAAGGCGCCAAACTGAAGAGAAATAACCGCCAAATTTCAAAATCGGCTTTTTTTTTCTTCTTTAAAATTGCATGCATATCGTTTTTATAATTTTAATATGATTGAAAATAAAATAACTTTGAATTTACTCGATGTTGTGTAGTTGTAGTGAGCACATAAATTCAAAAATTTGTCGTGGGAACTTTTTTAATTTAAATTTAATTTAAAAAATATCAATGAAACGTCATGAAATTTTTAAAGTAGTTTGATGGTTTTCTTAATCGCTAAAATGGCAATTTGGAAGTTTCTGTACAATCATCTGTCTTATGATTAAAAACACCCTATCTCTGAATTAAATATTTAAATATGGTCTCGTTCGATGAAAATTTAGACACCGGTGCGTGTGAAATCTTGAAATGTTATAGCAATGCATGTACGGGAAGCGGATTGGGATCCTCTGTGTAAAGTAGTCAGCTTGTTTATCTTCCTTCTATTGGCGAGGTTTATATTGGGCACCAATCCCTATTTTTATGATGCGTCGACATGTTTCACGTCTGGCTGCTCTCAAAGCCTGTAAAACTCAATACTATAGACACATTAGCAGTGATTATGGATCCTTTCCTATAAACAGTCTCGAGGAATGAAAAACGTCACAGATTAAGTTAATTGTTTATTTAAGAAGCAAGAAAATAACGTTTTGAAGAATATTGCTGAAAAGTTATAAAAAAAAGTGCAATAAATATAAGACATTTTTCAAATTTACACAATTTATGAGTAAATAAAAGATGGGGCTTCTACAGACGGGGGAGGGGGGGGGGGGGGAGCTTTAGACCAGGGCTTTTAACGTGCCGATTGGTACCCGATTTTTGCTACAGACTTGACAAATGAAATTAAGACAGCCAAATGTGCGATCTTTCGCCAAATCTAACAGAATATTGCTGCTCTACAGAAAGAGAAAAGATGGGGAATAAATAAAACATGAGGCTATCACCCCTTAAACTGCCCTAAACCGGTTTTGAGAGATCGTGACGGGGTGGGGAAGGTCGAAAGATGCTGTGAGGGGGGAAGGGGGGGAGGAAGAGCAGCTAATAACCCTCTTGTAGGGGATGGAGACTCAAAACTCTGGGAACTCTTCTGCCGAGAGGATTCTCAGATATTGCAAAATAGCTTTTGGCAGCAACTTTTTTTGCCCTCCCCGTTTTTTTCCACCGATCGCTTTTAACCCGGATCGCTTTCAGTTGTTGGATTCATTTTTTAAAAATTTGTTATTTTATTGTTTTTTAAGGGGGGTTTCTCCTATATGGGAATTTTTCCGCGAGGTGCACATAACAGGTGCGGTTAGGTGTTGGGGTTTGTAAGGGTTGAATAGGAGAAATGCGGTTGGTGTGCAGAGAAAAATAGGCTTGGGGGTCGTTTATATATATATATATATATATATATATATATATATATATATATATATATTAAACAAAATTGTCATTTGTTTTGTTAAATTTGTTCGAATATTAGAAGAAACAAAAATCAAAATATACAGAATATTAGGAATAAACATTAACTATTAATATGTTTTGATATATTATTTTAATGTTTTATTTTACTACCAATAAGGGGTAACTATATTTATGCATACAAAATTTTGATTTGATGTTCCAGGGTCTATTTGATATCAATGGGGCCTTTGAATATTAACATTAATAAAAAAACTTTTATTAAGTTAGTTATAACATTTTTATTAGCACCATTTAACTATATATATATATATATATACATATATATGTATACATATATACATATACATATATATATATATATGTATATATATATATATATATATATATATATATATATATGTGTATGTATATATATATATATATACATATATATATATATATGTATATATATATATATATATATACATATATATATATACATATATATATATACATATATATACATATATATATATGTATATATATATGTATATATATATATGTATATATATATATGTATATACATATATATATGTATATATATATATGTATATACATATATATATGTATATATATATATGTATATACACATATACACATATATATATATATATATATATATATATATATATATATATATATATATATATACATATATATATTTGTTTAATGAAGTTTGTAATGCATTTTTATTTTAAAATTTAGTAGCAAATTATGTTAGGTGTGTTAAATATTTATATTATACGTGTGATTTGGGGGCCCCATAAAAATGTAAAGTCTAAGCATTGGCTTCACGGGCCTATTCGGTAATCAGGCCCTGTTAATATTTAGTAATACAGAGTGGCAACATAACCTGGAAAACCGGGAAATTATCGTGGATTTGTTTTTATTCCAGAAATGTCAGTGATTCAAAATATCAGGGACATTTTCAAATTTGGATCACTAAAACGGCAATTATCGTCTATTTCGCGTAGTTTAGTTGGTAGTAATTTCCTAATTTACGCGCCTAATGAATATGGATTTATTGAAGACTGAAATATGAAACATATAAAAACATTAAAATTGTCTATAAAAGGCATAATGCGACTTTTTTTCTTCTTTTTGCGTTCTTTGTTTCCAGAGAACATGTTTAGTTACTTGCCTGTTGCACTTGCATAACTTTGTGTTGTATCCATAAATTATTATCTTAACTATACATAAGTTTTGCTAATATGTTTTCATTTATAATGCAATATATTTGTTGTATTATTGTAGCGTGTTGTTTCTATACAAAGTATCATGCATTGCAACATTTCTTAATCCAATTGTAATACCAGGGAAATGTTTGTGACACCATCATTGAAATCGGGGAACTTTTTTTCCAGGATTTTGTTGCCACCCTGTAATAGTCTAATTTAAATATTTTGAATTAACGAATGATTTTTCATATATAAATGCACAAGTAAATTTGTTCTATATTTTGGTAGACATTAAATGCTGAATTTGTATTGTATTTTTTAAAGCAGTCTGTTGATTAGTTTAAAATAGTAATATCAATTGATAAGTCTAGAATTGTAATAGTGATCGATTAGTTTTAAATTGGTATAATAGCAATTGATTAGTTAATTGACATATTTAAACAATTATTATTGCAATATTTTGTTAATCAATATTGTATAGTTATCTTAAACTTATTTATACTAATTTTTTTAATATGTATTGTCTTAAAACAATATTATATTGGTTACTGCATTTTACTTTACCAGTGGTCTACCCTAGGTCCGCGGACCGCTGGTGGTTCGTGAGAGGATCTCAAGTGGTCCAAAAAGCTATTAGCTGATCTCGTTGAGAGTTAGTTTAAAATGTATTTTTTTTTAAAAAACTTTTATTCTTTTTATTAATTATTAAAAAAAATATTTAAACAGGCAATCAATATTTGTTTGTTTAAACGATAAAAAAAATATATGGATTGGAATACAATTTTTTAACTTTAGTATGCTTGTTTGTATTAATATATAGAAAGTACTGGATAAGGAAGTATTTATATTTTGTTGAAATAGTTTTTTTATGGCGAGTTAGTCAATCTGTTGATATATGGTATCGGTATTTGCGAGATTACAATATTTAATACCTGAATTATATTACTACCATAATAATATTTGACACGTTAGTTTTATTTAGTACTTTTAGTAAGTGGTGCTGTTTACCTAACTTTTAATTTGGCGGTTCGTATTATTGAATTTAGTAATTAATGAGTTCTATAAAATAGAATTCATGGATTCAAATTACTATAACTTTACTATATTCCAATACTAACTTTGTATATGTCGCGTACAAATAACTTTTTTTAAAAAATAGTAAGTCATGGAATTCATGATAGTTTTGAAAATAATAAAATCTTATTTTTTAGATAGAATGCATAAAAAAGTCGTTGAAATATTCTTTTTATAAAATGTTTGTGGAATCTTCAGATTCCGAAGGTCGTGGAAAAAAAAACAAGGGTCGTGTCAAAAAATGTCCCCAAATTCCCCTCAAAGAGGGAAAGAATCCCAAGTGCAACTCCCCTACTCTATTTTTTTTTTCGGCACCATCGCGCATTGAAAATGTTCTAAACTGTTGGTCTTTAGAGTAGTGAACACATGACCTTCGATTTTTGTCAATAGTTTTTTTTAAAGAAATTGTTCGTTAATAGGGCAAGATTATATATATATATTTTTAAGTTAAATTAATGTAAACATGGTTCGCAAATAGTTTACTTTTCTTATTTAAGTTAAAATTGGAATAAAAAACACATTTCGGCTTTCCGTTGCCAGGCCTCAATGGCCGAGCGATTAAAGGCGTCTGCTGGGAATACGAAGATTCCTGGTTCGATCCTATGCGATGGACTTGACAAAGAAAAGTAAAAAAAAGTAGTGATCTTGTGATCGGAGGGTTGCCAGCTTAGCTACAAAATACTAGAAAAGTCGTCCAGAACATCCGCAAAAATGAACGGCGTGTATACGGGACTGATGCACGATAAATCTGATCGAGGTCCAAAGTACCGACGTCTATTGAAGACGTTAGGTTCCAGTTCAGATGTTTCTTCGTCATCTGACCATGGTTCTAAAATAACGAAGTGCATGTATGAATGTGTATGTGTTCCCGGTCTTTCCTTCAAGATAGACCCCGAACCGTCTCCAATAGCCCACTGTGCAGCTTTAGTGCGACGTTAATTAACCAAACCAAACAGGGGTTGCCAAGTTATAAAAAACAACTCTACCAAATTTCATCTTCCTTGCATGAGAAGTAGGAGAGTCAGTGATGAGTGGATGAGTCAGTCATAGGTACTCATCAAGTATGGAATTCCTCATAGTAGAGCAAACATCGGGATACAATCTCGCTGACATAAAAGTGAGGTCAACATGTATCGCCTCAAACACGTGACAAATGACGTCATTCCATTCATAATTTTTCACTGTTACACATTTCCCAGTTCATCAGCCAATCGCGAGTATTTTTTAATTCATAATTTTGAAAGGTAGTCACGCGTTTGAGGCGATTCGGTCCGAGATGTTTGCCTCACGATGATGACGTCATATTCTCTCTACTATGGTCCATTTATGCTCGAAGTAGGTACTATGTAGATTGCAATTTGAGGATTCAAATCAGCTCTTAAGAGCATTTTTCGTGAATTTGTACTTAACACGGGCATATATATGTAAATCGATATGTAAATTATTTTGAGGTGATTAAAAAAACCTCGAGTTTTGCCAAATAGGATTACCCGAACAAAATGGCAAACCGTCCTGGATACCAGCATACCGCGTTCGGAAATCCCAAACAATCTTTATTGTTGGCGAATTTATTATTCAAAAGTTGGCGAGACTGGCTTATGAGCTAAGGGGGGCAGGTATTATTACACAGACCGACTTCGTGCAGATTTTTTTCGCCTTGGGATGGAAATTACTTCTTTTTCAAGAAGGCGTCTTGGAAAACCAAAGAATTAAAAAAAATGTCTAAGGGGGAGATGCCCTCTCCACTCGTGACGCTTAGCTCAAAGCCTCAGTGCTCTATAATTCATGTTCTTCGGTTTGGCAACGCTGGGGTCACGACAAATGATAATTCTTTTTTTATTCGCCGAGGGAAAAACCATTCTATTTTTCGCTTGTTCCTATGGATGCGGCGAAGGGCAATTTTGAGGGGAAAATAATCATAGACTCGGCTCGGTTATGATTATTGTTTGTTTGATGGATAAGAATTTCGCGAGAATTTAATTTTTTTATTGTTGTTCGCGAAAAAGAGTACCCGATATGGTGTTGGGGTTAGATTTGATTACATATATTAATGTTAATTCTACTTTTCCAGTGGTGGTTTAACAAGGGACCTTGCCTCGACTCGAAATTTATTTTTCGATTTTTGGCGCCTGATTATGTTTAATGGAAGGTTGTCTGCCATTTTAAAAATTCAAGAAACAAAACGGTGCATATACGAAGGGGTTTATTTCCTTCAGTTGGCAAAATAGGTTTTATGACGTATCTTTTAACGCCGTCCGATTAATATTCAGGTGAATTCGCCAGTGTAACTAATAATTATGTGTTTAGGATTCGTAGAAATTTTTCGTCAACACCTGAAATGGAGTAAAAGAATCGTATAAATTAGAGGTTTAAACAAATCGGTGTGTCGATTTGAAATTAATATTTGCCCGTTAGATGAGTTCTATGAAAAGTCACAAATATCAATGTAGGCAAAAAGAAAACGTTAAATTTTGGAAACTCTTTTTCATGTGCTACCGTACAGTACATCCCCTCCTCCACCAAAAGTGTGTGACGTAAAAAATGGTTCCAAACTATAAATATTTAATTTTACATCTCTTGTTTTATTTTATTTATTTTTTATATCATATAATTTGTATTATTTTTTTTAATTTCACATCTTTTGTACTTATTACAATTTTCTAAAATTTTATAAGTTGTAGCGTTACCATTTTAATTGGTAAATTTCTAATATATCTCACAATTTACATTTCCTTAAATATGGGATGATAACTAAAAGGCAGTTGTTTCCCGGTTAAAACGAAACCCTTTCTTGAGTGTTCAAAATTATCATTGTCCTTGGTATTGCAGTTCTACCTGAAATGCCCTCATCTTTACTATCCTGAGTTCAAGAGCTGGCGGGAAACTCAAGTTTACTCTTTTTTTCTTTCTTCTTGCGTCTCGTCTTAGCTCTTATCAATCACATAAGAAAGATAAGTCGCAGAAAAACCTCATAGAATGGCTATCTTTCGCCGAAAAAGGAGCTTGTCCCCTCTTTACGATTTTCGAGATACGAGTGTTTATTCGCAGACGATTGGCTTAAGCGCATTTCTATTGGATAAAAAAAAAAAAACGGTAAACTTTAAAAAAAAAATTGAGATGTGACATTTTCAAGATAAATATGAGTTTTAAAGAGCGACCTTGAAAGAAAAAGTTTCAAATCGTCAAAAATAAAATCAAAACACAGGTTTTAACTTCGCACAAACAACTATTGTACCTATTCTATAGTTCAATAAATTTCCAAAAAGATTGCAGTACAAACGTTTAATTTTATGGAGTGTCATACTTCAATATTTTAATTAAATGATGGTGCCACCTGTTGTCTATAAAAGTTCAATTTAGATGACGTTCGAATTACAATTTATCGAAATCTGCCATATTTGGTGAACCAAGATAATTTGTTTGAATGCTAATAATATGTTATCCAATTTTTGTTATATTTTTTCCCCTGCTGGTTCGTTTTGAAAAAAGAGATACTACTGTTTTAAGTTTCGTTAAAAAAAACCTATAACGTTCACTACATGAACTATATTTTATAAATATTCTTTTCAAAGAATTATGGGCACTATGCAAGACCTGCTGTCGAGATTAAAATGCTGCAGGATGAAAGAAAAAGCACGTGTAACAGATGCCTCCATGATTTGTGAATAAAAATCACGTGCTTTTACTCACCAATCACAGAAGTATTTGCCACAAATGTTTTTGTTTATTCTGCGGCATTTTAAACACAACACCAGGTCGTGTGCATGGTGCCCATTTCCAAACACAATAATCATTTAAGGAAAACATTATTTTTAAAATTAAAAATGGTTGCTGATATAAATAGATGAACAAAATTTATTCTATTTTTACGTGAGGAAAATCTTATTTATATACATTTAAAATTTTGTTCTAGGAATATGGACCCCATAAAATTAAATTCTTAATTTCGACCAAGAATTCAAGGAAATATGGTTTGAGAAGTTCGATCCACAAAAAGAACATCCAAGAAGTTCGCGAAAAGTACTTTTTAGAACAGGGTTTCATTTTCGCGGCATTTTATTTTTTGTTCTATTCATTCTATTCCCTTTGTTGTATAAAGATAGACTCTCATTTAAGGCAAAGGGGGAGGAGGGTTTTTGAAAGAAAGAAGAGTAAAAAAAAGTAACGCCGAGCAGCTTCGAGAAAAGATGAGAATGAAACCGCTATTAAAAATGTTTTCCGCGGCCGTGGGAAGATGGGACATCCGTACCCCCGGGGCCTCACGCACGGGACCACGTGACGATGTCTTGTCCAATGAATGCCTGCGAACGGGGTGACGTCACCCCGTGTCGTGTCATGTGAAGAGGGGGGGAAATAGAAACATTACAATGATGCAGTGTTTAACATGGTTGTGAAGTCCGTGAATCACCCCCAAGCAACACTGCTTGAACATTTATGAATATTATTAACTCACAAATAAATTTCGTTTCCAAAGGATAGGTTGTTTAAATCAAATTAATATATGGGTGCTTTATAATAGTGTGATTAATGGCATTACATTTTCTTCGATTATTAAAATACATTAAAAAATTAACTGGTATGTCATTACGCTTGTTCTTTTATTTTATACTAGCAATATGGCCCGGCGTTGCTCGTGGTCAATTTGTGAAGTAAGATCTGTGCGATTTTTTTAGTTAGCGTATCCAGTCGAATATTTTTCTCTATACATTGTCTAAATTTATTCAATTATTGTCGAAAAATATTTTTGGTTGCCAAGGTTTTTAACAATAATGTTATAAAGGGAAGATCGAGAATCGAGATGTAAATTTCCCATAGGAGTAATGTTAGAGAAAATGGAAAAATGTTTGTAACTTTTAAACGGTTGCAGATATCCACATGAAACAAATTGCAGATTTTAAACTGAGAACATATTGTTAAAATGGTGAAAGTTTCATAAAAAATCGTGCAGTAGTTTTTGAGTTAAATCCGGACAAACAGATGGATAGACAAAAAAAAAATTTAATAGGATTTTCTGAATCAGTGTATTCTAATTCGTGAAGAAAACTCAAAATGAGAGGTATTGTCCGGTGTTGGTTTTGTTCGATTCCACAGACAGACACTCCATTCTTATATATAAGTATTGATTTATAAAAAAAAAAAAGAGTAAAACTCAAATTAAATCTTGATCAATTGATCTTCAAGGAAAGTTCTTCTTTTGAATGTTGTAAACATATCAAATAAATTGTACATTTCCTAAAATTTACATTTATATTTCAGTTCTGTTGTTGAAGTCGTATATATATATTAATTGACATTGAAAAAAAAATTAACATTGTTGTTGTTAATGTCTAATAAACTCATAAAATTTTAAAAATATCAATCGGATATATTTTTTCTTTCGAAAGAGCATAAAGGATTTATTGAAAAAAATGAGTTGTGGTCTGTAAATGTGGATGTTTCATTTGTATATCTGGCTGTCCACTCCACAACATTAATTCTTATTACACAGCTACTTGACAGTGATATGACAAGATAAGTGATACATGAAAATATTAGGCCTTGATTACAGCCGCTTGGGAATAAAGAACGTTTAGCAAAAATGATTTAAGAAAGAAATTTATCATTTTGATAATACAATACTTCCTAGACTAGACCAATGTGGGCGACCCGTGTCATCATCTCTCGGAGCTACTGAACTTTGTCATTGTCGTTTATTCGAATAGACACGCTTAGTTTAAAAAGAAATGCGTAGGTGTTGTTAAATAGTGGCGGGCTTTTTTTTCCTTTTCAACAACACCCGACCACCATTATCTTTTACTGTCCTAATTAGAAACAACAATCCACTCAATTACGACCAATTGTTCCGATACAGAATCTAAAATGGCGGCTGCTTGCTTCCACTTAAGCGAGATGGAATAAAAAGATTGTTGCCAGATTTCGATTGGATTTTTATATCCTCCTTTTTTTTGTTCTCTGCAATTTTGCTAGACGTAGAACAATAGGAAGAATGAATTTTCGCCCAGTAAATATACGATTGCTCGTAACAGTACGTGTGCATTGGGATCTGAAAAACCTGGTGGATCGTCCGAATACCTTTTTGGAAATTTCGCCTTTGCGAATAACAGGAAAATTAAAGCCCATTTGGAAGCCTATTTGCTTGGTGGAATAATAGAATAATCGTTCCGCCACGTTGGCTTTGATAAAAGGCAGATTAAACTGTTAGTAACGACACAGGTATAGGTTATTCACTCTGGCTCTGGCTGTTCTGTGTTCAGAACAGCTGGAAAAGTCGATTCGAGATGGCATTAAATCGATTGGAATTTTTAAACGTCTTTGTTTAGGATCGCAATTTATTCTATTCGACATGATTTTAGCTCTTTAAAAATTAATTAGGAGACTGTATATCTCTACCTTCGTAGGAAAAAGAGCAATGTTTAAAATGAAGATGTTATTATGTCTACAAATTACTTTAAAAAATAATGAGGTATAGTAGAAAGAGGACAATGTCTTACTAGTAATATACTTCGAGTTCATTTTAGGGACAATAGAATAATACTTATGAGCTTCTTCTATTGTTGCAATCATTATCTTTTAGTAATTGGTGAAGATTAATTTGGATTTTACTTTTTGTATCAGTGAGGGCCCATACACAGAGAGATGTAAACATTTACGCATGTTTTAAATAGGATGCATTAATTTGAAAGTTAGAAGAAGAATCATACGTGTTTTTGAAGATAACTTAGCAAGATTTTTTCATATAATACAATTTGAACCACAATAATTGTCCAATGAAACGTTTTCTAACTTATGTGATTTTTATATAGACAGCGTTTCACAAAAAGTGGTGATTTAAAAAAAAATATTTCTTGTATATTATCGAAGACCTCTTGCTCACTGCTGAAATTCGACTTCACTTAATTTTATGTTGACCATGATATAAAGATAAATCTAGATTTGATTCTGACACCAGAATGTCAGGAATAAACCGGGTCGTCATTAACATCTAATGGAAAAGTATGATTTTTTTTTCTGTATTTGAAGTTATTTTTTAAAACTTATGTGTGAACAAATTTGTATTCCTCATCAAATATCTTATTGATAATAATTAAAGGTAAGTTACCGTAATAATTAGGAATCATAACTCGGGAATTGAGATACTATAATTTAACGATAGAACGATGTCGATCTTTTACCGTTGATAGTCTAGGCCAGTGGTCGGCAAACCGCGGCTCGCGAGCCACATGCGGCTCTTTGGCCTTTTGTGTGTGGCTCTTCCACAAATTACCTCGTGCGGGAGCGTTAAAACTTCGTGGCAAAAATTAAAAACAACAACATACAAAATTGACTTACCCAAACTTTCCAAGGAGATACAAGGCAATTGTTAACATTAGTGTTTGTCAGTTATTGTTATGATGGAGAAGTTATGTTAAGATAGTTTAGACATATAGAGAGGATGAATTTAAAGGAGATAGACGAAATACAAGACGAGTGTAGATGGAAGAGTTGAAAGGGGTTGATCTCAGCGAACGCACTTCAATGAGATTGAGGACGATTTTAGCAAAGGCCAGCTTAGGAGTACCCTAATTAAGTTAATAACATTGAACCTACATATATAGTTTAAGTTTAAAAAATGTGTCTCTCAAAAGAAATTACAATAGTTGTTCTGTTGATATTTGGCTCCCATAAGAAATTTCAATCGTTGTTCTGTTGATATTTGACTCCCATAAGAAATTTCAATCGTTGTTCTGTTGATATTTGGCTCTATTGACTAATGAGTTTGCCGACCACTGGTCTAGGCGAAATAAGGTTTTCTAAACTATCTACAGTCACTTCAATTTATCTTCATCAATGGAATGTGTCGCAATCCATTACACAAACAAGTCCACATTTCCAGACAAGTCCAGTGTGTGGTTTCACTTGCAGAATGCAACGCCATACCGAATTAAGAAACGCTTAGTTGACATTTTCCTTGTGGCCAGATCAGTCTTTCAACTCCTTCAAAAAAAACAAAAAAACAGCCAAACGAAATGCTATCTGTGTCAAGTGCCCAGTGTGAGGCCTCTCTGCTTCAAATGAGGGCAAGCGTGCTTTACTACTGTCCGGTTTGTAAGTTGTTTGCTCTTGGAGACCTTTGTATTTATGCATATTTTTATGTCATTTGGCTTTTTGATGACTTGCGTGTCGTGTGTTTGTAAAGGATACAATAAAAAATGCTTTGTATGTTCTGACTCCCCCTGAAAACGTTAAATATATTTATGGAACATGTTTGTTGCATTTGCAGTGATAGGGACAGTTGCCTGATCTTTTAATTAGGGGAATAGATAAATAAAGCATATAACTGTAATGAATTAAAGTCAGTATTCTATATTCCCTCCAAGTCCTGTATTTTTTTTAGGTCTAACATATCCTAACATTAGGTTTAGAAATATATCCTCAACTTTTGTCTAAAGAACTGATTTATTGTTCATTAAAAAGCTTTAAAATATATAGGTATAAGTAGCTTAAAAGAACCAGACATACAGGAAAATGCTGCTTAATTGATTATTTAAATATATATGTTTTGAATAATTTATAAATCAACAATACAGCATAACATAAGATAGGTTTGTTTGACATAAGCTAACGAAGAGTTCATTTCAAATCTTTGTCATAAGATATGAATGGCATTATTATTGTTACTTTTGTTTGTTTTTCAAACTGTTTACCAAATTCTATTTTCTTTGTCTGTCGTACGTTACAACCAAAATAGTCTTCCGGAAAAAATAGTTCAGTCAGCAGGTCAAAGGAAAAAACTCGACGCAAGTTAGAATTAAATGATACTGCATTTAGATTACTTAATGCCATGATTTCTCTTTAAATCGCAATTGAACTGGATTTCAGACCGATTCGAAATAGTTTGGAATTTATTATTAGATTTGCCATGGCGTATCGCTTCGCTTTGTAGTTTCCTCAATCCAACTTGTAGACGGAGGAAAATGTCTGAGGATTGCGCGGTCGCTCCATTTGATGTCGAGTCTTCGAAGGTTGATTCAACTCTTTTAGAGCTTCCGTGTCACTTGTTGTCGGACAAGGAGGCTGCACGGAAACACATTGGACCAGAGGCCTTTTGACGCAACCTCCCTCATTAATTAAATGCTGCTTGTGTGTCGGCCTACGGATTATTTCACACGGGATGTCACTGAGTCGGCTACAGCGATCCGAAGCGATTTGTCTTTACGTTGAGTCAAATTGCTGCGTTGAGACACGAGACTGTGTTAGCTATGTGTTAGGGGAATTGGCTTTTCAATCGGTTTTCTGTAGCTGTTCGCAATCATTGGTTGTACATTGTGATACTGATGATAACCCAGGAGCACTTCCTCGTCATTTTAAAAGCTTGCCAGATGACAAGGGACATCACCTGGGTTGGCGTCCGACTCTCTCCAAACTTCCACACCCAGATAGTTGTAATATTAAATAGAGAGCGCCTTCAATACCAGACTCTCATAAGGCCGCGGTGTCAACATTGAAAAGAAAAACCCACATCACGTGGTTATAGCGCTGCCACATTTGGCGTTCAGACATCTGTAGGAGCTTCAAATTTGGCGCACTTTCTTCTCTTTTGGTGATAAGGAGTTCTGTCCGTATTCAACTTCTTAACATATATGTACGTATTTACTTATTTTCAAACAATATGCGCTAAATATTTCCTCTTCATTAACGAAACGAAAATATTTTATTTGTGTTCAATACTCGAAGAAGCGAAACTCTTTATATTTCTCAGGTTTTATTGTTTATATTTTCTTATTGAAGTATACAAAATAACAATTGAAAGAACTTCGTTTATGGTAAATTTTTTACATAAAAACGTAATGCAATTATTTCAAAACTACAAAGTAAGAAAAATCTCCTTAATATATCTGTTAAACTCCCTTAAATTGTGCCACTCTTCAAAAAAACGATATTTAAATACAAAATTAAACACAAAACCATATTACAATACTTCGATCTCGTTTAGTTCTTAAAGTCGCCAAAGCATGAATGAATTGGCATTTCCACATATCACGAGGTTTCAATGATGCACACACGGAAATCAACATTTTTATTCCTCTATTTGTATCATTACTCTATGTCCACACCACGGCCAGTTTGAAGGACATTTAAACCACAAAGGATTTAACTTGCTCAAGTCTACGGCGAATATTTGGCAGATGATCGAACTCTCAACTCTCAGTCCGATTACAGGACGTGGATTGCGGAGTTTGTTTCAGATGGAACAACTTGCGTATCTTCCTTCTGCTTACGATATTTTTCTTAGTGACCAGACCCTATTTCTATTATCTACCGATATGAGGGTTTACGTAAAACTTTAAGTAGTGGTGTTCGCGGTTAATATCTAAGGTTTGGAATGCCAGTTTTGGGTAATTGCGAACTGAAACCATTATCGTTGAGATATTTAACAAAAAATTCTTTTACCCACACAAATTTCTTTTATCCATTTTTTGAACGGGAAATTAAATATATGCGGGTATGACTATCTATTTGGAATGTGTTCAGAAAACGGAAACAAAGTTTCGTGTCTTATAGGCATACACAGCATTCTGTTCTTTTAACGTTTTTGGCTTATTCTCATCGTTTTTTATGTTAACAACTTGGTGCAATGAAATGACATCTCTGTAGGTAACATAGACGATCTCGAAAAAAGGTGGACCTTCATCGTTTGTCTCCTTCCTTCATATGTTCACATTCAATGGCTAAGGTGAATTTAGACTGAATTTATTCGTCTAGGTGCCTAGAAGCGAAGCTTCTTTAACCCTTCCAATGAATTTATCTTATCCTAATTATTTGCATGATTTGTTTAGCATAAGGTAAGAGGACAAGACAGTGACAACACACACACAAAAATGGCTAAGGTGAAAATCCCCTCCTGCATTTCCTTTTAGGTAAGAGAGGGAATTAGCCCTTTACCTAAAACCTCTTTTCTTCAGTTCGTTAAGTGCATTCCTTACTTATCAATTTATTTACCCTCTTAAGAACTTTCGTGTCCGCTTCTTGCAAAGAAATTATTCCGAGCCAGACGATTTGCAGCGGCGAGGAGGAAGAAGCAAGCGAAACCAATCTGGCAACAACAAAACAGCTTTTCGAAGGGGCTCGTTGCCCTCTACTGGTCGACTATCAAAGGTCAGCGTCCGTGTGTGGCTGGACACACGGCATCCAGACTCCTTTGCTGCCGTATTTGGCGAACAATCGACCATTTGGTTGCTTTTTTTAATGCTTAAGGTTTAAATTTTTGAAACTTTTTGATATTTTTAGGTTTAATTTGTATTTAAATTTGATTTTCTCTCAACAGATCTTTTGATATGTACAATTTTAGAGCAATGCATTGCAGTGTCTTAGAATTCGCCGACTTTTTTCGATTTTTGGTGATTGGGGTTGGCATCTCTTTTGGCGAGAAAGAGGACATAAAGAACAATGCATAACGCGATAACTTTCTGGAACTTGGAGTTTACTTGTGTTTTAAGGACACACATTGGGATTCATTAGTGGCAAAATGGGGATTTAGTTGCTACCTGGATTTGAGAGGCTTTGTTTGATTTGATTGGCGATTGTTGTGCTTCGGCGGTAATCTGCAATACAGTTGCAGTTACTTGTAGGATGGAGCTTGGGGGAATACTTTAAATTCCTGGGTTAGAGTTTTCATTTTATTTAGAAATTAATTAAATTACTAATTAATAGACGCGATGTATTGCACGAATTTGTCAAATATTGTTTGATTTTATTACTTTTACTTACAAATTCACGTTAGACGATGAAAATATTTTAGCAATATTTTGTGTTTCCTCAAATATTGAAATATGTTTATAAAGTAGATAATAAAACTATAATAATACGAACGAAAACGAACCCTCACAGGATCAACGAAGAAAGGTTGCTTTAACAAAAGGTCCTATAATGAATTTTTAAAAATAACGTTGAATGGAATATTTTTATGTCGAGGATAAACAATTCATTTTGCATTGGGAAAAACACAAACGCTTTACGAAATAGCAAACGATTTTTCTAATACACGAAACGATGCGGAATTTGAGACACGGTATTATTTTTATCCGGTGATAACGTCATGCGCATCGAGTCCAAAGAAAATAAAAAAAAATGAAGAAAGTGACAAGTCCACGGAATATTATAAAGTGTGTAGTGTGATTTCAGCAAGGAAAAATGACCACAAGAACTTAACCACAAATTAGAAATGGCGTAAAGTATATGTCGAGTTCTTTTATTGGTATTCGAAAACAAATATTTTTTTTGCAATTTATAAAGCACCCCACGTTGTGAACGATTGAAATCCGGTTTCACTTGTTAAAATAACTTAGAACTTATTGGGGAATTGAATTTGTCTGTATATCTTCTTTATATTAATGGCGTTCGGCTTGAACTATCATCAATTAGGGGACACATTCGAATGTTTCAACTTAAGTGGTTTTGATTGCTACCATAAAAACTGGAAATTTGTTTTATTTGCATTTGTGGTCGGAATGAATAAGTATTTTGTCCTGGATCGTATCCTTTTGTTTTTATGGAGCTTGTTATGTTCATAATTTTATTCAAATTGAATCGTTTTGTATATTTATAACCACATACAAAAGAACATAAAACAAAACATGTAAAAAAAAAAAAAAATGTCACTTAAAAATTGGAAATTTTTGTTCTGAAAATTCTATAGGTACTAAAAAGAGTCGAAAATAAGACTATTATGTTCTGTGACGATTATTAATTCTGTCATTCGTAAATTGTTTCAAAAAGCTGTATCGCACAGAATGAATTTTTAATTTTTTTCCCAATTTTTTTTTTTCTTTCTTCTTTTCTTTTTTGTAGAAATAATAGAATTTTGAGATTAAAACAAAGAGAAAGTGACAAAGTATGTTTCAAGATAAAGTTAAATAAAAAAATGTTTTAAGTTAGTTTGTATTATTATACGAACTAATTTAAGTTGTATAATAATACCCGTTAGTTTATAACATAAAAAAAAAGCTTCTTACACGCATTTTTTTTTTCTCTCCCTTTTTTTCTACAACATTTTGAAATAAAACATGAAATAAAAGTTATATTATAAGTAGGCTATATAAAAACTTCATCAATACAAGTTAAAATCGCACCTATATTTCGGTAATTATGCTTTTTCGGTATTTGAGGTTTTCATTTTTCTATTGTACGCAATCGTTGTAAACAGCTTCGCATATTCGATGTAGCCTTGAAACGAATTCCACTAACAATGATTACTTTTTTAATTGCTGTTTTCAAGCTCTCTTGTGGTTTTCGTACCCCCCGACGGGAGGCCATGATAATAAGTTGTCAATTTGACTGTCACGTTTACTGCATGGCACGGAGGACAATATGGAATTGCGTAATTCTAGGCGTTCTCGCGGTTTTATCTGGTTAGTTAATTATTACTTTCAAGTTCATAAGTTGCTCAAGTCGCATTGTTTTGAATTTTTACTCCCTTGGTTGGCATGCCGCTTTGGAACAAAGAGAATGTGGAATATAGGACACAGGATGTAGTATTTCTGTGTGATTGTTTATGGAACGTGTTCTTTTGAAAACTCGTTTTAGAACTTTATGCTTTAATTAGCTTTCAATTTATCATCGGGAAATTCGGATTGTTTTTTTATTTGATCATTTTATTTATTTTATTATCTGAAGAAAACCTTGCAATTTTGACATGAATGTTGATGATTGTTATGCAAGTATTTTCGAATGGTTTTGGTGCATGTTGTGATTTAAAATGGTATTTATTTATTTAAGAGAGCCTTTTTTATTATTGCTACAAAAATTTAGCACTTTTGAATAAATTAAACAAAAGTTTATAGGAATTGAAAGATTTAAAAAACTTTTTATATTTTTATTATATATATATATATATTTTATATTAAAGGTATATGTAGAAAAATTACGAAATCTACCTGCCTTTTACCATATTGTGTTTTAACTATTCTATCTAATACTAAATCATTTTGTATCGTATATTGTTTACATAATACAGATTATTTTTCGTTTAAGAAATCGTAAATTAACATTTGCTGCTCAACATTGAAATAAAATTATAATAATAAAAAAAAAATAGAGAATTTAGAAGCAAGTTCAAAACTATTTATAAATGGGTAAAATTAGGTTCATATAAACTTTTGAAACTAGAGCATTATTAAAAAAAATTCGTATTAAAAAAAAAAATGAGATTTAAGTATTTTGTTATAGCTGCTACTTATGTAGTGACAAAAGCTTGCAATAAATAAACATATTTGTATTGATTTCCTTGTCATCAGGAAATTATCTGAGTGAAAAAAAAATACAGATAAGGAAGGAGGCAATTTGATATCTCCAGTTTGAAAACAAAAACGCTATTTATGAGGAGAAACCTACATTAAGCTAATGCATCTTTAAATACCTCATATCTAATAATAGAAGTATTTTTGGGGTGCTATAAGATAACAAAGATATTATGTTTAATATTTAGATATGGAACCAGGGTTGTCATGCATCTTTAAAAAAAGGGAAATCCTTGAATTATTAGGGTAAATAAAAATGACCTGAAATGGGGAAAATGAAAAAATTGCAAGTTTTCTGGATAAGCCTGGGGATTTTTTTGAAAATTTTATAAATATGTTATGTTTTATATTTCTTTAAATTGACATAATTTTCTTTTTGTTTTGTAAAAAAACTTAATAAGTAGATAAATTTGATGTATCTTTCTTAATTTGGATTTGTTTATAAAAATGATCTTTAAAAAAAAAATACAGACATGATGAATTTAAAATAATAATCATTATGAAATAAGTAAGTGGAAGTTTATATGTTAAATTTATTTTCGCAATTTCTGGATCATGATTATTTACAGACATTTTATTTTTTAATTTTTTTGAAAACCTGTAAATTCAGTGAATTTTGTTTTGGACATTGAATGGCAATCCTATGCAATTAAAATAAAATTGTATTGCTGAATTTCTAAATATAATGTCTTTTTTCAGGTTTATGATTATTTCATATAAGACTGCTCCTAAGATGCTACTAAGGAATGTAAGTCGAAGAGAAGGTTCTCTGACGCAGTGCAGTGAGAGGCAGGCCTGGTGTACTGTCCTGAGATCCTAATTGCGCTTTGCTGTCATGCAGCGCACTGGGCTTGCGGTGCTGGTGCTGGTTGCACTGGTGCGATGGAGTACAGCAGCACAGAGTCACAAGGATTCTTATGTCATGAAAGGGAAAAGTAAGTCAAATAACTGATTATCTGATCTTGTATGAACACTTTTGCTGGCTGTCGTATGAAAATACTAAATTTCCAATGATTTACCTTGAGAAGAGTGATTTACCTTGAATCTAAATTTTTTATATGCTTTTTTCATTTTATATTTGTTTAATCGCAAGAAATCCTTCATTGATTTTATTAATAATATTCATGATTTTGGTTTACAAACCTATATTTGTTGGTTTTCATTAAAAAAAATATTCTTGAAAAAAAAAATCAATTATTGCTTAACAGTTCAAATCTGGTGTTTTTGTATTCAGGACTTGCATTCATGCTTTATGTATTTAAAATATATTTCATATTAAAAATATATAATATAAATAATTTTTTGTTGTTCTAATTTTGCAGTTTGCATTGGCACATCAGGACGCATGTCTGTGCCGGCCAATCGTGATCACCACTATCAAAACCTTAGGGATAGGTATACAAATTGTACATATGTGGATGGAAATTTAGAGCTTGTTTGGTTACAGGTATGTGGCATTTATCACTTATAACCAATGTTATTTACATTACAAACTGTTGTTTACTGTTGAATATGTAATTTTATTGGACAAACTTTTTTATTAGTAAAATATGTTTTCACAATTCTAATAATCCTGCACTCAAATGATTATTTAACTGGTAGAGAGAGAGGTTTGCTAAAGGGTATAAAAGAGATCTGGAAGGAAAGTATTAAATTAAGGCACATTACCATGTTAACAAAATTAATTATATAAATGGAAGTGGAGAAACAGCTAAAAGGTTGAGAACCACTTTTCTACTCTAAGTGGATGAGATTGAAAGCAAAATATATTTTCTAATAGTTATGCAGTTTAAACTAAATTTATTTTTGAATAAATCAGATGATAATTGCAAATGATTTATTTTAAATTAGAAATATAAATATAGCAGTAATTTTGACTTGAATGATCTTGAATAGTGTGTAGTATTAAATAAAAATGTCTGCTTAAAACTTATTGTTGGAATATTAATATGTGTGCAATATCAACATTTTCCCCCATTGTATATAATGAACTGCCCTGCGGGACGGTTACGCCCGCTAGTGGCATATTTGTATCGTGTAAGTGTGAACCCCGTACTTCGGTGGTAGATCCTTCATCTCTCGTAATGTGTTAGTGTGTGTCCTTTGTCTCTTAAATGTAATTGTAACTATGTGCCGTAATAAATAATGTTTTCCTGTTCAAACCTGTGTCTGTCCTGTGCGGTGATCCACGCCCATTTATCGTAATAGGTTATGGAACCTTAGCACGATTCCACTGCGCAGGCGGATCGGGTTGGAAAACAAAAGAGCGCCACGAATCACAAAATGGCGGCTCATGGAATGACGCACATCGAGATGTTGACAAAGGACAATTACGAGACGTGGAAAATCCAGATGAAGGCCTTGCTTGTAAAGCATAACTCGTGGACTTTTGTCAGTGGCAAAAGAAGAAGGCTAGAACTCAAAGAAAATGATGCGAAGTCAGTCACAGAATATGAAGAGTGGGAAGACGCTGACGAGAAAGCGAAAGCCGACATCATTTTGTGTATCGCTCCATCGGAACTGAAACAAGTGAAGCACTGCCAAACTTCACTGGATATTTGGAAAAAGCTGGAGGATATATATCAGTCGAAAGGCCCCGCTCGTAAAGCATCATTACTGAAAGCTTTAATTCAGCATAAGATGTCCGATGATGTGGATATTAGAGAGCACCTGCGAACATTCTTCGACATCGTCGATAAATTGTCGGAGATGGAGATTATTATTGACGAAGATTTGCTGGCTGTGATGCTTCTTTACAGCTTGCCGTCGACGTTTGAAAATTTCCGGTGCGCCATCGAGTCACGTGATGAACTGCCGAGGGTCGAAGCTCTACGTGTGAAGATCGTGGAGGAGGCCGACGCTCGACGGGGAAACCACCGGGAAGAGAAATCCGAAGCGTTCGCTGCCACCCCCGCACGGAGACCGTCGACGCGATGGAGGAGAAACTTGGGACCAGGACCACGGAATGGCAGACCAGATGTAAAGAAGCCAGATATCTCAAAGATTCGCTGCTACAGATGTAGACGATTTGGCCACGTCCAGGCCAATTGTGATCAACCAAGAAAAGAAGTTCCACACTTTGGATTATTGACAAGCGACTGTCTACAAGAAGCCACCTATCTCTCATCCGATGAGAAGATGTCATCTGCATGGATTCTGGATAGTGGATGCACGCGTCATCTGTGCAACGACCCGTCGAAATTTGAGATCATCGACGAGTCCGAAATCACCACTGTGAACTTAGCGGATAAGAACACAACAGATGTGAAAGGGTGTGGCACGGTGGTCATCCGAGCAAAAGTGAATAAAAATATTCAAGATGTGAGTGTATATAATGCTCTGTATGTGCCGAATTTAAGAGCAAATTTAATTTCAATTGCAAAATTATGTGATAATGGATATCAAGTGAAATTTCATAATGATAAAGCTGAAATCGTAAAAGATAAAAGCAATTTAAAATTAATTGCTGAGAGAAGAGGTAATTTGTATTATCTCAAAGGTGATTTCAAGGAAAGCAAAACCGAAAATATTGTGAATCACGCCTCAGATGCCTATGATGGCTCTAAAAATAAGAGAGTCGATCTGGTAAAGTGGCATGCTCGGATGGGGCATATGAATGCAAATGATCTCATTGAATGTAGTTTAAAGGGAAATGTTATAGGTTTAAATTTAGAAAAATCCCATAAGGATTTCAATTGTGAAATATGTGCTATAAATAAATTAACATGTGCTCCTTTTCCCAAGAGGTCAGACCACAAATCAGCTATTTTAGAAATTGTTATGAGTGATTTGTGTGGGCCTTTCAAAATTGAAAGCTTAGGTAAGTGTCTTTATTTCATCACATTCATTGATCATGCTACTAGATTTTGCGCTGTGAGGTTTTTAAGGCACAAAAATGAAGCTTTAAATGCTTTTAAGGAAATTAAAGCTTTGTGGGAAAATCAAAATTCTACTAAAATTAAAGTTTTTATGAGCGATAATGGGGGCGAGTACATTAACGGGGAGTTTGACAGTTTTCTAAAAGAAAATGGAATCGAACGTAGGGTAACGGCTCCTTATTCAAGTAGTTCGAACGGAATCGCTGAGCGAAAAAAATCGGACTTTAGTGGAAATGGGACGTTGTTTATTATCGCAATCAAAATTGCCATTAAACTTGTGGGCAGAGTGTATAAATTGCTCGATTTATATTCAGAACCGATTTCCCAATAGCGCTCTCGGTGGTAAAACGCCGATTGAAATGTGGACTGGAAAAATACCCAACGTAAGCTATTTCAAAACTTTCGGATGTACGGCTTATTGTTTGAAAAACCAAACGCGTCATAAATTTGCGCCTAAGTCAAACAAGGGGATTTTTGTTGGTTATCAGGATGGGTGCAAAGCATATCGGATTTATTTGCCCGACCAGAGAAATGTAATTGTTTCCCGTAATGTTAAATTCTTCGAGGATACGGAAAATTTTAATTTGGGGGAGATAAATGAATTGCTTTTCGAAAAACCGCTTCCATCCACTTCTACCGAAATTGAGAGAGACGTGAGTATGACTCATTTTCAGGGACCAATAGAAATTAGGCGCACTTCAACTAAATCTTCTGAAAGAGGAGAGGAGAAAAAAGCGGAGAAAATGCAAAGCGAAACTGAAACTTTTGAGTATGACGTAATCCTGCCAAATACTCTGTCATTGCGTAATCGAGAGATAACGCGTTTTGCCGAAACGGATGAATCGATCTTTGGGTTTCACGCAGAAATTCCTATTAAAGTAGCTCTTTCAGGATCGGATTCAAATAAATGGATAAATTCAATGGCAAATGAAATAAAGAGTATTTTGGATAAAAATACGTTTGAATTAGTTGATAGACCGGAAAATAAACGATGCATTAGCAGTCGCTTTATTTTGAGCAACAAATTTGATAGTGACGGATCCTTATTAAAGAATAAAGCTCGTTTTGTAGCAAGAGGGTTTTCTCAAAAACCAGGTGAAGATTTCGAACAAACGTTCGCACCTGTTGCCAGATCGGGATCCATTCGTGTTTTGTCAGCTTTAGCCGCTGATTTGGGATTAGAAATTCATCAGTTTGACGTAACCACCGCCTATTTAAATGGAAATTTGGATGAGGAAATTTTTATGGAATGTCCAGATAATTTTGTAAAAGTTCTTGAGCATATTATTGATAACGAAAGATCAAATAGTGAAATTTCCCGCAAATCATCAAATGTGATAAAATTGTTAAATAAAGGTGACAAAGTTCTTCTTTTAAAGAAATCCCTTTATGGTTTAAAACAGGCTGGTAGGTGTTGGAATTTAAGATTGAATGAAATTCTGATTAAATTTGGGGCCAAACAATCTAATGCCGATCCTTGTGTTTATTACATTAGAGATGATAGTGGGTTAACACTGATATCCGTGTATGTTGATGATATTTTGTTTATGTCTGAAAACCCTGACATGCTAGAAAAATTCAAAAACCATCTTAGTAGGGATTTAGAAGTCAAATACTCTGGTCTTGCTAAATATTGTTTAGGGATAAACTTTAAACAACAAAAAGGGATTGTTGCAATGAGTCAGTCCAGTTATGTAAACGAACTGTTAAATCGTTTTGATATGTTAAATGCTAAAACCGTGAGTTGTCCAATGGATTGTAGTGTTAAATTAAGAAAAGCGGATCACTGTGAGGATCACTTACCCTATCGTGAATTAGTGGGGGGTCTTATGTATTTGGCTACAACAACCAGGCCAGATATTGCAAATACTGTTAGTAAATTGAGTCAATTTCTAACTTGTTATGATGACACACATTGGTCAGCTGCTAAACGGGTTTTACGTTATTTAAAGAAAACAATAAATTTTGGTTTAATTTTTAGGCACACTGACGATCCTTTATTTGGCTATACTGACTCGGACTGGGGAAATTGCCCAGATGATAGAAAATCGTATACCGGGTATTGCTTTATTCTTAGTGGAAGTGTAATTTCGTTTGAAAGTCGTAAGCAAGTGACAGTGGCCCTTTCTTCGACCGAAAGCGAATACATGGCTCTTTCTGATGGAACGAAAGAGGCGATATATCTGAAGAAGCTGTTAAATGAAATGTGTTCTGACAGCTTGGGAAAAGTGCGTTTGCTTGTTGACAACGTTGGTGCAATCAAACTTGCTGAGAATCCAGTGTTTCACAAGCGAACTAAGCACATAGATATTCGTCACCATTTTGTAAGAGATGCTTTGAGAACTGAGCAAATTGAAATATGCTATGTACCAACTGAGGAAATGGGTGCTGATGTTCTAACTAAGCCGTTACCTTCTTCTAAGCATTTTAAGTGTATAAATATCATAGGTATGGAAGATGTTAACTTGTATTTTAGAAATGTGGGTTGACATTGTGGGGGAGTGTTGGAATATTAATATGTGTGCAATATCAACATTTTCCCCCATTGTATATAATGAACTGCCCTGCGGGACGGTTACGCCCGCTAGTGGCATATTTGTATCGTGTAAGTGTGAACCCCGTACTTCGGTGGTAGATCCTTCATCTCTCGTAATGTGTTAGTGTGTGTCCTTTGTCTCTTAAATGTAATTGTAACTATGTGCCGTAATAAATAATGTTTTCCTGTTCAAACCTGTGTCTGTCCTGTGCGGTGATCCACGCCCATTTATCGTAATACTTATAACATATTTTTATAATTTTTTTTTTTACCAAATTAACAACAGAAAAAAGTTTAATTCATGATTAATTTCACAAATGTAATAATTATAGTTAACTTAATTATCATAGCTTCTATTAAATTTTTTATAAAACTTAACTCAAGTCTTCATAAAGGACAGCATTGTCAAACTAAATGGTTTTATAGTTTATTTGTCGGTTTTAATTGATGTTAAAGAAATTAATTATAAAATGGTTACGTGCTCCAGTCTAGTAAATCTAAGCTCTTATGAGCTATTTAATTAAAATAAATCATATACAAGTAATTTTTTTTAAATATTCTGCATATTTATACTTCAATGTTTTTGAATTTGTTTTATTTACAGGATGACAACTTAGATCTAAGTTTCTTGAAAGAAATTCGGGAAGTGACGGGATACGTCCTTATTTCCCATGTAAATATTCGCCGTATTGTGCTTCCTAATTTAATGATCATCCGTGGTCGCAACCTGTTCAAGCTGAATGCCGGGGCAGAGGAATTCGCTCTGCTTGTGGCTCGGAACACAATGGAGATACTAGAGCTTCCAGCCCTGCGTGGTAAGTTAATCTTAAATCACAAAGACTGGCATAACAGTTGTCACTTTGCTTTTATAGGCATAAATTTATGAATATTATTTTTGCACATTATATTACTCTTTTTTAATGTTTTATTTTCTATTTTAGATGTGCTATCAGGCGGAGTTGGCTTTTTTGACAACGATAATTTGTGTTATATTAATACAATTAACTGGGAAGAAATTTTGGCTGGATTTCTGTTGAAGCCTATGTATGTTCATAATTCTACACTGCCTGAGAGGTCATGTAAGTATAAACATTCTAATTGTTTATGGAAAAAACGCTTTTATCTATTTGATTGCAATAGTACAGGTGAGGCCTGTTGTGATAAACCTTGTTAAGTAATACTTAACGGGGTTTAGCATAACAGACCTTGTACATTTATACATTCTATATGGAAGTTGTGACATCAGGGCTCGAAATAGGCCGTGACAGTCGTGGCAATACTATGAGTGTCCTTAAAGTTGCTGGGACTATTATTGTTTCTCACGGATAACATTGCTGCAAGTATTTGCAAACCGTATTTTTTTCAAGGATAATTTTTTGTTTCCTATCCAAAAATACACCTTCTGCACCTTGCAGAAATAATTTGAGTTCTTCTTTTGTTTTGAGTTTTGTCGTGAGCTCAATAGTTTTTGCTGAGAGCTCATAAAAGCTCACAGCAGTGTTTGCTGCTCGCTTCAAAATCTTATTTTGAGCCCTATATAATTCGAAAATACATGATTAGTAAAGCACTGAGATAATATTTGGTCATTCGAAAATGGGATAATGGAATAACCACTAATCAGTTTATGAAACATTGCTGTCATTCATAACATTATTTTTTATTGCAATGAGTGTAAAGTTTTAAAGAGTTGAATTTTATACAAAAAAACACACATATGTTAGATATATTTCTGTGCAATAAATTACTAACATTCTTTCCTTTTTAAAGTCCAAACTTTTTATCTTGTAATTATCCTTCTTAAAAATAACTCGTATATTTAAATTAATAAAATATTTAGGTAGAGTATTTATCAATTCGTCTATAAATGACAGGGTTGCCACACACATGGAAAACAGGTGAAATCTGGAATTGTTAAGGAAAATGAACCATTTCTTAACTTTTCTGGAAAAGTCAATGAATTTTTCTTTTCGTTATAAAAATTTTAAATTATAATTTCTTAATTTTTTAAATACTTTGATAGGCTATTATTTGCAAGCACTTAATTTTTATAGGTTTGCATTTTTTTTTAAATCCTCTGGAAAACCTGGAAAAGTCAGGGAATTTTAATCTTAACGTTGAGTGGCAACCCTGAATGATTGTTTATGTTGTCAAATTAGATATTTCGTGGGAAAATATCTAATTTTTTTTTTATAATTAGGTTTGTTAATAATATATATTTTATCCACAGGTCCTCCTTGCCATAAGAGCTGTGTAGCTGGTTGCTGGGGACCAGGAGAAATGAGCTGTCAGAAGTTCTCCAAAATCAATTGTTCCCCCCAGTGTCACCAGGGGAGGTGCTTTGGGCCAAATCCCAGGGAGTGTTGCCACTTGTTTTGTGCAGGAGGCTGCTCGGGACCCACACAGAGTGATTGTTTGGTAAGTTTTTAAGTTTGATAAGTTACTAATTATCAATGTAAATCTTTGCAGTTGATAATGGAATTTGTATAGGTTGTCTGTTTCTTTATATAAATAAGCTCTTCAATGTTACTTTTCCTCATTATCGCCATAACTTAAGTCTGTGGGAAAAAGCGGGATAAACAGTGACTTTGAAAAATCTATTCTAAGCTAGCACTAAGAACAGAAAATAATATAAAAGTTTACAAATATATTTTTTAACTAATAATTGCAAATATTTTTTGCCAGAATTATGCATTACCAAGAGGACCACTGCATGTTATCTATTTATTACAACACTGGCTTTAGTTTTGTAAAATGCTTTTTAATTGGTCTCTTATTAAAAAAATGAAATAATTTTACTTAGTACTATAAAATTTAAAACATGTAAATATTTTGTGCATACCATTTTATTAAGCATGTTTGGTATGTATCCTACTGAAATATAGAATATACTTTATATTGCAATTACAGGATTTAATATATTTTTTTTAAAGTAGCATTAGAATTGTTACATACTTTGGGTATTTTAATTCTTTCAAAAACTGTTTGTTTGATTAAAATATAGAATACACTTTCCCGGCTAAAAGCACTATTTATCCCAACTAAAAGCCCTTTTTAACTCAACTAAAAGTCCTTTTTAACTCAACTAAAAGTCCTTTTTAACTCAACTAAAAGTCCTTGTTATCCCAACTAAAAGTCCTCTTTATATCCCAACTAAAAGTCAACATGTTTTAAAGACTTGTTAATTGAATTGAAATTATATCTCGTTACCAGGCTTGTAAGAACTTCGATGACAATGGAGTTTGTAAGCAAGAGTGCCCTCCAATGAGAAGGTATAATCCAGCAACGTACTCTTGGGAAAGCAACCCTGAAGGAAAATATGCTTACGGAGCCACCTGTGTGAAGAACTGTCCAGGTAAGTGACAATCATAAGTGTAGATTTTTATTAATTATTTTTATGATCATCTTCCAAGTATAACTCCTCAAAATATTTGGCATAAGCAAAGATAACTTATTCTTATTTTCTATATATGCCTCTTTTTTATGCACATTTTCATTTTTTTTATCTTGAGATTCAAGTTGGTATGTGGATTATGTGACTTTTCTTTATTTTAATTAATTGAACACATAATATTTTAACTAAATTACATTTGAATGAGGAGATTAAAAAGGAAAAGATTCCATTGGAATCCATTCGGTGTGTTGTTAAAACAAAAGGCATAAACAATAGCACTAACTGAAATTTTGTTCTGTTACATAATGCATCTGTCACATTGCAACTTTCACAGATGTTAAATGTTTAAACTTATATAAAAGAAGATGTTAAAACATCCAATTCCACCAGCATCTCTAACTGTTTTTTTTTCATAACGTTTTATATTTTCATTTAATAATTTATAATATTTGTAATCTTTTAGAGCACTTGCTGAGGGACAGTGGAGCCTGCGTGCGATCTTGTCCCGACACAAAGAAGGCAGTAGATGGTGAATGCGTTTCTTGTGACGGTCCTTGTCCGAAAAGTAAGAATTCAATGAATTTCAAATAAAAATTATAAACTAAATATATATTCCTTTTTCTAGATTCTAAATTTAACTTTATGTAAATTTTAGATTGCCAAGGTGTTGACGTCGTCCATTCGGGTAATATCGATACGTTCAGTGGGTGTACTGTCATTGAAGGTTCGCTGAGCATTTTAGATCAGACATTTGATGGCTTTCAGGATGTCTATCCAAAGTGAGAACCATTATTTGTAACATTTACTTTAGACATTAGATTTGTATCATTCATGCATAGTTGTTTATATTACATAAAGATATACAAACTATTTGACAAGCATGTAAATTGTAAAATAAATTATAATTGATTTTTATTGATTTTAATATTAAAAATAATTGTTAATTTATGGTGTAAAACTAAATATTGTTTACAACTATTTTTAATTAAAAATTAAAATACTCTAAGTTAACTGAAAGTTGTCATTTTTTTTTATCTTAGTGAGTATTAATTGTCTCAACTTAAAAAAATATTAAATAATGTAATTATTATTTCCAGCTTTACATTTGGGCAGAGGTATTCTAAAATGCATCCAAACCAGCTTGAAGTCTTTTCTACACTTAAAGAAGTCACTGGTTATATGAACATCCAAGCTTCCCATCTCGAGTTCCGAAACCTATCATATTTCAGAAATCTTGAAATAATTGATGGTCGCCAATTAACTGAGTGAGTTTTAATAAACTAAGAAGCATAAGCATTTAATTTATAATTAAAATAAGTTGATATTACAGTTTGGATAAATTTATTGTTTTATAAATAATATTTTTTGTTTTCAATTTTAGATTAAACGCAGCTTTATACATAGTGAAGACTTCATTGACAAGTTTGAATTTGAAATCCTTACGAAAAGTGCGGTCGGGCAGTGTGGCAATACTAGAGAACTCCGAATTGTGTTTTGCAAGTGAGATCGAGTGGCAGCAATTAATGAGATCAAGTACTGGAACTGTTCTTTTACAGCGGAATGCCAGAAGAGAAGATTGTCGTAAGTTAAAATTTCATTATTTTGTATAGTTGAATTAGAGTTTATAAACATAAATAGATATGAAAAAAGTGGATATATCTTGTTTTTAGAGTAATTTATACTTAAAAATTTTAATCAACAGGGAACGAAGGTCGCATGTGTCACGAGCAATGCTCCAGCGATGGATGCTGGGGATCTGGGCCCGATGAATGCCTATCTTGTAAATCTTACAAATTGAAAGAAACCTGTGTACATGGCTGCAATACAACGCGAGGGTATGTGTGAAATAATATTTAAATTTTATCTTCATATTTCATTAGTTATCATGCAATAAACATTTACCTTTCACTTCAAATCCATTCTTGTAAAATAAATTTACTATTTGATATATGTCAGGATAAAAATCACATTTCAAAATGTTGAAAGTAAAAAAAAGCTATTGAAGTACCTGCACCATTTTCCAATTTTTAATTTTCAGATTACATAGAAACACATTATACTTTTTATTTGAAAAATACCTTATATTTAGAAAATGGTTGGTAATACAAATACACTACTTAATCACAATCTTACTATTTACTTAAATATATATATTTTTTCAGAAATTCAAAATTCCTATATTTCTGTTTACCTCATCTTGTATATGACCCATTTTACCCCATATTATTTATGGGGATGGAATAATCTTTTCTTATTTCCATTATTCTTCCTATCTTTAATTATTAATATTGCATTGTAGGATTTACGATGCTGGCTACAAGATTTGTGAATATTGTGACGAAGAATGCTTAGGCGAATGTCTTGGTCCAGTATGTATAATTTTAAATATATTTCTCTAATGTTTAAAAGCATTTTTTAAATTCTTTTTATTATTTGAAATAGCTTTTTTGTTTCGGTATCAGAGTTGGGAAAAGCCTATTGCAAGACATGCTTGAAGCATGTAAGATTTTTGTTTGTACTTAATTTGACCAAATAACTAGGTTTTAAACAATTTGATTGTGAAATAATTACTATTTAAAAAAAATAGAATTTAAATTTAAAGGTTATATTTAATAATTGCATTTAAAATTATTCGGACACTACACGTGTGCACTGCAAATTTAATTGACTAATAAGCAAGAGAAAGCAGTAAAGGCATAATATATGAAATTTTAGAGTGGGGTATGTACTTTATTAGAGGTTGTTTTTTCAGAAATTAATCATATTGGTGCACATCAACAACTTAATGATAATAACTTCATGTTGGTTAATTGTATAGCGAAGCACGGTTTACCGGGTTTGAACCCAGGACCTTTCGCATGATATGCTGATACTCAACTGGTCGGGTTAAAATAATACTCTAGCCCAAACAGTTGTATCGTGTGTATGAAGTGACCATCACACTATTATCACTGTTTTATATTGCTTACTGCAGACACACTAGCTCCTATTCATACATTATTTAAAGAATTAAATGTGCAAGCAAAAAGGCTATTAAATTGGACCACGGTCAGAACCGAAGTGAGGAGATGCCTAGAGGGCAGAACTTTGTTTTATGTTTTCAATGGATCGAATGTTGTGATAAAAATAAATTTATGTTCTTCTAATTTATGTCAGTGTATTTGATAACCATATAACAGTACACTGTATAAGTGATATCAATTTGAAACTTTTAACCTGGTTATAGGATTTTAGTTTAATATCAAATGTCTGACTTCAATTTCTTTTCAAGGGACCAAGCAATTGTACTCAGTGTCGAAATGCTCGGGATGGGCCCTATTGTGTCAGTCAGTGTCCACTAAGCAAATATAACGAAAACCGGGAATGCATGCCTTGCCACGAAAACTGTGCAAATGGGTAAGTTAAAATTTAGAACAGTTTAATATATGATAAAATCAATTTAAAAGCTTCCAAGTTAAATTTTTAAGAAAATGCTGTTATAAAATGACATTTTTGCAATGACCAACAATAGATTATTAGATGTAAACTGGAAAATTAAAATATTAATTATCTTTAAAAATAATTATTAATATTATAAAATATTAATATTATAAAATATTAATATTAATATTATAAAATAATTATTAATGAGGATTTTTGTAGTTTTATAAGCTATATTGTGGTTTATTTAAAGATGGAATTATGCATTTTTTAAGGTTTTTTTTTCTTATCAAAATATTATTTTATCATTTTCTGATTACATTTAAATTATTTTACCTTTCAAATGTTTAAAAAACTTGCAATTAAAATTATTTTAATATATAAACATATTTTGTTTCAGATGTACTGGACCAAGAAACACAGTTGGACCAGGTGGTTGTAATTCATGTGATAAAGCAATAGTCAGTGCTTATGATCCCAATATAGTTGTAAGTGTACATTTTACTAAACAGTATTTTTTATTTTATTTGTACTTATTAACAGATGTTCTGCATACTGTTAAATCAAACAAGATATTCATTTTTAATTCTTAAAGTAAATATGTCTAAAAATTCTTTTATGAATGCCTTAATTATTTTTCTTTATTTATACTTGCTGTTTTAGTCTAGAAAGTGCCATGTTAGTTATTTGTTGAAATGTGTATATCTATGAAAAGATTTTGTTGTTATTTTCAGAAAGTTCAGTGAGCTTTCTAGTACTTTGTTTACGAATGTCATTGAGAGGATATTCAAGCTAGGATATTCATTTAGCAATCTCAAACTATAAATATCATTAAAACATGCATGACATGTTATATATCAGTATATAAAATATAATTTGAGATATTTTTAAAGAAATCCTGACATGCATTTTTATTATTAAGACCAAAAGTTTTTTTTAACTAACCCTTTATTTGATTTCTGTAGGAACAGTGTCTGAAAGCTGAAGAATCTTGTCCGGATGGTTTTTACCAGGAGTATAGCGGACCACACGAAGAGGGCATCATGAAATCTTTAACTGGAAAATCGGTAAATACTACTACTTGTGTACATGCTTTTAATTAAGTTCTTCAACATTTTAATTTTTCATTTATTTTGAGGCCTTTACTGAGAGGAACGGGTACTTTATAAACTTTGTTTATAAGTTCTTAAGATTAACCAAATTTTAGCTCTGTATTAGTATTACTTTAAGAGATATTTTTTTCTCCTTCTTTTGGATCTATATGGTTTTGCAATGAAGCTATGAGATCTATCTGGTTGTGATTACTCCATTGTTATTGGTGTGCAATAGCCTATGTGCATCTTGATCTATCTGCTTTTGAAACTGATTTCTTCACTCATTTGGTTTTGCAACCAACTGCTACTTCCACACCATAAAATTAATATTATTTAGCTGCTTTGGAATGTTATGACTTTACTTACTGTTAGATCTGTAGAAAAAATAAAAATAAATGTCATAATCTGAAAATCGAAAAAAAGTTGTCTAATCTGGTTTTTAGGGCTCATATAAAATATGTTGTAAAACGACATGGCAGTAGTTGTATAATGTGAGTTTTCAAATATTCTTATTTAAGTATTCAAATATATAGTGAGAATTCAAATGATGAGGTAATCAAATTAGCTAAACATTCCCTATTTATTTTAAGGTGTGTCGAAAATGCCACCATCGCTGCAAGAATTGCACTGCCTATGGGATCCACATCTCGGTGTGTGACTGCCTGAAGTACAGTGCAGGGGAACAGTGCGAAGACAGCTGTCCACGAGATCACTACCCGGACAACACCAACTTCCACTGTGTGAAGTGTGCCGAAGAATGCAGAGGATGTTATGGGCCTTCCAGTACAGAGTGCTTAGCGTGTCGAAACTACAGGGTTTATTTATCATCCAACAGAACTCTAGTACGTTATTTTATTTCTTGCTGTATTGTATTCGTAGCATAGTAGTAAATAACTCATGTGCTATTTCCTTTAATGTCTGCCATAACGATATTAGTTTAATTTGTTAAATTCTTTTTGTTACAGTTTAATTGCACTGCTTCATGTCCTGCTGATAAGCCATACAAGGTGTTTGATGATAACATGGAGGATCCTTACTGCTCTGATGTTGACCCGATTGCTATTGCCTATCATGGAATGTAAGCAGTATATCTTATACATTTATTTTGACATGTCCAAATTTTTATCAAAATGATAACATATAATTTATGAATTAATGTATGAACTCTTTTCACTTTAAGAAAGTTTTTTGACAATTATGTTCTTTGTATTGAACAGTTTGTCCTGTTCTTGTGTTTTGAATGACCTTTTTAACTACCTGACTGAAACGGACATGTATATCCATTGGTGTATCTTCAGTTTTCTTAGTAGCACACATAAGTTTTTAAAAAAAATCTGTACTTTAATATATTTTTGAAATTGAAGCATTAGGAAAACTTTTGAAATCTTTCTGTATTGAAATAACTGTAAAATTATTTTAAAAAAATAATAATCTTATAGTAAATAAAATTAAACTTACTCACAGTGAAAACCAACCAACCGTGTTCGTCATTTTGCTTATCCGTCGGAGGGTTAAAACTAAAAAAAATCATGTTATTACTTATTTTAAGAACAGAGAATAGAAGAACAGGTTGTTATTTTGTCACCTGAGAAAGTCACAAGTGAAGTGCAAAGGGCTAAATATTGTTTAGTTTGAATACTTTCCGAAAACTGAACATACATTTCCATAAATTGAATCTATGAGCATTGTTAAAAAGGTTTTATATGTAAATTTGAATAATTTTATTAGAGAAAAGATAGAATTTTAGAAGAGAAAGATAGAAGTTAGAATTTTAGAAGAGAAAGATAGAAGTTAGAATTTTAGAAGAGAAAGATAGAAGTTAGAATTTTAGAAGAGAAAGATAGAAGTTAGAATTTTAGAAGAGAAAGATAGAAGTTAGAATTTTAGAAGAGAAAGATAGAAGTTAGAATTTTAAGAACAGAGAATAAAAATAAAGGTTGTTATTTTGTCACCTGAGAAAGTCACGAGTGAAGTGCAAAGTGCTTAATATTGCTTAGTTTGAATTCTTTCCGAAAACTGACCATTACATTTCCTTAAATTGAATCTATGAGTATTGTTAAAAAGGTTTTATATGTACATTTGAATGATTTTATTTAAGATAAATTAAAATTAATCTTTTACAGTTGTTTTTAAATTGTAAAAATTGGGACATTCTTACCATAATACTAATTCTGTTTTGTATTTTTTAGTGAGGAAGAGCATCTCCCTGCTATCTTAGGGGCCATTGTGGGGTGCATTCTGTTGCTTGGTGTGTTTGCTGGTCTCTTTGGATATCAGTGGATACAAAGGGTTAAAACCAAAGAAAATACCATGATGATGACAATGGTAAAGTCTTTAATGTTTAGATATTATTTTCATAGCATTGAACTAGAATTTTTTTTTATGAATGTATATTAATTCATAAAGTATAAATTTTGTTAACATCTAACATTTACAATATGCCCATTTGAAAGATATGTTTAGTCCTTTTGTAAGCCCCTTTTAATTTACTGCTTCTTTTGATTTCTTTAAATTCCATCACCTGTTAAATCACACCTATAAAGATTCAATTTGTATATGTGTATGTCAATTTCCCCATTCTGGAAACGTTCCCTTTCTATCTCTTATACGGTCAACTGGCGCTACTCGGGACTCTGGAGAATGAAAGTTATTAATTGATTATGGCTCTTTTTCATGTTTAAATTTAAACACCCCCTTCATCAAATAAGTTTATTTCATATTTATTTAAAATGTCATTCTTGTGAATGTAACTAAATTTATATAATTACATTTGCTATCTTTTAATTTGCAACTAATAATTCTCTTTTTATTATTTTAAATTTTATTTTAATGTAGCTGTTGCATTTCCTTTTAATTTTAATATTACTTATATATCCAATTCATATTATACATCCAATTCATATTATATATCCAATTCATAATATTAGTTATATATCCAATATACTTTACTTATAAGAATTTGATTTTTTTTAGCGCATGAGTGGTTTTGAAGACAATGAGCCTCTAAAACCTACCAATGTGAAACCAAACTTGGCCAAACTTCGTATTGTAAAAGAAGCTGAGCTAAGGAAAGGTGGAATATTAGGTTATGGAGCATTTGGTACTGTGTACAAGGTAAGACATTTCTCTTCATGCCATTTCCTTCAGTCAGTTTTAATTGTATTTGCTATTATTTAAAACTTATACTTTTTTAATGCTATTTTCTAATTCATAAAATATCCATCGTAGGGAGTATGGGTGCCTGAAGGAGAAAATGTGAAAATACCTGTTGCCATTAAAGTTCTTCGGGATGATACATGTCCAAACAATAACAAGGAAATTCTCGAGGTAATATATCAATGATATTAGCTTTTCATAAATAAGAATTACATTGCAGATTTTCTTGCATGTGTGACGATTTGTAATATTGCCTGTATATTACTACATTGTACAAATTTGCTGAAACATTTAGATTTTCACATTTTTAGTTTTTAGCCTTAATAAAATGAATTTTAGTAGTTGCTTTGAAAAGGCTATTTTTATTTGCATTAAATATATGCTTGTAAATCAAATCATATAGTTATTTTAATCTATTTAAAGAAACTTTTTAGAAATAATTAAATATTGAAATTTGTATAAATTTTTCCACACAGTAGTAGTTAAAAAAACAAATTTTTATATAGAGTGTTCAGATTTTCAATTATTATTTTTTAATTTCTTTTTGTTCTGAACATTCAGTACACTTTGTGAATGATATGGTATGTTTTGAAATATAAGCAGTATTATGATAAATATCCGTATTTCTAATACAAGCATTTTCGGATATGCATTGAGCTGTTGTAATTGATATGACTTTTAATAAAAAAAATTATTATGTGTAAAATTACCAAATATTGATTATGGGCAACATCTGCTAAAATTATCTGTTGATTAAATTATTTATTAGACTAACTGGAATTAGTAGGAAATTTATAGTGACAATATTTTCCAATTATTTGGTATTAGAATTTCTGGTCAAATTATTTAAATATTAATTTACATTCCAAATTATTATTAATATACATTGTTTACCTTGCAAATTAATTAAAACTTTTTTAAAGTGTAAATGACATATTTATAAATTTTTTCCTTGGGAAAACAATTTTACAATAAGAAACTCTTAATATCATGTATGAAGTTAAATTTTGCTTACACATGTTCCAATAAGATCTCTAACTGCTTGAACAAAAAAACATATTTTTTTTTGCCCACACTTCAACTCTTCAAAAATTGTGGCATTATACATATGTTGTGAAGAGAGGAGTCAATCTGTCTATATTATAATGTATTTTATTTTTGATTGCAGGAAGCTTACTTTATGGCCAGCGTTGATCATCCAAATCTTTTAAAACTGTTAGCCGTTTGCATGGCTTCTCAACTTATGCTTGTTACACAACTAATGCCTCTTGGATGTTTGCTAGATTACGTCCGCTCAAACAAGGACAAGATCGGCTCAAAGCCCCTGTTAAGTTGGTGTGCTCAGATTGCACGAGTAAGTTCTATTTCTATTACTTTATTATCATGAGTTAAGAGGTATTACAATGACTTATAGGGTATATTGTTTCTGTTTTATTGACATGCTGCTTTCTTTGTAAAACAGGGAATGGCCTATTTGGAAGAGAGTCGTATGGTACACAGGGATTTAGCTTTGAGAAATGTTTTGCGTAAGTTTATTTACAATTTATTTATTACTTTACATATTAATTGTCTAAAATCTATTGAATTTTAAAGATATTATAGATTATAATAATTTAAAATATGTATTACAGTGCAAACTCCAGGATGTATAAAAATCACTGATTTCGGCTTAGCAAAGTTTTTGGATACAAATGAAGAAGAATACAAAGCAGAAGGTGGAAAGGTATTAAACAATATTTTTTTAAAGAGCTGAAGGAATATTTCTTAAAATTTTAATGTATAATAACTTTTTTATACATATAAAAACAACTTTTTTATAAATATATAAACTTTTTTTATAAATATAAAAACTTTTTTTATAAATATAAAAACTTTTTTTTATAAATATAAAAACTTTTTTTATAAATATAAAAACTTTTTTTTATAAATATAAAAACTTTTTTTTTATAATTTTTTTTTTTTTTAATATAAAAACTTTTTTTATAAATATAAAATCTATCAAATAAGTAATTCATATACATTTAACAATGTTATGTACTTGTAATTTTAAATATTTAAACTGTAAATTATATTATAATTTAATGAACTTGTATTTTGTTTCTTAGATGCCTATAAAATGGTTGGCTTTGGAATGTATTCAACATAGAGTATTCACACACAAAAGTGATGTGTGGGCGTTTGGTAGGTTGAACTTTTAATTTTCACAATTTCAATGATTGCACTTATTTGTTGAGAGTCCCATTGTTTATTTTTAACATACTAAGTACATTTTCTGCTTTACTTTAAAGGTGTTACTGTGTGGGAGCTGCTCACATATGGTTCTCGACCTTACGAAAACACACCTGCTCGAGAGGTTCCCGATTTGCTAGAAAAGGGTGAAAGGTTACCACAGCCATCCATATGCACAATTGATGTCTACATGCTGATGATAAAGTGTAAGAAATGTTTGATATTTGTTTTTATAAAAGTTTTTTTGTTTTTTAAACTTGGTTTTGAGTTGATGTGCGATGTGCAGTACATATTTGTATTAAATTTTTTTATCTAAACACCTAACTAAAAGAAATTAGCTTTGGTAGTTGAAATTTATAACTGAGAAATAATTTAACAGATATAGATAAGGTTCTTTTAAAACTTTGAAGCTGGCATTTCAGTTTTATATTAGTTATTATCATATCTATCTTACAAGTTTTATCTTTTATTTTCCAAAAAAAGTTATTAATGTGTATATAATTTAATTTATATAAATATTTTTTTATTTTATTTGAAATTAATAGTTCTCATTGTTTTATCTTTGTTACATAAATCAGGTATTATATCTAATCAAGTGCTACTAGAAGCAATGCCGGATTTAAGGTTTTTGCTTCCATATGCAAAATTTTCCGACCAGCGGCCCCTTTCCACTCTTCCGTCTGTGATTTTGAACTAATATATGTCCCTCAAAAGTCACTTCATGTCAGGTTAGAACTGTAAAATTTAAAACCAGCAGGGAACAAAAAAAATGTACGATTTCAATTACCAAAATATTTAGAGCCCTGCAAAAGAATTGAGTATATTTCGGTTATTTTATAGATATTGAATTTCTGTAAAAAAAAATTATATTACCGGAAAAAAAAAATGTAGCTTGCAGCTGCTGATCAGTTGTCTAGTGGTAAATCCGAGTGTTGGTAAAAAAATTCAGAAACTAAGTCAAATTTATAATATTTAAAAACAACTTTCTTATTTTGCAATGAACTACTAATATTACTGTTATATGGTTACATTAATATTAATAAGATGCTATTGTTACTGTGCATAATAAACATTTTTATGCAACATTCTTACTATGTATTATATTACAGGTTGGATGCTGGATGCAGAATCTCGCCCTACATTCAAAGAACTAGCAGACCAGTTTTCAAAAATGGCCCGTGATCCTGGCCGGTTCCTGGTTGTGAAAGGCGACAAACTGCTTCAACTCCCTTCCTATTCGGCCCACGACATCCGAGAGCTCATCAAGACGATCGGGATGACCGTGGATGCTCCTGGAGTGGTCATGGATGCCGAACAGTATCTTCACCCTAAATTGGATGAAGAGCAGAAAACCGAAACAGACTCTATTGATAAGAGCAAGGTGAGTCTTCTGTGATTATGTTTCTTCACAAAGACAACATTCAATACTGTGCCTTGGAATTTAAACATTCAGCACCATATGCAAATTTAAATATGACCTTCCACTAGATTACACAACGTTCGGGGTATTTAAAATGCAATTAAATATTTATTGCAATTTATTTTCAGCCCCCTCATGAAAACAGGAGCACCCCAACAACCCCCATTGGGAATGGGCCCTACATGCCAGAGCTGATGCCAGTTACTCCCCTTCCGGGAAACTCCTCCATGTGGCACAATGGGCAGGTGCTGTCTGAACAGCCCCCACCAGTGCCTCGGTACTGCCCTGATCCCCTCAACAGCGTCGGCATTGGAATCGTGAAAGGTAAAAGAAACTTTCAAATAGGAAGAGTTATCTCTATATATTAGCATTTTTATTTGTTTATTGCGTTCCTTGTTTCCCATTTGTGTATAAAAATTTGATTTTTTACTCACAATATTTAAAATAGATTTCATATATAAGATGGAGAGAATGAAAAGAATATAATTTAATTCCTGTTTTCCACAAATTGTGGAGCTTAAATTGCTGATTAATACTTCTATTAAAACAGAAGCTGGAAAGGGCATTAGTGCTTCCAAGCGACTAGCAGATGAAAGTTCTGTGCAAATGCTAAAGAAAGAGTTATTGATTTGAGCTTATATCTCATGCACTCTTTTATTTAATTAAGGTAATTCTCCAGGTGTAAATATTAAAGCTGTAACTTTAAAGTATCCCAAATAAACTTAAATTAATTTTTTTTTACATAAAGTTATCTCTATACTATTAGCTGCTGCTTCTATATATTGCTGCTGCTACCAATAATGTATTTAAAAGATAATTTCTTTGTAATGCACCATAGGCATAGGAAAGGGATGGGGCTTAGATAGCTCAAGTTTCCTCAGTAATTAATTTTTTTATATTGGTAAATATTTTGGGAATAATTTTTGAATGGCTACGCCACTGCAATACATTAACTCATGTATTTGTTACTACTTAATATGCAATTGAGTCTATTTAATCTCTTTGAATAAGTATTTATTTTAGTAATATTCTGTATATTGAAAGAGTATTTACTAAATTTCATGCTTCATTCTAATACAACCTCACTGACCTATGCTATCCATTTCAGCTGACATGTACAAATATGAGCCTAGCGACAAGTACTTAAGTCAACAGCCTCCTTTGCCTGTGGATGAAGAAGATTATTTAATGCCGGCGTCCTGTTCCAGAGGACCCTCAGTTCGATATATGGACCTTATTGGTGACACAACCCATTTACCAGGTGTGTGCACTGTTTACCTTTTAGGACATTATGAGATTTCCTATTGTGTCTCCTATTTAGGAGTATAGTTCTAACTATGTGGACTACTGAGCTGAAATAATATAAACACTGGAGTGCAAACTCCCATTGGGCGATAATGTACTTAACCATGAATGAATACTATTCAGAAGAGAAGGTTGAGCCTTGTCTTCTGTAATGTTAATCATGTCACGTCAGTGATTAATTAATTAATATTTTTGATTTTTCTTGTCGTTAAGAAAGTAAGTATGGAAAAACGTTAAATGTATTTTAAAGCCAGAAATGTTGTTTTAAAACCAGGATGTATGCACTTCATCCGATGATAAACTCCATACGAAAAGACTATATTTTCTACCTTTGCTCAAAAAAGGTGTCAAGTGGTCATCACGCTTAACCCTCCAATGGTTATTGTTGCTCAGTGATATGGACTGACAAAATTTTGTGCTAACTGCCAGCTGTAGAGTAGTTCAATATATTTCTTAGGATTAATATTTTTTAAAACTAATATTGATATTTTACTTTAACCGCTAAGGGTCAAAGATCGGGATGGAAATTATCAACTGGTGAACATTTAATCAATTTAGGAAGTTGACTAATATAAATAACATAAAGTTTTTTTACACTCAAAATGGTGATTGCCTTTATTTGCAATTTTTATCGTTAAAAAATGTATAAACTTAACTTTTATGTTAGCTTTTTTAATCAATGACTAATGTGAACCCTTTGCACTCTAAAAACATTTTGACAGTTATGGACTTTTTACAAAACATTAATTTACTTCCTATTGTTTTTCCAACAACGTTTGGTGCTCTTAGATGCTAAACATAACAGTTTTGGAGTGAAAGAACAAGCTAACAAAAGAGTTACTATTTATATAAAATGATGAGCATGTCTATCTTGTTCATTTTTAAAACTGGGAAACAAAAGAAGAGATGAAAATCAAAGGATCCATATTTCGTACTTATTCAGCTATGTCTTTCTTTTGCTTTTTATCCTCTTACACAAATACATGAAACTGTTAAAATTGTATAAAGGTTGTAAACTTTGTCCCAGCTCAAATCTTGGTTCGTTGATACTCTTGAAACCCCCGGACAATTCAGAACAACACCGGACACTTGATAACACCGGACACTTGATAACACCGGACACGTGATAGCACCGGACACTTGATAACACCGGACACTTGATAACACCAGACACTTGATACCACTGGACACTTGATAACACCGGACAATTGATACCACCGGACACTTGATACCACCGGACAATTGATAACACTGGACAATTGATAACACCGGATACTTGTTACTTTTGCTTTCCGAATCCGCGTCCGGTCCTCGCTTTCTTTTTTCTCTCTCTCCAAAACAACCGAACACTCTCTCCCACGCATTCCGTCACTTCCAGTACACCCGCGCCACTCCGCGAGAGCAACATCTCACAAAGGTGATAAAAAAATAATGTGTATTTTTTTTCCGTTCTAGAAACCGTGGATGTGCGTCCTATAAGCTACTACCACTACATCCCCGACTTCATTCCGGTGCGTAGACGCGCCATGGACAATTTAGAATATCACATGATGAATAACGAGACTAGTGCCAATATCAACCAACAACTGCCGCCTTTCCAGCGGTTGCCAAGCATGAGCAACGAAGAAGAGACTGACTACGTCAGCACAAAACGCGAACTCTTACCACTGACTCACCACCGTAGTGAAACAACAGTGTAGCGAGCGATGACTTCTGATAGTTCTATGCATGTTATTGTTCCAAGCACTTTATAGATATATTCTATACTAACTTTATGTGGTTACTTGTAGACAGTCGGTAATCTAACTTGTTACAAGAAATTTCTAAAAAAAATTGTTAAATATAAGTTTCCATTTGCATTTTTGCTGTTATGTGATGCATCTACCACGGATGTGCCAGTTGTTTCTTAAAGCAAGCAGTTCATTCCGGATTTTAGGAGGAATTTTAGTTGCTGTGTTTGCTAAGCACAAGGGACCACTTAATAGTTTTTTTAACTAAAAACTATTTTTTAATGGTTTTATACTGCCATCAATATTGATGTTTTTGTAATGCTTGGAACCGTTTTGTGTACATACGCTGCGAAGAATTATATTTTTGTAGATATTTTTAGGAACAAGATTGGTGCAGTTTTGCATTCCAATTGGACTTGTATAAATTTCTTCAAGAAAACCTTTCAAGTAGATGCCAAAATTGTGCCTTAATTTATAAGGGACCGTATTGATTCAATACTGTTATCTGAAAGAAACTTGTCATCTCGGAAGAATCTGAGAATTGCTTCATTGTTCATTGTGACAGAATTATTGCCATATTCCTTTGTCATAAAACATTTCATTTGGACGTTTAAACACTCCTGTACATCTTGCGGAGTTCACAAGTGTCCTCGCATGTGCATTTACGCGACGGAATATTATCTGTGCTTCCGTGGTTGTGTTAAGTTATTCAGTTACTGCAAAGTCATTGTGTATAACAAGCCTTACATTATTGAATATTACGTCGGAGGTGTATTGTTTTAAACATAAATGGAATACTGTTCCGTTGATCCATGTGATTCCTGCACTGGTTATATATCACTGTCTTCTAAATGAGAATGGATGGTTAAAATGTTATTTTTTCAACATGAATTATGGAAACTAGTTGGCTAAGGGTGTAGCTACAGTTTGAGTGCCATTTATATGTGCTGTTTTTAGTCATTGTTTTTATTCCCTAGAAATTGTTTTTGTGTGCAGTGATTTCTAATTCTTTACAATGCAGCTATACTATTTGAAGAGTTCTAGGGGGAACAAATATAAAGAACTTAGTGGAAAGACCTGTGACGTAAAATAAAATATTTCATGAATGGAAGTTAAAGAAAATTATATTCTAACCTATGAATAAAGATGTATTGGTGTATGATAACGCTATATACCAGAACAAAAGCTTTGATTAATATTACGAGTCGAAACCTTAATTGGGTTTTTGTCATTTCCACTAAGCTCTTTACTGGAATAAAAATATTAAGAAATCAAGCAGTGTAGTGAATATCACTATCAAATAACATTCTTTCTTCATACTTATGTTTTCTTGTAGTACCTAAAGATGGCGCCACAAATAAATCTTCGGTATTATTTTAAATTAATTTAATCTTATTGTAATAGTTAAATAAATATGGTATGCCTACTAAATTATTTTAATCTTATTGTAATAGTTAAATAAATATGGTATGCCTACTAATTTTATTAATTGTTTCAATTTAAGTTATGAAAATGTTTGTTGTTTTAGTTCTGATTGTATACAGCCATGCAAAACCTCTGTATAAGTTTGACTAAAACATAATTTTTATTAATGTGTTTTTGGTATTTTATTATATTATGATTTGAATTATAAACACTTTCCCTCTGTTCTCTTCATCCTTTTAATTTAATATTCAGTGGAATTGCAGGCAAACTTTTGAAGTATGTTGTTATATTTTGTAATCAAAAGTAGGATTAAAAGGTTTATACACCAAGCAAAACCACAATGTTTCTAAAATGTCTAATTAATTCTCTTAACTTAAATTTGGCTTTCTACTTTCCATCGAAAAATAATAATACTTTAGTGAAGTGTACAGTACCATTGTAAATTAATATTATTTAAATGTGGAACACATTGCCTTATTTCAATGAAAATAGCAAAAATTTAAAAAGGGAATACCTATTGCCTTTTCCCTATGAGGTACAAAACAACAATTATGGTTTTTTTTTAATTCCTACATTTCTCTTGCATATTTTTGTTATAAATGATTACTTTCTTAAGTGACAGCTCGTCTGCGGTACTTTGTTGAATTTATAAACGTGGCAATCTGCAAAATGTGATACATTTTTACAATCGGGTCGTTAATTTTGTGATTTTTCACTCGTTTGTGAATATGTTTCAATCCTTTGATCTGGAATAGCTCAAATGTTTTTAAAATGTTATTTGTTAAAATAGTTATTTCTTGTTAAGTGAAAGCTAAACTTTTATTGCAAGTACACTTGTTCTAGATTTTAATGGTTTTGAATTTTTTTACTGCACTTGTTTTTGCCATTTTAAAATACTTTTTTTCTTGTAAATTATTGTACATTCCTTTTTATAGAAGTTAAGTTGGCAGTCTATTTTTTTTTATAACAAAACTTTATGTTGCTGCGTATACAAAAATGCCAGATGTGTTTTTATTGGTTTGTGTAAAAATGTACAAAATCTTTTCGAGAAGTGTTTTTAGATGCAGTATTAATGTTGCAATAAATATTTCTTTAAAAAATATACTGTTGTATTTCTTTTAAATGTGAATTTGGTGTCTGGAGTCCCATTCTACACAGACATGATAAATACGTACTAGCTTTTGCAGATGGTTCTGCGATTGATGGTACAAACCATGTGGTAACCTTAAATAGTGAAATCTACACAAATTAAAACTTTCAAATTCGGAGATCTATAAACTTTCATTCACAGCAACACGGAAGCGCATATCTCACAGGTAGTATTTAACAAACCTGTTGCTCAAAACAGCACCCTGCACTATCCAATCAATATTCTATTCTTTGTTAATGTATACAATAATTAAACTTCAATTAATCCTGAAATTCATTTTAAACTTCTTTATATCCTTGAAAAATATACAAAATTTATTATATCCCTTAGGAAAAATACCCTTTTATGCAATGTTTTTTATCCAATTGTATACCCCCCCCCCCCCCCCCCCTCGAACGTCATGCACTGTTACGTTATTCTGACCTCCCCCTCCTTTCCACCATATGTCAAAAAAAAATAGTTAAAAAAAATCATTAAAACTGCTTTCTGTATATTTTATCAAGTGATATGCAGAATGCAGTTTTGCAAACCTCCTAGCATTTATAATGCGGGACGTGTTGTGTTTTTTTTTCAATTGCTCTTTATTTATTACGAATCGGCTTCAAATTTAGTTAAAAACATTGATGTAAGTTTTTGAAACAAATTTTAGTAACATACTAGTTAAGGATGGTTTGGTTTTGGTGGTTAATTTGACGTCGCACTAGAGCTGCACAGTGGGCTATTGGCGACGAGTTAGGGATGGGAAGTATTTTTATGTTTTGGGGGACTGTCCGCAATCGTTTGCCCTTTTGTGTATTTTAAAGTTTATACCGAGCGAGTGGCAACATAAAAGTTTCAGTTCGCGGTTTTTTTTCCGAATGTAAATAATAGTTCCTGCTTTGTTGTTATGCGAGTAGAAATCTTTACTCGGTAAGATATTTTTATAATTTTCGTATTTTAATTTTATGACTTATCTTTTAGTGAATGTTAAGTGTGTTATGGCAGTATTTTGTATAGCTTGCGGAGTTTTTTTTAAAATCGAACAGGGACCCTCAGAAATTTAGAAATCCAAATTGTAAGCCTGGGTTTCACATGTCTATTCGGTAATGCGGGAGTTTCACGTGACGTATGATGGAAACTTATTAGTAGTTTCGATTTCTTCCCTACAGCAGACAACTTTGCTTTTGTTTGATTATTCGCTACGCTTGCAATTATGGGAAAGTTTGTTTATAATATTTGTTTTTGCCAAAAAAGTAATATTTTTATTTTATATATGAATAAATTTAAATACAGAAATACTTATAAATGTATATAAGTTGCTTGCTTATAAATAGAATTACAACAAAATACGGAAAAATACCGTATATACTCGCGTATAAGCCGACCCCCTAATTTTAGGCCGATTTTTTGTCCAAAATCAGAAACTCGCGTATAAGCCGAGTTGTATTTTCGTACATGAAAAATTCCGATTTAAATCGGCGAATCCTCGACAAAAGAGTAAAATTTTAATTAGAAAAATAATAATTAAGCCTAGAAATTAAAAGTTTAAAGAAAGTGGCTGGAGAAACGGCCTTCCTCGAAGTTCGTGATTCATAGGGTATTCATCGGGCTTAAAAGTATGTACCACTCGCGATGTTCTGGTGTCTTTCAAACCTATTAAATATTTATCAAAATATATACTTTTTATTAAGTTAAACTGATTATTTATGTGAGTAGTTAAATTTTGCGTTACGATTACGCCGCGATGCGCAGAACGGTCTCCAGTCAGCACGTGACGCACATTCTCGAGCTCGGAAATGTGTCGGCGCGTTTCAGAAGAATCCGCTAATTTCAACTTCTCTCCTTTTCCCATTTTTGGCAAATTATATTAGAAATTTAATGACCCGCGTATAAGCCGACCCCCCTACTTTTTGATGAAAATTTTGACTTAAATTTCTCGGCTTATACGCGAGTATATACGGTACTCTTATTTCAACACAAAAAATGCTTTATAAACGTCAAGTACAATCTATCTCAGTGTATGAAGTAAATATTTCTATATTGAGGTATTATTTAATGACAAAAACTTAAGTTCCATGCTAAACCTACGGAACTTCTACAGCGTCACATAATTTTCTCCATGTTTTGTTGGAACAGCGGTCTTCTTCTTCTTGACGTGAAACACCCCCATTGGGCCCTTTCACTTGTCAGTATCTATCTTTGTTTAGTTTGTCTATAAAATAAACTCCGTAGTAAAAATATGCTCCGTTACTAGTCTTTGAAGTAAATGAGAATGTCTTCCCCAATAAAAGCACAAGAACTAAACATACCACTTTATAATTATATTTTTCTTGTCGTCAAGTCCGATCTCCCCTGATTTTCTACTGCATACATTGTCTTTGCTGATGTTTGTCCGTCACAAACAACCAGAAGGAACTGTTATACTGTATTGTTATAAAGAAGGTACTGCTTCCAAAAAAAAAAAAAAAAAATGCTTTGAAAATAAACTATTGTATCCTTTTTAAGTACAGCTGAGAGCCATTAGTTATTTTAGATTGATTTTACCGTAAAGGGATTCACTCTATGGATAGAGTGGATCCCTTTCCCGTTCACGAGAGTTTTCGCATTCACCAAATTTGTTTTTTAATTTCGGTAATAACTTTTTTGTATGAAAGACTTCTTTTTTTCATAAAGCCATATGCATAGTGTTCCGTCAAGATAGCATAAAACTTTGCAGAGCTCGGACAACTAGAACGGGGAGGAGTTTACCTATCTTTCTGGGATTTTGAGCATGTGCAAGTTTCCAATTACTGATAAACAAAAAATAATATCGCTTCTTTATGTTCAAATTTTGCATTAATTACGTTTAACTCGTGTTTTAACATCATATTCTAAAAAATTATCATTGAGCTGTTTAATATTTTAGTCGTTTTGAGGAAAATTCTAACGCTATCCCACAAACAAACTGGCTCTGACGTCACTGTAGGCGTGGTCATTCTACTCGTCCAGTTTTTGTGAAAAATTATGACGTCACATTTCTGGATATGCATTATTGCATATACATAAAAAAACTGTTAATATTCATACTGATTTTGAACAGCCGGAGCTGTACTGTACGATGCGTTTGAAAATGTAATTTTGAAATATTTCCAAATTACAGATCTAAATTGCGCTATATTTAAATGCTAATAACTATTCTTACTAGTCTGGAGAATAAAACAATTTCTAATATATAATGAACAGAGATGTAGCTATGTACCCTACACACAACCATGCGTGTGGATTGTTCAAACTCAACAATACTCCGAGACAACTAGTGGCTGGTTCCAAATGTCTGCAGCATATCTATCTTCCTTGTACTATCTACTCTGTGACCCGCCGTGTCTGAAATGCACTTGGTCAGTTTCTAACAAGAAAGTTATCACTTCATTACTTAAAAACGTTTTTAGCTTCACTGAACCGATTATACAAACTTAGCACTACGATGATCCTATGATATTTCTATTTCCTTTTTTAAAACGTTTGAATAAATAATCTAGTGTGTAATACTACACAGCTTTCTATTGTCATTTATATCTGTCTTTTGCTCGAAAGCATTCATAAAAAATCATATGGTTACAGGCTTCAAAATTAGGAGATGAAAGTTATTCGTCATTGGCACCTAGCAATTTTTTTGAAATTGCAAAAATGTTCGTATTAGTCGTAATTTAAACTAATTAAAATTGCTTAAGCAGAGCTTCCAACTGTTACAATATTTTTGTAATCATTAAAGCTTTATTTTTTGCATAAAATTAGAAGCATTATTTCCATTTGTACTCTAAAAATATCACTGTCTTACTGACAAAATTGCTAAAAAGTATGAAAGCGCAATTACTGCAAAACAATTTTTATTGTTAAAAACTTTTGATAGGTTGGCAGCTTTACTTAAGTGTATGCATATATGCAGACACTATAAAGACTTGTAATGATACAAAGCATAAACAAAGACATTTTATAATTTACAAGGAATTAACGAAAAACCATTATATTTTAAAGTCTGGCCATCTTTAATTCAGAATGATGTAAAAAATAAAGACATTTTTTTAAAAATGCGAAATACAGTTGTCAAGCCGAAACTTTTATAAAAAGTTATACATAAAAAAATTGGGTGTAAAAATATGATTAACGACCTTAAATTCCGAGCTCTGTATGTGAACAATAGTGGCTCCTCTTGAAATGTTCCATTTTTACGCAAACCCTGCTTACCCCAAGTACTCTAGGGAAGTAGAAAAGGTGGAAATTTGTGTTGTAGTGTTAGAATTTTAATATAAATTTCTATTTTGTTTATAAATTTCTATTTTATAAATATAAAAAATATATACAATTCTAATTAAAACAACGACATGCAACCGTGGCTCAGCTGTCACTGCCATCCCCATGGACCTGCAGCCCCCAAACATTGATCCATTAACAAGAAGTCTTTATCTTCAGAAATGCTTATCATGTTCACGCAAAAGTATTTGTGATATCAAACAGATTAGGACAATGTGCAGACTTTATCTACCTATTAATATTACTGAAATAATCTCAAATTCGGTCTGATTTAATTTCTACTATATTGGAACAAAATAGGACGGTAGGACTAAAAATTTTTACTTACGATTCGACATTTTGGACCACGCTGACGCTACTATAGTAGCCATCTTGCCCAAAATATATTAACAGGTAAAATAAGTTAGATCAAATGTCAGGCATACTGTTCCCGTTTCACCATGTTAAAATGTACTTTTATTTCAATTAACAGCATTTGTTTTATTTTATAGTTGTTTTAAAAAAAAAGCAATGTCCAAATTATTTGTGGACGAGTAGCTATTCGAACCAAATGCAATGGTGTTGGATCCAAATCATCGCCTTTTAAATACATCTATATTAAAATTAAATTGAAAAAGTTACATTTTTGTTTGTATTGAAATTCTGTATCTTCATTACTACCCTTGACTAGTTTAGATGAAAATAATTGACAACTTTATTTTTCTATATAGATAATTGGTGTTTTATTATACTCATTAATAATTTAACTGCTATACTTAACTTGTAAAATTTCCAATTTTCTAAAACTACCGAGGTTTTTTGAAACTTGTTGAAGGTTTATACAGTTATGCTAATGAGCAATTCCAAGAGGGTTACTAAAGTCTTCCCCCCCCCCCCCCCATTAAAATTTTTTCAAAAACTCTTTCTTACTCTAATTTGTTCTTTTTTCCCCAAAACATTTTTTTTTAATAAAGTAGTCAGAAAATTAATTTTTCAGAGGTTCTGAGTAAACCAATGGACAATAATTCTAATGTAATGGGATCATTTATTTCAGAAGCCATCTAGTAAGTGTACTTTTCTAAATTTTCCAGAAACAAAGAAAAACATTCCATCTTTGATATTAACAAAGATTTTGAATAAAAAAAAATGTGAGTATTATTTCACATCTATTCAAAGTTGATATTGTCTACAATTAAGTTATAGTACTTATTCCGTTCTAAAGAAAATTATTTTTTGGAATTAGCTGGTTTCTGCAATAAAATATGTTTTCAATGCAAAAATGCACAATTTTTACAATTGACAAGATTGCGAACACAAATAAAATGTGTTTTCGTTATAAGATCCTTCTAATGTAAAAAAAAAAAATCCCATTATTTTTTTTATTTCAGAAAACTGTCAACAGACGATTAAATTTTGCAAATTATGCTATCTAATGTTGTTCGTCGATTATTTGACAAAGTGTACATAATTGAATGTGTTCTGCTGAACATTTCCTGTGTTTTATAGGCATGGAATCAGCAAATTTTTTTTTATTTGATTCACTACGAAAAGAGGACGATAAGTCTACCATCGAGGCTCTCATAAAAGCAGGAGCAGATCTGAATGCTGAGACTTCTTACCTGTCTAAGACTTGTTCACCCTTACACATTGCAGTTACAAAACGAAGTACAGCAACTGTTCAACTTCTTATCGACTCTGGAGCAAATATAAATTGCTTTGACCAGTATTGTTCTCAAGTGTTGCATTACGCTTCACGTTATGGTTGCAAGGAGATGGTACGGTTTCTTTTAGAGAAAGGAGTCGATATTAATGCTAAGAATTTGAAAGGTTATACTCCTTTATACGTTGCTATCGAAAATTCACGAAATGACATTGCCATACTTCTTATTGATTTTGGAGCAAATATCAATTCTAGTAAATACGAGTGGTCACCTCTGATGCGTGCTTCGCGACACGGTCGCATGGAGATAGTACACTATCTTCTTCAAAAAGGTGCTAGTCTTGACGAGAAGGATTCTTCTGGGGATACTGCTTTGCATATCGCTATTTTAAACCGACATCAAGAAGTTTCTGAACTGCTCATAAACTGCGGAGCAGATGTGAATAGTTGCAGTTTTCTGAATATGACACAGTTGCATTATGCTTCAAAATATAGGTGTGCAAAAGTAATAGGGTCACTAGTGAAAAAGGGAGTTGATCTTAATGCTAAAAACATTGACGGTGCTACACCTTTGTACTTGGCTATGAAAAATAAAGCAATAGATACTACAGAACTTTTATTGAGATTGGGTGCTGACTGTAATATAGAATTTGATAATCATGTTACGATTTTCAGTTGTCTCATTGAAGAATGGCCTAATGAACAAGTTATTAGATTATATATTGAACATGGGGCATATCTTAAGCCTGGTGATTATTCTAGAATAATAAAGAACTCCTCACAAAGAAAGTGTATTGAAAGATGTAAAAATGTGCTCACAAGCCGTTACAAATAAATTTAATAATTCAGATTTGCCAGAACTTTACAAAATACCCATTTGTATTGAAAGACTTCCTCCTTGTGACAAACTGAAAATTGTGAGCAACAGGGCAATAACGCATGACATAGAGCAGACTGTGAAATATCAGATTGAAACAAAGGGAAAGTACGTCCCATGCAATTAACTTTCTTGTGTGTTGAATCACTTAACAAGTGTTATGATGTCATAAATAACTAGATGCAAATAGCATGCAGGGGGTTTAAAAGATGGTTAATCAACAATATTCTACTGCAATATTTTCACTAAGAAACAGTTAAGATTAATAAATAACAAGGTTAGATAAATCTTGTTTAATTTTGTAAAATGATTTTTTTTTAAAAATTTAAATAAGATTTATATTATGAAGTACCATAATAAATTTTGAGCATCTTTATTTGTATAAATTGAGTTTCCACAATAAACCTTGTTCATAATTATGTTAGTGGTCTTATTTTATCATGTAACAGTTACACTATATATATATAATATTTTGAAAATGCTAGTCTGATAAGTTTTCCGATTTAAATGAATTGGAGGTTTAAGAATATTTAATACTTTAAACGTTTTCCTTCAATTTTGAACAACACTCAACTTTGTATAATTTCATATATATTTAAACCATATTTTCTTTTTGTGTAACATTTGATAAATTAAAATTAATAAATAAGAATCTTTTTCAACTGCATTAAATTTATTAAATTATTTTGCCTTTTCTTAAAAGTTATGAATGGCAATGTTGAAAAAAAGTTAAATAACTAAAATAAAAAATATGTATTAAAAAATAATATATATGTAATAAAAAATATGCATATATAAGTATGCAATATAAAATTTTATTTCGTATGTTCTTTAGATATTGTATTGCTGAAGTTTTTCCAAAGATATTTTTGCATTGTACTACGTTAAATAATAAAATTCAAAAATTTATTTGTATACTTTTTTGTAATGTCTTTTCCGAAATGAAATACTAAACATTCCAAATGAAACATGTTTTTCTGAATATTTTAAAATTAAAATGTTCCTTTTTTTTTATGTGTTACAGCCAGTTTTCAATAAATAAAAGAAAAGTTAAAAGTAAATAAGACATAGTAATATAAGTTTAGAGCTTTCAAGATTATTTTTTAGGTTATTATTTATGAAAATGTTCGATAATATTTTTACTTTAGCACTCAACTTGGTCATATTTCACATATTGCTAACTATTACAGCCCCCACACTGCCATTAAAAAAATTGTTTGTATAAAAAAAAAAAATGTTGTATTTGAGATGTAGTTATCAATAATAAAAGACCAGTCATAATACAATTTATTATCTAAAACTACAAAACAAAATTTTTACAAATTAAGCCACGACTGCCAATATACATCAAATTGAGATAATGACACTAAGATGAGAATTTTTAAAATGAATACTTTATCATGTGTTTCTGTAATTATAACAATAAAACGTTACGGGGCTGTATTGAATTGCATTTAATAAAAAAAATATTTTAGTGATCCACTCAATCGTGCATGAAATGTACAATTATGTCAAATTCCTTAAATATTGTAAATTCATTCGGTCAACATGGCTTAACGACAAAAGTTTGCCATAAAGACACAAAAAAACACTGATTTTTTTTTCAGTAAGAATTGGTAATGATAATAATCTATACTTTATTTTACAATTAAAAAATGGTTAGTTATTTAAAATTTGCAATTGACCAACTAAACACATAAATCATTGTAACATTAATTTAAATACATTGTCAATATTGAAAAGAAATTTTTTTGGCACTGATCAAAGCTCTTTAGTATAGCATCGTATAGTTTAGGTATGATGTTCTATACAAATTTAAGAATCAGCAATAATCATTTTACACTTTTAACTTATCGCAAATTTAGCTTAAAACTCGGAACTTGATAAAATTATTAGTATGTAGTAGTATTGAGACAAAAAATCAATATGACTTTTTAGATCCTATTTCAATATTTTTAACCATTGTAATATATTAAATGCTTTTTGACTCGTTATGAAACTAGATGGTGCCAAACACCACATGGCGTAGGGGGCTGGAATTCCATTAAAGGGTAATGTGAAATTCTAACTCCAATAGAGTGGTGAATTATCAGATTTTCTCTCAACATTTTGCACATAACCATGTTTGTATTTAGTAATACGACCAGAAGTCAAATGCAACTTTTTTTTTGTCTATATGCATGTGTTAATCTGGTAGAAGATTTTTTTTTTTATACTAATACATTAAAATATAAACCTAAAGCATAATACAGTATAGTATCATTTAGTTTAGGGCATTCGTAGAAGGGATAAAAAATTATCCACACTTTCATAATAACACATTTTTATACCCATGCATGCATACTTAAGAGATGATACGACTAGAGTCACATTACCAAAGTTGGACTTGAATGCTTCCAGTGTAACTGTGACCACTTCACTGGCTGCATGAAACGCCTCTGAACAAAAGAGTGGACATTCATTGGGAACTTACAACACAATATGGGGACAGAGCTCTATGCCATAGGTTTACTATTGGATCGATCAGAGCTCTATGCCATAGGTTTACGATTGGATCGATCACAGCTCTATGCCATAGGTTTACTATTGGATCGATCAGAGCTCTATGCCATAGGTTTACTATTGGATCGATCAGAGCTCTATGACATAGGTTTACTATTGGATCGATCAGAGCTCTATGCCATAGGTTTACTATTGGATCGATAAGTTGCGATCATATTACCTGTCTACGTTTACCATTAATAGAAAGATTCAGCAAGTTTAAGAAATGGTACGGCAAACTGGCGAGTTATCATTTATAATGTAGGTGTTCTTTGCATATTAGTTATGCTACTGCCTATACATGCATGCATTTATGTAAGTAAATGAGGGGAAAATGTGGATAATTTTTAATTTTCCTCTGTTAAAAATAATAATGATTTCTATATTTATAAAGTCTTAAACGCTTAAGAGGATAAAAAATGACAATAAATGATTATTTAAAGTAATGACATTTAAAACAATGCATTGTTTTTTACTCTTTGGAAGAATGTCACAGCTTAGCACAATTTTTAAAAACATGTACAACAACAAAGCTTTCATAGCTTATTCGGTAAATTGTGTATACATTTAGGAACTCAGTTAAAATTATGACATAAACAGACTACAGATGATGAAAAAATACACAAATGCATAGGATCCATTCGTTAACGCTCGGTGGATGTTACCAACTCGAACCATTGCCGGAGAGCTTCGCCCAGAACAACAGGCAACGTTGAGATGTCTCGTAGAATGATATAAAATGGAAATGGGAAACTTTCAATGTAAGGCTTCATGATAACCTAAAATAAAACAAATTACACTTATCATATATATTGTTGTAAAGAGGGTCTAGTATATAGTCATTGCTTATAAATTAAAAATTTATCTAAATGAATACAACTAGGAATGGATGCAGTTTTTAAAAACATTTTTAGTACATTGTGTATACATTTAGGAACTCAGTTAAAATTATGACATAAACAGACTACAGATGATGAAAAAATACACAAATGCATAGGATCCAAAGTACATTGATGTTAAAAGACAAATCACATCATATATTTTTAATCTTTTCTTAATTTTTAATTGTCCTATTTTCTGTAAATACTAAAAAGCTTCCAAAATACTTTACCATTTCATTATAATTCTATTTAATTATGGCAGTGCTTTTTTAAATAATAAAAAAAAAACCACAAAGCTAGAAAATATATTTCGTAAAAAAAAGTAAATTTGGAATGGCGAAAAATCTTTTTAGAAAATTATAAATTCATAATGAAACTTACCTTCTTATCACTTTCAAAAATAGGACAAGCAATATCAAGAATGGAATCCTAAAAGAAAGTAATACTCAATTTAAACTTGAATAATGTAGAGAGCACTTAAAAGTATGCAATAAATTAAACAAAGTGAATTTAAATTAAATACCAGAATTGACATACAATTTTATAGTGACCAAAATCATGTTAAGATATTTAGAACACACACAAAAAAAAAATCTTTGTATAATACAGAAACACTAGCCTTGCACCTGTCGTTTTGTCCTTAAATCTTAAATGCTCTTAGATGACAAAAATATATTTTATAGTTAGTGAGAGATCAAGCTAAAGAAAGAATGTTTTAAAACTCAAAAACATGCTGTTGTTCTTCATTTGAAGAACTGTGAAACAAAACAAGTCAGTTTTGTCACTCGAGGGGTATAAAGGGTTATTTATAAAAAAAGTAGCTCTTTTGCACCATATGTTCCCACAAAATTGTTATGTATTTGAGTCTCATGTTTTGATCCACTGATGCTCAATAACATGATATAATGCCCAGGAATGTACCTAATTTTTAAAAATACTCCACACATTTTACTATACCCTCCATTCTGGGTAATTTAGTTGTCCATATTTCCTTTTAGTTCTGAAAAAGAATTTAAAAAAAAAAAGCATGCTTATGCACATTTTAATATTTTCAGTTTCATTTTTTGTAAAAGGTGAATCAGTGCTGGAGGGAGAAGCAAAAGCAAAGTGTGCTGGACCTTGAATTGTAAGCAACATGTGAGGGGCTAATGAATGTGATTTATTGAAGATTGGAATAGGAAACATGACGCATATAAAATTATCTACAAAAGGAATAATTTGAAAAAAACTTGCATAATAGTAATTAAACATGTTCTTTGCAAAAAAGCATGTCGGAATTGCATAATTTGTGTTGTATCCATAAATTATTATTTTAACTGTCAATAAGTATTGCTTATCATTTTTAATGCAATATATTTATAGTATTATTGTAGCGTGGATACTTTGTTTCTATGCGAAGCATGTATTGCAATATTTCTTAATATAATTGTAAAATCAGGGAACTTTTTTTTCCATAATGTTGTTGCCACCATATATATATATATTAATATATAAAAAAGCATACACAGAAAAAGTTATTTAAACTTTCAAACAGTGAGAAAAATGCTACAGTTGCAAAAATTGCTTGATCATCAATAGGGTAGAAAGTAGTTCATTTCTATAGAAATCGTAACATAAAATAATTTTTTTCATATATAAAGATTGTAAAATTATAAAAAAAAGCAATTGCCACTCACCTTATTCAAGGGACTGTCGATGATAATAAACACCATAAAAATGTTGCTATCCCTTGCTTGCCGCACCGCTTCCTGAACAGCTCGTTCCCCTTCGTTATTAATCCCTCGTCCATCTGACAATATCACCAGAAGCTGGGCAGTGTCCTTAGCCGCCATGGTGCTTGCATTCCTCGCCTGAACCATGGCTTCCCTCGCGTATCTCAGCAGCTGCAGATACCCAGTCTTCTTCTGAGCGAACGAGAACTTCTGGAATACTCTGGCTCCGGTGGAAGTTGAGAAGTGTTCGTTGAATCCAAGGAGAAGTTCGACGGACTCGCCAAAACTAACGACAGATAGTTCCCCGGCTTCAAGCAGACTTAACGACTGGCCGAGCACTGCCAGGGACTCGAATGCCAGTTGTTTGGAATGGTTGTCAGACATGCTGGAGGAATCATCGACGGCGAGCATGATCTGGTACTGGCGCTTGCTGGGCTTGGTTCTGCGGAGCCAGATCTTGTCTTTACGGAATTGACTAGCAATGTATGGAATGATCTGTAAATAGCAAATATTGGAATTATTTTGACGTAATTCATGAATGACACACAATTTTTGTTATGAAGCACTAAATGTTACACTATCAAAAACAGTTTTAGGTTATTTTAATATGTTAACCAAAAGTTTCAGCTGTTTGTACAAATTGATTAATAGAAAATTGTCTGCAGGTTCTGTAATTGTTTGTGTAAACAAACACAGATACTTTGCTAACACCACACATTTCATATGCAAGAGGAAATACTGACTAAGGTCTGTATTTTATATGGAATGGTCAAAATTGGAGTAGTTTATTAAAGCTTGCTATTCTATTCTTAGTGTCAAGGCAATAAAAAAAAATATCTAACTCAATAACTCACATAAAAAAAAAGAAAACAAATCTATAAGAAAGGGGTGTTATATGTATAATTTAACATTACAATAAAAATTTTTTTGATTCATACAGTCAAAAGATTATCTTTTATTAAGTTAAAAAAATTTTTTAATAGGCTGACACCTCCATTCACATACAAAAAAGGCCAAGTCTAATTTTTTGACAAAATATATCAAAATTTAAAATGAATATCAAATACAAAAAGGAATCTTTGAAGACAAAAATATACTTACTTTTCTCATATTTAGACGTTTTCCAGTTCTGTAGTCCCCTTTAAGTTTTGCCATTTTTGTTGGTTCCAATACCAGCCTCAGCTGCTCACAGAGTTCTTGGGACAAATTGCACACCAGAACTTCATAATCTCCCCACAACTTGATAGCATTGCTTGTGGCAGGTGTGTCATAATGTTTGAAAAGGTCGTGCTCCACTCGGTATCTTTGCTCTTGAAACCTCCTGTCCGACATGGACGACCATAGGTCATGCTGGGTGTGAATTGTCGTCTCTCCCCGTGACACAGTGTGGGTCCTCACCATTTCACCTCGACCGATTTCCATGATATCGTCTTCTTGATATTCGCCTAATTGATCATGGGAAAACAGAAAGTTATTAGGGCTGTAGCAGAGTTGCTAATTTTGAATCTAGACAACCCATGTAATTTTATAAGTTAATCCTCTATAATGGTAAAACTAAAGACAGAAATACTTAGGATTTCAATTTGGGGTGGGTTCATGTACTACAAAGCAAATTTCTAAATGTATCAAGGTCTTAAAATTGGACATACTTATAAAAAAGTATATAAGAATGAGATAATTACTGAAATTTATAAATCAATTAAAAACTAAGTAAAATAGTTAAATAATGATCAAGTATTTGGAATAAAATAACTACTTAATCAGATGTATCGAATTTCATCTTAGTATATTTAATTTTGGAAGGTCTAACCCCCTTCCCTTTTAGGTACATATCTGCAATAAACTGTACAAATTGGCAAGTATGTCCTTAGTATTGCTTATGATCTTCGCTGGGACCCAGAATTTAACACATGACCTCTCAGAGGTGCTGACATGTGATTGGCCAACCAAAAAATTAGCTAACCGATTAAAACTTATCTAACATCAGTTATTCAATAAAATAAAATTCATGGATTTCCGCTATTTCCTATAAAATTCGGTGCTAAAAAAATTTATTTTTATGATTTTAAAGTAAATAAACGAGTCCTCTGATAATGCCACACCTGCCAAATTAAAAAAAAAAAGAATGAATTCGTACAATTGCATTTCATGACACATTCACATAATACGTTCTGTGTAACATATATTATATAAAAGTTCGTCCTTTAATTCAAGTCAAGTAAGGAAAATACCTTTTATGAAACCGAGTTTAAAAAAAAAAACCCTCTTTAATCACTAAATTCTTTAGATTTTACTCCCAACTTGGATGTCACTTTCTTTCGAAAAGCACAACCTTATTTTCATAAAATTATGCAATTTGATCAAATAAATTATTTTTTGAAAGTTATTGGTGTTTTTAAAAAACTTTTTTTGGCGGTCAAAATAGCGCACTATATAAACAGAAAAAAAACCTTGAAATTCGAAAACTTTAACAATTCAAATTATACATGTCTAAACAGCTTACATTGCACAGTTTGTCAGCACAAGTTGGTAGTCATGCAAGTGCTATCTGAGACATGAACTATCCAATCAGTTAAATGACCCCATATTTCTACAGACACACAAAAGCAACTAGCACACACCTCTCTCTCCTGCCCTCTGTCTTCGATCCTGCTGGATAGTATCCCCCTGTGTCCTGGCCGTGTTCTGCACAGGAACCGGGTCCTCTTCGTCATCACTGGACAGCTCGATGACCTCGTCGCTGTCCGAAGCAGCATAGTTTTGGGCTTGGACAGGCCGGATCGCAGCCTGCTCTTTGGTGGCTATGTCCACGGCCCGATCAACACCGTCCTCCCTGTTCTGCACGTGCTCGTAGGCGTCCGCCTCACTTTCCTTGTCTTCTGAGCCCTGGGATTTTTGCTGGCTCTGCTTGTCTGCTATCAGGCGCTGTTTAATGGCGCCAGTGTCTTTACCCTCATCCAGCGTTCGGTTTTCGGATGGGGTTTTCAACCTTGGTTTGTATTTCTGCTCTTCAGCTGATTTTTGCCGGGCTGATGAGGTTTTTCCTTCGTGTCCCATTCCTATATGATAAAGAGTTTATTTAATTTATGCACGTTAGATTTTTGCTTAGAGTTGATAATGTTAATTTAATATATGTGAGTAAAATAAAAAACTTTAGAGGCCTAACAATTTACTCAATAACAAAATAGTTTATGTAAACAGATGAAGATTTTCAGTCGTACCCTATTCCTATAGAATAAATGTTATTTCATTTTAATTTATAAACATTAGATTATGGCTTAGGATTGATCATGTTAATTTAATATATGCGAGTAAAATAAAGAACTATAGGGGCCTAACAATTTACTCATTAACCAAAATAGTTTACGTAAACCGATGAAGTTTTTCAGTCGTATTCTGTTCCTATAGAATAAATATTATTTAATTTAAATATATGCACATTAGATTTCTGCTTGGGGTTGATCATATTAATTTAATATATGCGAGTAAAATAAAGAACTTTAGGGGCCTAACAATTTACTCATTAACCAAAATAGTTTATGTAAGCGGATGAAGTTTTTCATTCATATCCTATTTCTATAGAATAAATGTTATTTAATTTTAATTTATGCACATTAGATTTTGGCTTAGGATTTATCACGTTAATTATATATTATTTTATAAGTAAAATAAAGAACTTTAGAGCTTAACAACCAAGATGGATTTTTACAAACAAATTAAACATATAAAGCTAGTTTTTACCAATTTATTATATAATTTAAAATATCACAAACTAAATCATCAAAGCTGAATTATACACTAGCATAAAGACTACCATTGAAGATCCGTCTTTAGATTACAGCTGCTTCAGTGAGATCTTTTTGCAGCAGCTACATACCTTGATCATAAGCATCCTTTGCATCTGCTTGTCCTTCCCTGTGCTGATCCTCTGGGGGGAGGGCTCCGTTCTCCCAGTCCATGCCTGCGTCCTCCTGCACAGGGTCCTTTGAGCTGCTCTTGGACTGGTCACCAGCTGGTAAAGCCTGGGGTTCTGAGGTTGGAGTATGAGTAGGGAGTTTGGCATCTGCGAGGAGGAATGCATGTTTAATACATGTTTGCTATTTTAATACAGAATTTGGGTGAAATATTTCTGCTTTCAATGCAACGTCTTACGGTGAATGGATTTGTACTTAAAATTCATATTGACTACAATTTGTCTTTAATTTTCTTAATGTTAATAGTACTTCTGCTAAATAATTAATAATATTTTCTGTTGCTAGTCAAAAGTAATTTAAATCGTTATTTTTTTTATATAGCTATGATATTTTGTCAGAATATTACATCATTTTTTAATCGCCAACATTTAAATATGAAATAAGTTTTTTTTGTCTACTAATATTTAAGTTACACATTTTAATTGTTAGCTCTGATGCACATGATTTAAATGAGAAAAAGAACCCAAATTGCATAGCACACCAATTTCAAACACATATTATTTTATACCGCATTTTAAATTTTCAAATTTTGGTTTTCTCGTATTTAAAGATTTTTTGTTAGTTCCTAGAATGGTTAACTGGATTACAAACCCACAATAAAATATTAAATATTGTATTCTGAATAATTGCAAGTATTTGAGATTTGTTAAATAATATCCCATCATGCATAAACAGGTGATTTAAAGGCAGGACAGTCACCTCACCTAATCCTAAGAATTAAATTAAAAGTCCTTTGAATTTGTAAAAAAACATATTGGCATCCTATTGATCTATTAACACTAACAATACAAAGTACCCAAACTATTTAAAACCGAGAAAAACAGTATACAATGAATTATCTTCAAAATGTATGGGGAATACAATTATTAGGTTTGGTTAATTAACGTCGCACTAGAGCTGCACAGTCGGCTATTGGTGACGGTTCGGGGTCTATCTCGAAGGAAAGACCCGGGAACGATACCTCGTTATTTTAGAACCATGGTCAGATGACGAGGAAACACCTGAACTGGCACCCAACGCCTTCAATAGACGTCGGGACTTTGGACCCTGATCAGATTTATCGTGCACCAGTCCCGTATACACGCCGTTAATTTTTGCGGATGTTCTGGACGACTTTTCTAGTATTTTGTAGCGAAGCTGGCAACCCTCCGATCACAAGATCACTACTTTTTACTTTTCTTTGTCAAGTCCATCGCCTCGAACCACAAATCTTCGTATTCGCAGCTGACGCCTTTAACCGCTCGGTCACTACAATTATTAGGAATGTATAGATTACATTTTTAAGGAAAGTTGGCGCTGCTCTATTTTGCGATTTTAAGAATATCAACAAACTTTGAGAGGGGTCCAAACTCTTAAGCATATTTAAATGTTGAATGGCACAGAGTCCTACAATGGTTTTATGAAAATACGGCAACCATAAAATTTCGTATATAACCCCTACCATTAGTCTCTTCTTCTGCACTTCCATCTTCAGGAGCAGGTTCAGCTGCAGTGGCATTGTTCATGTCTTCTTCTGCTTCCTCTTCGGCTTTATTGGCATTGTTCTCAGAATTCTCATCCTCAGCATCCATTTCTTCATCTTTATCCTCTTTATCTGATTCACCTCCTAAGTACAAGAAGAATTTATCATTCTGCATCTTTAGTTTCCAACCCCAAATACCAAGAAAATATATGAAACAAAGCTCATCGACGGAAACACTAAATCAGACAGACTGCAGACTTACTCAGCTAATGAAATAACATGTCAATTTTCACACAATAGCGGTAACCCTATTTAATATTTAGACGCCTCCCATTTTTAAAAAAAAAAAAAAATTGAAAATAAATTAGATAGAATAAATTTTTTTAAAAACTCCAAATTTTTTTGTGTCGATAATTTTTATCATTTCAGAAAAAATTGCAGGCAAAGTTCTAAGTTGCTATACTGGAGACTGATCTTTTAACTAAAGTTAATACACTATATACTAAAGCTAATATGACAATTTTTAATAGGAGAATGCTTGAAAAATATTACTTTGTATTATTACAAAATTTATCTATGAAGTCTTAAAAATTGTATACCATTAATATTTATGTATATTCAATTAAGTCCATATTGTAAAAAGAGAATTAAATTTTTCAATTATACAGATGAATAGAGCATAGATTCATAATTTGCCAGTTTTAGTTATTTCAAAGCATATGCATTCAAGTATCAATGAGAGAAAATAGGAAAAAGTACCTTCAGATTCTAGTGCCTCATCTGGGTCATAATTTATTTCCAGAGTGTCATCATTATCAGACTTTTCTCCCTCTTTATCGTCATCATTTATTTCCATATCGTCAGGTAACTCTACAACTTCAGGCTGGAAAAGAACAAGCATAAATAAAACTTTAAGGCAATTAAAGCAATTCAGAATTTCACTGTATATATTTAATTACAAAAAGAACATATCTAATTACTAAGCATATACGAGGCAAAATTAAAAGCATATACGAGGCAAGTGCCCCCTCCTTTCCCTCTAGAAAATGTTAACAAATTTCAATACAAATAGTAAAGGAATTTGGCAATTTCCCAATGCCAATAACTTTTGAAACACGATAGCTGCCAGTGAATTTTTAAAGAAATTGTCATTAGGCGATTAAAAGTCAAAATTACATACACAAGCAATAAAAAATCCAGTTCATGAAATGACTAACTTTTGTATAAAGTCACAGAAATAAGTTATTTTTGTAATCAGCAATCCATGAATTCCTGATTATTGCATGCCTTAGTGAAATATTTCAACTTTAAACCTTTAATAATTTTCCAAAATACCCAACATGGTATAAAATTTACTCCCATTTGAAGCGGAATAGAAATCTTTATGTAAATAGTTCTTTTCTTTCCAGTATATTTCTAGTGTGATTTTTTTTTAGAGATAGGTACTAATTTTCCGTACAAGTGCTGTATAGATTGAAAAGTATTATTATTTCTGAGTTGTATGATTTTTATTACTAGGGGCGAAAATGGTTACTAGGCAACTAAAATGTCACCCAGTTAATATGTGATAGACGCCATCGCATGTGCCATAATATGGATCAGATAAGTAAATTGTTCAATTACAAATATCAGTCATTCCCTAACCTCATTTTGTGGAGCATCTATCATGGGATCGGGAACATCCCCCTGGTAGTCATCGGTCTGTGAATCTGGCATCATTTCATCCAGTTTCTCTCCCTTATCTTTATTCTTTCGATCATCCATTTCCTTCTCTTCCCCGTCCTTTCCCACCATCTCCGAGGACTGGTCTTGCGTGACTCCGCCCGTGCCTTCTTCGTCTTCATTCAGGTCTTCGTTTTCATCTTCGGAGTCGCTTCCCCACACCTGGAATAAAAGGGAGAGTTAAATACAAAATGAAAAATCAGAAGCAGAATCTTCGACTTTACAAGGTTTTCCTAACGCATTAAAAAATGTTAATGCTGATATACTTGTATGAAAAAATAAATGATGGGTTCTTATATTAATATTGGAATTTTGTTAAAAAATGTATCAATAAATAATAATCTGTTAAAGTACTGAACATTTTGAGATATTTACTAAACTAAAGACAAAAAGTGATAACACTGGCAATAAGATAAAGTGCTATATATTTATAATTATATTTGCCATAATTTATAATATAGTGTTCACTCTAGAAATAAAAAGGGGCAGGGCGCTGTTGGCTGGAAAAGGGCACCCTGTTATTCGAAAGGCACTTTAAAAAAAAAAAGTTTGGGGTGGCCGTGGTCACCAATAGGATTTGTGGAATGCCCTGTGACCGAAATTACCGCGAAATCATCTCGATTGTGCAACATGCATAGTTAAAAAGAAGTTTGTTTATCTACTGTCAAAATTCACTTAATTCAGTTTATACAAAAACGTTTAAAGTGATATTTAAAAAAAAAAATATTTAGGTAAACGGGACGTTTGTGATTGACTGAAAAGGGCAAGAAAAGCGGAATTTTTTCAAAAGAGGGCTGTATTTTTGAAAAAAAAAAAAAGGGCATGAGGGCGCTATCGAGATGAAAAAAGGGCAGTCCGCCCTTCAAAACACGCCTAGAGTGAACACTGTAATATATCATGTATTCCGTGATACACGAGTTCAGGAACACTGCCTTTCTAATTAAGAATCCTAACTAAAAAAAAAAGAGACAAGAGTATTAAGAGGAGACCTTTGCTATGGTCTATCCCAAAAAGCAAGAATGTAAAACACAAATATAGTTTAACATATTTAATTTCTTCAGATAATTCCTTAACTTATATGGCAGGAGAATAAAGTTGTATATTAATGCCATTTTCATTTTTTTAGTTATTGAATTATTTTCATGCCATGTTCTACTTTCTCCCTCCTTTCACATAAATTTTGTTTCAATAATGATAACAGTAATTTTAAATCGTACCTACATTTACACAATTGAGGCGATGAAAATAATAGTGGTGCAAGTCAAAATGGACTTACTATTACTTTAACTTACTCTATTACAAAATGGGCTTACTCTATTACTTTATGATCTTAAATGCATGTCAGCGAAAATTTATCCTTGATATATCTCATGGCTTTGTAAACAGAATATCAAATTTAGTTTTAAAGAAGGTAATAGGTGACCATGCAGATTTTTGACTGCTTTTTGTACTTTTTACTAAGGGCAGTGTTCACTCTAGGCGTTTTTTGATGGGCGGTCCGCCCTTTTTTCTTTTCAATAGCGCCCTCATGCCCCTTTTTCAAAAATGCTGCCCTCTTTTGAAAAAATTCTGCCCCTCTTGCCCTTTTCAGTCAAGCACAAGCGTCCTTGCTTCCCTAGCTGTCTTTAAAAAAGATATCTATTAAAAAAAAATTGTGTGCAAATTGGAATTAAGTGATTTATGATAGTAGAAAAACAAACTCCTTTTTAATTATGCGTGTTGTAAAATTGCAATGATTCCGCGGTAATTTCGGGCACGGGGCATTCCACGAATCCTATTAGTTGCTTGTGCCCGTATATGCAATGCTAAGATTTTTTCCTGTTTTTTTTTTAAGGAGAAGATGGTTTGGGGCGAAGTTGTAAGACTAGGCATTTTATTACAAAATTTTGGATTTAAGGTGCCGTTTTATCAGTTTTGTCTGATTAGGACTACTTACAGATTTGGTTTTTAGAGAAAACATTAATTTTCAAATGTCAAATTTTGAATTTTAAGTAATATCTTCATAAAGAGACATCAATTGTGTACAGGTCTTTTCTTCGAGATAGGCCCCGAACCGTCAACGTACCCAATATGCAGCTATGGCGCAATGTCAAACAATAAATCGGAACTTTTTTTTTTGCCACGAGTCCAATGTGTGGTTACTCCCACTCCAAATTTTTTTTTTGAAGTGCCCTTTTCAAAAACGGGATGCCCTTTCACTGCCAATAGCCCCTTTTTATTTCTAGAGTGAACACTGCTAAGGGTCATGCCTTTCAAAAGTGTAGAAATCCTTGCTTTAAAAGATTATATCCATCATACCTTCTCATCCAATTTCTCTGCATCCTGTGCATCCACATCTCCCATCTGCTTGTCAAGATCCGGATCCTCTTCACTCTCACCTTCCTTTTCGGACTCCTCATCCCCTTCCTCAGGGTTGTAGCTCTTGCCTTCAAAGTCCTCTGACATTTCAATGCCATGCTCTTCATCCTAGGAAACATTCAAACTATTAATACACAAAAAGTAGTTTTCCTAGTAGTACCATAATAAAAACCTTAGTTGGTTGAACATAATGTCACACTATAGCTACACTATGACAGTTCAAGATCTATTTGCCATGCAATTATGAACTATAATCAGATGACAAGAACATCATCCGAGCTGGCATCCCACCCTCCAAATTTTCACACCACAGTTAACATGAGGACATACATTTGAGCCATGACAGATTTAACATACACCATCCTAATTATAAGGAGATTTCTTGTGACCAAATCTTGTGACAGATTTAACATACACCATCCTAATTATAAGGAGATTTCTTGTGACCAAATCCGGACTTGAACTGGAGGCCAAACAATCTGGAGCAAACATTTCTTGTTCATATTATCATAGCTTTTAATATAGCATGAATCATGACCAATGCTATAGCTGCTGTAGGAATTATAATAAATTTAAAACAGTACTATTATAACAGTGTTCTGATGAGAGTACTCGAAGCAAATATTTTTAATTTGTGTTTTCTTATCATAGTTTTAAGTTTTATATGCAAAAAGTACCAAATTTTTTCATAATCAAAAGTTGAACGAACTTTCTGACTACTTGTCCTCATTTATGACCAAAATACTTTGCATCCTCATAATGGAGCAGTAGAGTATATAACCCTCTAAGGAATGGGTATAGCATATATTCCTTTAGACTTCAATTATTAAGGTTTTATAAATTAAAAATAAATTAGTATTTCTTGTGTTGTAAGTACAGTAGATTTGTAATAACAACGATAAAAAAAATATTTCATCTGTTATTTGATTGTTATAACATTGATGATTTCTTTAAATCCAAAATTACATATCTCATAGAAGTTCGACAAAAAAATGGCACTTAACAGCAAAAAACCCTTAGTATATACTACACACCTTAATATCAGATGGTTCATCTTTGTTTTCTTCCTTCTCTTGCCCCTCTTTAAAAGTATCTTCAAGCTGATCTTCACTCTCAATTTTCTCACTGACGTCCTTGGTTCCTTCTCCCTCACCGAGTCCCCCTCCTTCAATGTCTTCGAATTTTGTCGCTCCGGACTTCTCCGCCTCCTCTTTTAAGTCAGCAGGTATGCAAAAGCCCTAAATTAAGAAATACAAATCAATTTAACCTCAAGTATAGATAATTAAAACAGCCTAAATTTACATAAAATCATTTATTAAATAAGACATGTCTGGAAAAATGGCCCTTATTTGTTTCTGAATGGTTAAAAAATAGAAAGTGTTTATTAGATATCTGAATCTTAAAAGAATCCACCAATTTTTCTTAACCCTCACTTTCGCTGCAGGAAAATTCAATTTATATTTCCAACACATTCTTTTTTTTACAAAAATATTTTTAAAAATTATATCAGTAGAGAAGGTTTTCAAAAACCTCCCAATGCTTTAAATTTGAAAATTATTTAAAAAAAAAAGAAGAGATTTTTTTAAATCAACATTTCTATTATGTGTACTACTGGAAATACTCGAACAGACAGATATACATGTTTGTACCTGTCGGGTGGTTAAATGTGTTGGAGAAATGGGTTCATGCAGAGTTTTAGAATTGAGGGCGAGTATGGTCCCAAGATCACATGAGCTCGGAAACTGGTAATTTGTTTAGTGGCATTCATTATGTTAGTTATGAAAGGATGCCCAGGGTGGCAACAAAATTCTGGAAAAAAAGTTCCCTGATATTTCCCTGACTTTCATGATGATGTCACAAAATTTCCCTGACTTTAAAAGTACATTAAGAAACGTTGAAATATATGCTTTGTATAAAAACAAAGTATCCATGCTACAATACAATAAATTTACTGCATTATAAATAAAAATGTACAAGCAATACTTATTGTCAGTTAAAATAATAATTTATGGATACACAAATTATACAATTGTGGCAGGCATAATAGTAATTAATCATGTTCTCTGTAAGCAGATAATGCAAATTTTTCCAACTATTTCTTTTGGAGATAATTTTAAATGTTTTATATGCTTAATATTTCCTATTCCAATCTTCAATAAATCACATTCATTAGCCCGTCACATGTTGCTCACAATTTTAAGGTCCAATGCACTTTGCTTTTGCTGCTCCCTCAGCAGTGGTTCATGTTTTTACAAAAATAAAACTGAAAATATGAAAATGTGCATAACCATACTTTAAAAAAACATTCTTTTTCAGAACAAAAAGGAAATATTGACAACTAAGTTACCCAGAATAGAGTGCATAATGGAGGATAATTGCCGTTTTAATGATCCAAATTTGAAAATTTCCCTGATTTTTTGTGAAATTTCGAAAATTTCCCTGATATTTCCAGAATAAAAAATGTCCATGACAATTCCCTGATTTTCCAGGTTATGTTACCACCCTGATGCCTTTCAATGAGCATGATAAACAGAAAAGTAAACACATTACAGCAAGCTTTATTTGAGTAAATTTCATTTTGTTGAAAATGGAACATGTAGTTCTATTCATTTGTTAAACAAAAATACTTTAGTTTTAAAATGAAAATCCTTAATTAAACAATGAGTACAAACTTATCTAACACAACATATTAAATATCTTTAACAAGTTTCATGTATTAGCACTAAGTCTTCAACACTTATATAAGACTGTTGACTTTGTGAGCGGCCAGCAAACTATTGAAATTGTAAAAAGTTAATTTCTCTGCTGGAAAGTAAAAATTAAATTTTTGAAAATATATTTTTCTAAAAAAAATTTGGAGTATTTTGAATAAATATCTTTTAATTTGAGAAATAACGTAATTTGATTGTGCTATATGAGTATTTAGAAATGATGGGTATTGCTTGAAAAAAGTATGATCCTATTTGGGAAAATTGCGTAGTAACAGCCGATCAGGCGGTTATAGACCATATAAACTAAAATGAAGAATATAATATTTATTGAAGCATGCATACCTTGGTGGCCAATATATTAAACACTTCAAGAAGAATGGAGAAAAATTTACAAGATGTCCTGTGCATTCCTACATTAGCAGCAAAGTAAACTTTAGCAAGTTGGAAATATTGCTTTAAAAATGGAGTCAAATTAGCCAGCAACCTGAAAACATAATAATATAAGCATAAATACCACACAATAATACATTTCAAAACTACAAGAAACAAAAGAGGAAACCAATTACAAATGCCTTAAAATTGAATTTTATGACGAATTTATAAGGAATTTTCAACCCCTTCTTGTTTTTTTTTCCCTTACTAATTTCTGTTAATTTATTTTCAAGAATAAAAAAAAAAATACTTGTCCTATCCTAAATTCCCACACAGTCTGGCCTGTAGGTTTTCTCTTTCAAATCCTCTGTCTTGTGTGATGTACTGGATGTTTGACAACTAATGCCAACCAAAAACAGATTAAAAGACAGTTGCTTTAATAGCGTTACTAACAATGACCTATTGGTGCAGAATTTGAATCTACCCAGAAGGAAAAACTCAGGAACAGTGCCTTTTAGTACTCTATACTCCAAGGTTCACTCCAAAAATGAAAAAGGGCTGGGTGTTATTTTAAAAAAAGTGCACTTTTTTCTATTACAGGCATTTTAATTATGATGCAAAATAAAATTTTGCTAAAACCGACGCCAAATTGGAGTTTTTGGAAATTGTTGTTTTTCTTGGCATAACCGTTTGGTTCTCGATATGTAGTCAAATAACTGTAGCAGCAAATTAAGCTAAGATAATCTTAATATTCTCATCTTTATAAAATAGGAACAACTGTTGTGCTAAAATTCCGATTTTTGCTAAAACCGGAAACCCTTGTTAACTGATAACCAAATATCTAATAAACGCAATTTGAAAATGAAAAAAAACTTTAAACCAGAACAATGCCAATAAATTAAATTTCAGGCATCAAAATCAATTTAATCGCTGTGTCAAATTGCTAATTTTTTTAAAACGTTACATCGTTGCTTATCTGTTCATAATCAAATATCTAAGGAGTGTAATGCATACTAAATGATCCCATTAAAGGGAAAACAATTTGCAGTAAATCTTCATATTGTTTTCGCTTTAATTTACAATTGAAAATTTACTGCAAATTGTTTTCGCTTTAATGCGATTTTTTTCATTTCCAAAGTTGAAAGATCATGTTTTCAATTAGCACAGATTCCATTCTCAAAGGTACTCAAGCAAAAAAGATGAGAAAAGATACTTCCATAAAATGGTCAGGTGAATCGTGGGAAAGGCAAGAAGGGTGGAGATTCGTGCATAAATGGCAGGATGGCGCAATTAACAAAGAAAAAAAGCGGGCAGCCCTTCAAAAAACACCTAGAGTGAACACAGATACTCTTTAAATTCTCATGCCATGACCAACAGGAAAAGATTTGAACCACAGCGGATTTAATGCTCAGCAGTCTCCTGAACAGTCACTAGGAATTGAATTTGAGACCCACCTATCCCCAGTTCAGTGCCCTGCAATACAGGCTCTCAAACTATTTATAGAAAAACAATATAACAAACCTTATGCTTGTATCAACAGCATTGAGGTCACTTATAGTTCTACAGGAATGTTGGATAATTTTTTTCAACTGAAGCATCCACCTGAGAACTTTCTCGAACCGAAACTGTTTCTCAAAGTTTGTCATATATTGGGATATTTTAACAGAAAACAAATTCTCAGGATATACATCGGTCGAAGATTCTTCGACAGCATCCGAAACAGACGCTTTAATCAAGTCCTGGAAGACCAGCAAAACTTCTTTCGTGAGATGCTGAATGGTGTCGATAAGACCATCGGTCTGTTTCCCAGCAGGTTCTCTGACACTTGCCTTGTAAGCATTGTATTTGAGCTCTATATTTGAGAATTCTCTGGAAATTTCAGCGGCTAATTCATGGAATTCTTTGCAGGCATAAGGTTTATGCCCAGGCTTCATTGAGTCAACGGTTTGCACAGTGTTCACAATCAATGCAATTAGTTTCTCAAAATCATTCACAATTTTTTGGAATCTCTTCCATGTGATGAGCGTAGCAGGGTTTTGACTAGATGCAGAAATCTCATTGAAGGTTTCTTTGAGAGCTTTCGTAGACTCAACAACACTTCCCATTATGACATTCCACCAAGGTGTACTTTTTTCCGGTAAGAAAAATAAATGGGATTGTAGGGGGAGAGCAGAAAAGATACCATCTACGGAACAGGGAGCACATTTCATTAAGGCTCCAAACTGGTTGATAAGGGTCAGATATTGCACCATAAAGTTATTCAGCAGGTCCTAAAATAAAAAAAAAATATTACAGGGTGGCAACAAAATTCTGTAAAAAAAGTAGGGATGAACCGGATAGTGGTTTTGCCGGATACCGGCGCACATTAGAAACCGGATATCGGATATCCGAATTGGGGTTTGCCGGATATCCGATCGGATATCCGGCAGTTTATTTTTTTATGAAAATAAATTCTCATACACACTAGAAAAAACGGAAATTGGTCAAAAATTGAAAAATATTTTTTATTCTGTAATATTTCTCAATTCCTAATCTTTAAAGTGATACCAAAATTGAATAAACATTCAAAAAAACTTTTTTATTTACAAAGGGTTATTCTAGGGTGCTGCTAGCAATGGTCGTATGTTTTGTACATTTTACACTTAATTTCTGAATAATTGTAATTTTACCATATGCCCTTTCATTCCAAACATGAAAACTCGAGTTTGCTTAAACTTTTGAGAAATTTATTTTTTAATTCAACTTTATATTAGTTATGAGATGTGATGACCCTCCACCATAACGATTCGTTAAAAATATAATTTTAAAGTTAAAAATTTGAAAAAAGCGGGTTTTTTAAAGTCTCTATTGGTTAAATGGAGAATCTGCACACTGTGAATACATTGGTAGAATTTTCAGGAAAATACTTAAAGCAAGAACAAAGAAAATTGATCGCCACAAAAAAAAATCTTTGATGTTTTATTCATCCGGATATCCGGCATGGAAAATCGGATATCCGGCACTTTACTTCCGGATATCTAGAAAGCAGCCGGATACCGGATAGTTACCGGATATCCGTTTCATCCCTAAAAAAAAGTTCCCTGATATTTCCCTGACTTCCATGATGGTGTCACAAAATTTCCCTGACTTTAAAATTACATTAAGAAACGTTGAAATATATGCTTTGTATAAAAAAAAAGTATCCACACTACAATATAATAAATTTACTGCATTATAAATAAAAATTTATAAGCAATACTTATTGTCAGTTAAAATAATAATTTATGGGTATACAAATTATACAATTGTGGCAGGCATAATAGTAATTAATCATGTTCTCTGTCAGCAGAGAATGCAAATTTTTCATACTATTTCTTTGGAGATCATTTTAAATGTTTTATATGCTTAATATTTCCTATTCCAATCTTCAATAAATCACATTCATTAGCCCCTCACATGTTGCTCACAATTTCAAGGTCCAATGCACTTTGCTTTTGCTGCTCCCTCAGCAGTGGTTCACGTTTTTACAAAAATAAAACTAAAAATATGTAAATGTGCATAACCATACTTTTAAAAAAAAATTCTTTTTCAGAACTAAAAGGAAATATTGACAACTAAATTACCCAGAATAGAGTGCATAATGGAGGATAATTGCCGTTTTAATGATCCAAATTTGAAAACTTCCCCGATTTTTTTGTGAAAATTTCCCCGATATTTCCAGAATAAAAAAAATTCCAGGACAATTCCCTGATTTCCCGGTTATGTTACCACCCTGTATTACTTTCATGTATAAACAAGAAATCTGCTAGGATTTAATATGACAGGTTATTTGACCAATAAATTATTTAGCTCAAAAGGACTTTGCATCTAACTTGTATTATAAAGTTACAGATGGTCTACTATTGATAATTGTATACAAATTAAAATACATCAGCAAACATATGTAATCATGAAATGTTATTTTTATAATTGTAGGCAACTAAATAACCAATATTTTGACGAGTTGAATAAAGTTTTAAAGTAAAAACAAATATATTTTTTGTGTGTTTATTAACGAGTCCTTTTTACAATGCCTCTTCTTTCCAAATACCATAATTTGTCTGATTAAATTATGCAAATTACAAGAAAATGTAATATAAAATTATTGCTAAAAGATTTTTTTTTAATATATATATTCGTTAAGCAAACCAGCGCTCCTAGGGTAGTGTGACCGCAACTTTTTTTATGTAATTGGGACTGCTGTTTCATAAAAATCTACTTATCGCATATTTTTTTTATAACCAAAACACTTATTATAATTCCTACTAATAAACAAAATGCAGATTATGTCACATAATCGGTTAAGTGTCTGCATAAAATAAGTTCTGAAATTTATGGTGTGGAGGTGCAATTAAGATGATTTTGCACCACATAGAAACTGTTCTAGCGATATCTATGGTCAATCAAATTATAATATATTTGTTAGAAACAATTTAATTATCTGAATCCTAAATAGCAATTTATAAATTCTACGAATTCAAAATCCAGTAATTATAAAATATTAATAAGCATCTTTGCCCTTTATACAGGGCAAAATAACAAATGTAACATACTTCCTGTTGTGATACATCATCTTGAGGAGGAAGCAGGACCATTTCAGCACTAAATTTTTCTTCTCGCAAATCAGACAACATGTTTATGAAGGTGCTGCAATAACAAAAGGTTAGGAAGTCAGATACTGGAAGTTCGAAAAATGAATTCACAATAAAAAAATTAAGTAACTTTTTTACTTACCCCATTTTATCAATGGTTTTGGAAGTTTTAACCAATGCCTCTCGTTGAGAAATAACATACGATAATAAGTTGCCACTGTATCCTTGTATTCTGTGTATAATATCCAATGAAAGTTCCTTAAAAAAAAGAAAATGATTTCATTAGAAAAAGAGCACAATAGCAATGTATTTTAGGTAGAAAAATAAATAATAAGAGTCAATAAACATGGAGTAGATAGCATCTAATGCTTAGCAGGACCATGATCAGTGCTATAAGGAGGGTGTATTGTAATATGAATATAAATTATTGCTAATTAATAAAGATAGTATTAAAATTTTAAGTATTGACATAATTTAAATAATATAATTAATAAATTCTGCAGTAAAAACTTGATATTATGATTAGCTATTACGATTACATCAAGAAAGGTTATTATAAATATATCAATAATATAATTATTCCAATTTTGAATTTTTTTTTGTTGATATTTAATTATTTTTTAATGTTACAGAACTCATGTAATGAATAGCAAAATGTTAAAATTTCAAATACTAATGCAAGATTGTATACTATTGAAAAACTAGCTAATTTAATTTCTAATTATACATAAACAAGATAAGATTTTTTTAAAAAATATTTTTTTTCGAAAATGTTTGTAATACGAGAAGAGCATATGACTTTATTGATAAATGATGCTTTTTTTAGTCATCAAAATAGAAATACATACTTTGCTTGGAGCTTCCATATATTTATGCAAAAGAGCATATTGAGCAATACTTTTGTAGAAATAATGGCTGGTGTCTTGAGAAGCTTTTAAAAGTAACTCTCGAAATTCCCTGTATTGATTTGAAGGAAAAAAAAAAGTTTGAAATATATAACACTGTGAAACACAATTGAATGAACGAACTTTATTATTTTAAATAATTTAAATCAACTGATGGTCAAGCAAAATTGTAAAAAGCATGTAGAAAATCAGAGCATTTCAAAATACTTAAAAAAAAAAAAAAAAATCAAGCATTTGTATAGTGACTATCAAATTATATCCCCTAGGATTAATACAGTGTTCACTCTAGGCGTTTTTTGAAGGGCAGTCCGCCCTGCCCGCCCTCTTTTCATCTCAATAGCGTCCTCATGCCCCTTTTTCGAAAAAAATTCTGCCCTTATTGTCCTTTTTAGTCAAGTACAAGCATCCTTGCTGTCTTTAAAAAAGGTATCGATTAAATTTTTTTAGGGGTAAATTGGAATGAAGTGAATTATGACAGTAGAAAAACAAACTTCTTTTTAACTAAGCGTGTTGTGAAATCATGATGATTCCGCGGTAATTTCGAGCATGGGGCATTGCACGAATCCTATTGGTTGCCTGTAAGATAGTTTGGGGCGAGATTACAAAATTAGACATTTTATTACCAAATTTTGAATTTTAGTAGCCTTTTTATCAGGTTTGTAAGAGACCTAATTCGGGCTACTTACCGATTTGGTTTTTAGCGAAAACATTAATTTTAAAATGTCAAATTTTGGATTTCAAGTAGTATTTCCACAAAGTGACATCAATATTGTACTCTTCTCCTTCAAGATAAGCCCCGAGCCGTCACCAATAGCCGGATATGCAATAAATCGGATTTTTTTTTGTTTAGTCACGGATCCGATGTGTCAACGGGTGGCCACGCCCACCCCAATTTTTTTTTTTTAAAGTGCCTTTCCAAAAACGGGGTGCTTTTTTTCTGCTAACAGCGCCCTGCCCCTATTTATTTCTAGAGTGAACACTGATTAATACTAATAAAGATAAAAAAATTATATATATTTTATGAGAACTAAATAAAACATGTGACCTCCAGTGAATTAAATATCTTGAAAACTTTTAGTAGGTAACATAAAACAAATAAGCTACATTCTGAAAAAAACATTAAAAAAGTATACATATTTAAAAAATATTTTTTTCAAGGTTTTCTATTTTTTTATAGAAATGACAGTATTTATTTTTAGAAAAGAAACCCTTAAATGAAAACTTTTACCTTTATTGATTTTCAGATGAAATTTAGAATGACTGTAATTGTTTCCTCAATTTTTTTTAACCAATACCAATACAATCAAAATTGTTAACAACAAATTAATTAATTGAGAGATTTTTACGGCTAACAAATTTTGTGTTCTTTTTTAATAATTTTTTATTTTAGAATATTTGTTTGATATGCTGCGAACCACAAAAAAATATATAATTAAAACTTCATGTTATAATTGAAAATTTAAATATAAACATTTTAAATGCTCCTAAATCAGTTAATGAATGAAAAATTTCTTTAAATAGAAGGGTAAGGTGGAATAAAATTGATAAAATAAACACCATAAAACCTCTTACAAATAAATAATTTTTCTCAAATTAAAATAAAGGCTTTCATGCTTACTGTAGAATATATTTTTAAATATTTACCTATCAAACTTTAGAGTTTTTAAGTGTTTGGGATCAAATGCTGAAACTATTAGAATGTCATTTTCATTCTTGTTTTTGGCATAGATCATTCCTTGTCTGTAAGATAATCCTGAAAAAAAAATGAATAACATATTACAGAGATTAAATAATTTTTAATAACAAAAGAGTAAGTGTTTGGGAACATAAACTGATTTTTTTTTTTTTTTTAAAGAGCAAGGAATTTTACTACTTACCAATGCCCCTCAAGTTCTTAAACAGCATGGACAGCATTTGCTTCTTTTTCTGAATGAGAATTAAACCTTGTTTTTTCTCTTGTGCTCTAGTGCACATTTTCTAGAGAAAAAAAAATATTGTTAAAACCTCTAATATTATGTGGGCAATAGCCCAATTGCGGCCACAGGGAGCCGGTTTTACCATATTCTCAAAGAAGAAAACATTTGTTTATCGCACAGACAAAAGGTTGCCATGGGCCGCAATTGGAACTCTCCAATTATGTGATATATAAATTAATTTAACAAAAATAACCTTCAATTGTTTAGTTAAAAAATAAATAAATAGTCTATTTCAAAATGGATTACAACTTACTTTTCCAGAATCGTCTATTACACTTTGTAGCGATTCCATCACAGTGCCTATGAATAAAAGAAGTAAATACTGATGAGAAATACCAAAATCTATTTGATAAAGCAAGTGAATCTTAATTTATAAAAGTACAATTTAAATTACCAGTGCTAGTCAGTCTAAATATTTTCTGTTTGAATCTCTTTATATACAGATTGGTTAATATTATGGCCTTTGTAATTGTTTTGATCTAGTTCAGCGATTTCCAAAGAAAAGGTCTGACAATGTCCATGGAGCTATTGTCTACTCCAGGATTGGAATTTCTTGCATATCTTGGCTACTTAAGTTTGCAAGGAAAACCTCTATATATGCAAAATAATTTTTTATGAAAATTTTCTCACAAACACGAGCTCCCTAAAGTTAGAAAATATTTCAGCAATTTAAAATCTCAAACAGTAATTAAATAAACTGTGCTAGTTTTTTAGGAATTTGCTTGTCATTTGTATTGAATTTATCAAAATTCTGCTAAACGCATCTAAAATTATACCTTTTACTTATGAAAATACAAAATATTTTAGATTCAGTTTCAGATTAGATTTTACACAATATAGAAATTACTCGGTACTACAGTATTAGTTTCAGATTTTAAATATACACTAAAATCATGCTACAGTAGATTCGCGATAACTCAAACTTCGATAACTCGAATTTTTCGATCTCCCGAAAAAAATCGATCTCCCTGCACCTTCATTACTTATTTAATGTAATTTTATCTCTTTAATTCGAAGTTTTTCGTCCTCATTTTTGATAACTCGAAGTTTCTTCACAACTCAACATTTTGTTTTCCTTTCAAAACAACAGATTTTGAAGAACCTTTAGCAAATATGAAATTTCCTAGTCCTTGTCAGTTCTCTTTCTTATTGTGCGTTATTAAAAGGGGATATGTACAATGGATTCCTCACCCTTTTGTTTGAATGTTGCCAGAATGGATTCCCTGGGCTGTATTCCCTCATCTTTAACGCAGCTTCCAACAAGGAAGATTAATGATTTATCGCCCCTCAAGCCAGCTGGCGTTTTCGGTAAAGTGAGTTCCTTTCTTGGAACATTACCGACCGTCCAGAAAGCATCCTGAAGAACCAGTCGACACTTAACCCTTTCTCACTTTTACTTAGGCTTTCGTGTGGTGTTGATTTGTCGCTTCGAATAATGGCGACAAAACGAAAATGCAATACACTCTCTATAGCAGCTTTTGATGAGAGATTGCTCACAGAAGAATAATAATGAAGAATGCAAACCTCCTCCAAAGATAAATTTGAAAGAGGCTATACCTTCCATAAAAATTGTGTGTGCATTCATTGAATCGAGGCCGGAAATGAAAACATCAGAGACATTTCAAGCAATCATGCATTTAGAAAATATAATTGATTCCGAAAAAAATAGAAATACTCACCAAATTATTTTGCTTAGATATTTTAAATAAAGTAGTGTAAGTATACTAGTATTTATTTTTTACCAAAACAGCTTTTTTGTATGATTTTCGATAACTCCAATTTTTATACACTTCCCTTTGAGTTCGAGATAGCGAGAGTTGACTGTATATGCTTGTAACAATAGCATGGCACTTCCATAATGTGTGCCCAAAAGTAGGAAGCCATAGATAAGATACCAGAGCTCTTGAACAAAATTCCATCGGTGGTCTAATCATCAAAATGTTTTTAACGATTTTCAAAAGCAGTTATTTAGATTTTTTTTTTAAATAGATAATCAACATTAAAAAAAAAAATACAACTATATGCATCAGAATGCCCTTTTTCAACATTCATATACTTGCTTTTGTTAATATAGAAAGAACTCGGTAACACTGCATTTGTAATTTGTAGAAAAAGTGCTTTTTATGGTGACTTTTGTCAGTCCAATAATATTAAAAAAATATATGTATTTAGTGTCAAAATAATATTTGACAACTGAATTTAATTTAGTACTATGTAATTAGAAAGTAGTGTTCTGTGCTGTGTTAAACTTTAAACTTAGTGGTCCCTAGCCATCTAAAGGTTGGGAACTACTAGTATAGTGGGAAGAAATTTAGACTATTATACAAAAGGTTCCTAGTTTGAACATACCAAATTTCTTCAGTATTATTTTACAAAAAAGAAGACCAATATAAATATTAAGTTACAACACATACAATATGAGAAATATTTTTAACCTACAGAAATCAAATAAATATGCATGATTAATAAGAGTGGGAATTTAAAAAAAATGATTTCTTTCTTAAAATAGCTTTAAATCTCATACATATTAAAAATACCTACCAGCAAATTCATTTAGCGTGTTAATATGATTAACTACAGGAAAGGATGTAGAAAACTTCCTTGAAAAATTTCTGATTCGTATGTTATAGCGAGGCACTTTCCCAAACCATGTTCCCGCTCTGTCACTAAAAGCCTCTTTGACCTGTAAATTCAAGAATTTAATAATTGAAAACAATATCAATCCCACACAACATGTGTATATTTAATCCATAAAAATTATAGCAGAGAGTAAGAGTATCATACAGAAATTGCATAAAAAAAACTATATTTAATTTTTTAACTACTTACTAGTTGGTCTTTAGATAAAAAGTGGTGTTTCTGTATGTCCAAAGTCCATTCCGAAGCTTCATTATCTTCCAAGTTTTTCTTTGATGGAAGAGCAAAGACTTGTTTCGCAGGAATTTGTAGAGCATCCTAAGGAAATAAACTTTTATTAATAAGAATAAACTTTTATTTTAGCTTATAAATAAGTGATCATTTATTACTAATGGCCATGAATATTTTTGAAATATTTAAAAGTTATATGATTTTTTTTTCTTTAAGAAGCAACTAAATACTTCTAAAATGAACATTGTTTGGAACCAAATTTATAATACAGTAAAAGCCTGTTTATACGGAATGATCGTTTTTTAAAAAATTAATTAACGTCGCACTAGAGCTGCACAGTGGGCTATTGGCGACGGTTCAAGGCCTATCTCGAAGGAAAGACCCGGGAACGATGCCTCGTATTTTTGAACCATTGTCAGATGACAAGGAAACACCTGAACCGGCACCCAACGTCTTCAATAGACGTCGGGACTTTGGACCCCGATCAGATTTATCGTGCACCAGTCCCGTATACACAGCGTAAATTTTTGCGGATGTTCTGGATGACTTTTCTAGTATTTTATAGCGAAGCTGGCAACCCTCCGATCACAAGATCACTACTTCTTACTTTTCTATGTCAAGTCCATCGCCTGGTATCGAACCGGGAATCTTCGTATTCCTAGCTGACGCCTTTAACCGCTCGGCCCCGGAATGATCGGGAAACAAAAGTTTCCAGTTAAAAAAAAAAATCTGGTTAATTGAGTGTTACTTTTTTTTCTCAGCAAATTTCGATTACTGCGGAATGTTTGGGTGAAATTTAGGGTTATTGGAATAACAACACTCCGGAACAATGATACTACTAAAAGAAAATCGATTTTGAGATCGCAATTTCGTTTTAGGGTTGGCGAAATTTTCAGAAACACCTGCAGGGGGAAGATTAGTTTGGAATATATTGATTGTTTCCGAAGTAGAAGTTAAATGTAATTTTATAGAAATAAAGGAAGGGATTTCAAGTAAAATATGTTCTTTCAATCAGTAAAACAACGCCACGAATAATCAAATATAAAGAGTATTCAAGAGTCGTTACTGGGATCCAAAGCTTTCAGGTTGATTCACAGTATACTATTTCCAATTGAAAACAATTTACAATTATACACATAGTATTTTTCAGATTATTTGAAATGAATGAATTAATGTTTTTCTTTTCCATCCCTAACTAATTCCTCATTTGCATTTGTTTATGATAAAACGCAATAGAAAAACCAGATCGAGGAATTATTTACAGTTGTGGACCGTATATTTACTTAAAATTACCATTCAATGGGACTCCCCATTGAACCTTTTAAGTGAAATTTACTGGCAATAGAGTAAAGGGTAACATTGTTTACGCCCTCCCCTTTTTGATCTTTGGAGGGACGCCTTTTAATGTTATGGTATAAGCACACAACATTAATATTCAAAATCTTTGTCATATAAGTAAAATATTTATGTAAGGAAGGTTATACATTTTTTATGAACGTTTTTTAAAAATACAGTTCAATATTAAAAGAAATAAGTCTTTCTCCAACATAAAAGTTACAATTTTATACCTCAAAAGTCTTGACATGCTTCACAACAAACCGATGAGTCTTTTCAACAGATTGCTTCACAGCATAAAAATTGATGTCATTCCACCGTGCTATTTTCACAAAGTCCTGAAGATTAAAAATGTATTAGTTTTTATGAGATCTTAAGGTGACAAAAGGAACAAGGCATTATTTAAATAATTGAAACACTTACATTTGTTATTTATTTGTTACACCAAAAAATATTTTTTTTTATTGCACACTTGAATTTTTAATTCATTATAATATTCATTTGTACGTTTCCGGCTGCCGATTTCTGTCCTCATTATAAGACTTAACACAGCCAAACACACATTCACAGACAAACAAATACATCGTTATTTTTTAACCCAGGTAAGATTACGAGGACAACCCCTGAGCTGGCAAACAGCCCAACCTGAGGTCGACGCTACCTCAATAGGCATCAGGACATTGGACCCAGATCAAATTTATTGTGCACTAGTCCCACATACACACCACTATAATCTGTTGGATATATTTAGACAACTTCCTAGTATTTTAAAAGCGAAGTTCGCAAGCCTCTGATCGCAAGTGGAATCCATCGCACGGATTCGAACTCGCAATCCTCTGATTACTAGCCGAATGCCTTTATCCACTGGGCAACTGGGAGCCCCAATTTTATAATAGAAATGCATCAAGAATATAACCATGGTAGACAATCCTATTGCTGCCTTTTTGCAATAAGTATATTTTCTAATTTCTATGAGAACCAATGAAATACAAATGTATTTTATTTGGTAAATTGGTTAATTTGATACAATTTCAGAAATTGTATACAAAAAATTTAATGCTTTGTTGGAAATAGTATGTCTCCGATTTATTCACATATGGGTAACGATCCTCAAAACCCTCAACAATGTTCGGAAAAGTTCACCAACACTTTATTTAAACAAAGTAGAGCCACAGAAGCTAGTTAACCAGAGCTACACTATAAGACCACAAGCATACCAAATAAATTGTCTTTATATTTAAAATTGTAATATAACCATAGAACTGAAACATAAAAAAATTTCCTTACGACTTACCTTTACTTCTCTCTCAATAGGTTTCTTTATTTCGGCAATACGGTTTTTAATGTCAGGTAAAAATTGCTCATAGTAGCAATACAGATTGAAAAACATCTGAGCAAGTTTCTCTAGAAGTTTAAAATAACAAATTAGACACTAAATCAAGAAATCATGGCATTGTACAATAATTAAGGAATGGTAAGAAAATTTACTTACTGTAAGAGCGCATCGATTCAGACAATTTGGACTGTTGAAGAAAGGTATGAATGATACTCAACCTGGCAGGGAACTCACTGATAGGTGAATCTTCTAAAAACTGTTTTAATCCATTTATTGCCGAATTATAGTCTGTTTTACTTTCAGGATTCTAGAAATGAAAATTTCACATTTAACTTTTAGATACAATTGCAAACCTGCCAACATTAAAAAAAAATCTGTTCAATTTCTTCACAACAAATTGTCAGAAGACCCTACAGGCCAGATAATGAGCAAAACATTCATTCATTTTCAAGATTAAAAAAAAAATGCTTTTTTTTGTAACGGAAATCTAATATATATATATCCACGACCAAGAAGGGGTTGCTTACTAAATGTTGAACTATTAAACTTTTCTTTATTTTGCTGCTATCCGTGCATATAAATATTTTAAAATGCTTTATAAAACACATGGCATTTCATCAAAAAAACTTAAAAAGCAATTTCAGCAAACAAAAATTTAATGAATAACATATTTTTCAAAGTTCTTTCAAAGCAAAAATATTTATTGAAATCCATACAATTTTATGAGCCGATCATACAAAATGTTTAAATCTGTCCATTATACAGTTAATTTGACATAAATGCCATTGCATCCCAATAACAAATATGAAGTAGATAAAACAATAACATTTTATAATTGATATTTTTATCCAAAAAACAAATACTATGTTTCACATACCTGCCAACAATTGGATTATATAGCAATTAAAACAGACTTTAAGAGACTAAAGATTTTTTTTACAAGATGCTAACTACAATACTCATCTTAAATAGCAAACATTTTTATCCTAAAGGGTACATTCCGATAGTGACATACAATGTACATTCTTTTATCCATTTCGAAAATAAATAAAAAAAAAGTATCCAATCTTTTAAAAGAATATTCTTAAAATATATGTTTTATTTTGAATATTAGTTTAGTTTTAAAATTTGAAATAATGCATTGAAAGTAACCCGACACAAATTCACGGAATAAGTAGTAACAATCTGGTTTTATTGACTTCCAATCTCACTAAATTCGTAATTATAATAAAATTTTCACAAACATATTTACATTATAATATCAACAAATAAAACTTTTATTTAAGAGAAACAAAATTTCATTTAAGTTAAGATAAATGTTGACTTCAAAGTTGTGTTATTTGCTACAAGCGATGTCTGTAAACTTCCAAAATACTTATCCGTAACAAGTATTTTCTTCATAAATAATAAAACAATGAAAAATTCAACAAAATATATAATTTTTTATAGTAATTTTGGTTAGTTTTGTCAATAACAATATCTTTTGATTAAAATGGCAAAGCAAAGACACCGTTAAACGTGATCACCACGGTTGAAGTCGAAAATCCACTTCACCTATTTTATGCAATAATTTTAACTGACAAGTATATACACCAACTCTACTTTTAACTGAAATTTTTCGGAATAGATGCGAGTATAGTCAGTAATTTTCTAGTTAATTAAAAAAAACAACGAATAGTTCGGGATGTCAGTTGGAGACAAATCATACTCAGCGAATATTATTTTTAACTTGTAAAACATCTCTTACTGTGTTTAATGGTGGCAGTTTGGTTCTTCGACTGTTTGTTATATAACATCACCAAATGGTATCACACTTGTACCATGTGCAACAGCTAATCGGATTACATGATGCTTCAAAATAAATAACACAGTGCACGAATTCGGGAAGTATAGTAGTAATTTTAGATAAAGATCAGTGCTGTTAAAAAAAATCAAAAATCGGCGAAAAAAGTATTGGGTTTTGATTAAAATAGTTTACCATTTTAATAAAAATAAGGCGCCAAATCTTAAAAATAGTCGCCTTTGGCAGCCCTGTGTTAAGTAACAAAATGAAATATAATTTAGAATACTGTGGATTACTTACCTGAATTAAAGAAGAAAATAGACTAAATATGTGAAACCACCACTTAGCACTGTTTTTATATTGTTTCCGAAGAACAGATTCTAAACCACTTCGCCAACCACTAAAATAAAATGAGTAACATTTAAAAAAATTAGATTGAATTTAACATCTTTCATAAAATACATTATTTGTAGAACATAATATTCCTTATTATTAAAAATTAATTTTTATACTTATACAGGGTGATTACAAGAAAATTAGTTATTATAGTGAAAGTCGGGTTAAAGAAAAAGCAAACATACATATAAAAGATTATTGATATTTAAAAACTTGTAATACATACTTTAACTCCATTGCCCTGCATTCTATAATTTTCTTGGTTAGCTCCTCACTTTCAAATTTTAATGATATCTTACTATGAGCCATTTGTTCCCACAACTGAAAATAAAAGAATATGTAAATACTCTTAACATTAACAATAGTCGATTGATTATTGAAAATTGATTATTTGAAAAACACAACTTATTTCATAGGTTGTGTTTTTCAAATGATTGATTTACTATAAAAAATGAGAGTTACCTGATTCGACTCTAAAATAAGTTCCATGCCAATAACGAACTTCATCAATGGATCTGTCACCGGAAAGCTAAGAACACGTTGAACAAGTTTCAAAATCTGTTGGAGAAGGGGAAAATGGTTATTAAAATAAAAATTGAACATCTCTTAAGTAGTACACAATTTTAGTTTAAACATGCAGAGTTCTTAGTATTTTTGACAGGGTTTCAATTTTTTTTAAAATTATGACTTAAGATTATTTTTAACATAGATTTTAAGTTTAACTTGAAATTTTTATATTCAAAGAAATCACACCAGAAACTACTAGAGAACTGGTTTTATTTGCGATTTAATAGGTGCAAAAGAAAAATTCTAGGATGGGAAAGATAGTAACTTGGAATTCCATTATATTTTTAGTTATTTCTTATATAAAGTTGGCAATAGTTTTATGTCAAATACATGTTTTTTGTGTGGAAATTTTTAGATTTTTCTTCTTTTGACAGCCCTTATCCCTTGGCAGTTGTATAATTAGGCGTTTATTATGTTTTTCGAATGTGTGCCAATTAAGTACACTGCGTTCGAACTCAGTGGTCAACATATTGGCCCAATGGAAACTTGAGAATTAAAAAATTTGGTGCCTTGCTGTAAAAACTGGAGATGTTTGGACATGATATCATGTCCATGATCTTCAAGAAGCTAAACATTAGAGGTTAAAAAACATTTACGATATTATTTTATGCACGCAAGAGGGAATTTTACTTATGCAGTTTGCAACAAAAAATATTTGTGTTTTCCCCTTATCAACTTACAGGTTACTTTCCCCCCCCTCATAATTAGAAACTTTAAGATAAATTTTAATATTTGATACATTACAATTTTGAAATGCTTAAAAGAAAATGATCTTTTCTAAAATTGTTATAGGAACATACTTTTGACTCCCTTAAAATATGAAATGATGTAGACAATAATTTTACAATAAGAAATAACTTCAATTTAAGTCGGTAGTAAACATACAAGTATCCCAATGCATGGATAATAGGTAAAAAACATACAAAATACATGTTTGAGAAACTAGGAGCATATCGTATCTCACCTGAACTAACTGTGCATGTTCCGGAAATTCAATCAGGAGTTCTCTTAGATGGGCTTCAAGCTTGTTCAATACCGGAAATATCTTTAGAACCTCATCTGGATTAGGATCATGGTAAATATCATACATTTTATCGTCTACCTTTGGCTTCTTTTGGAGTTCATTGCACATTTTTAGGTGACCTGCGGTAAGTACACCATCTAGAATTCCATCCAATTGATCAGGAATACCCTTCACGATTTCGCACACAACTTCGTAACGCAATAGGTACGGAGTAGTAAAATCCAGTTCACTGTCATTGTTGAAAACCCATTTCATGTTTTCGTCAGAATTCATTAATTCCGCTGGTGACAGTGCAGCCATTGCTGTGGCATGGAGGCGCCATATTTCGAATACGTCGTCAGGAGTTAAATGCAAGTCCTCTTTGACACTTTCTAAAGGAGTGTCTTTTTGTCCCAGAGGGTCAGGTTCTGAAGCAATGCAGTCGGCAAATTCCTAAAACAAAGAGTTATTACAATTGTTTTGATGCATTTATAAAAAATAGGACTCAAGTATGAAGATAACGAGTGACTTATTTGAGAATTATCAGACAGAACTGTGCATGACAAATGATTAGTTGTTACACACTTTCCAAACTTTCACACCATGACCAACATGAGCTGTGTATTAGGCCCCTTCTAAATGTCAATGTTCAATTGTACAACAAGTGCATAACAGAAATGTATAATTTTCATAAAAATCGCATAATATTGTCAAAATTTATGATCAAATACGTCCTTTTCGTCCTACCTTTACTGTAGTTTTAAGAAAGATAAAAAAAAAAAAACAGAAGTTTTCTCAATTATTTGTACAATGCCAACATTAAAATTGAAGCAAATCTGAATCATTACATTTTAGTTATCACAACTTGAGCATTAAATGAATCGATTAAAACATTAATGATTTGTGTTAAATATTTATAAGGTGCATAATAATTAATAAATAATTGTATTAACCTCACTGTTAGGTAAATACATAGATAGCTGTGCCATACCTAACAGTGAGCACTGATTTACAATGCAAACTTTTTAGGATTACTACATAGTTATCCTTCAGAGTGACATGTAGCAGTGATAAGCTGATAGTTGGCTTTAGAATCTATTTTTTTTGTGCACAACAAAAAAATTAAATTAAATTTTAAATTAATTCAAGAAATATTATAAACAAAATTCTTCACTGCTTAATAGCTCAAATATTTTTTGGTTGCACAGCAATCGTGATAAAAAAAATTAATGAGAGCAATTGACAAGGAAATCCTCAGGCCCTATTTAACTTTTTCGGGAAATATTTAAAAATTTCTAACATATTTTTGATTTTTACTTGTCTTAAAATGTGTTTAATGAAATAATAATCACCCACTGTGATCCCTATTTAGCTACAAACCGCTGCCACCAAAAGTAATAACATTAAACTTACATTATTGAAAGAGGGAAAAGTAGCCTTTATTTTTCGATCAATGGCTTCTTCCTCTGAAATTTCAGTCTCGTAATTCTTCACTCTATGAATGTACAAACTATCTTCCAGCTCTTTTTTCTGTTTGATTTCCATTTCTTGTGCATTCCATAGGTTCCACAAGAATCTGAATGCAGATGTTAGGGACTTCATAATGACTTGAGTGGTGCTTTCTTTCAGCCGTGGGGTCGCTCTCACTTCATTGATGATTTCCAGAATTGCAGACTTCAGTAGCTTGTAGACGAGTCGACCAATGATCAAAGGAGAAACATTGGCCAGAGTCAGCAAGGTCTTAAAATAGTTTATGTTATCCCCATTCAGAAGCATGCAGGCAATACTAAGTGAGCTTTTACGTGAGTCCAAGGGAAAGGAAACCATCTGGGTAAGAAAATCAGCAGTACTCTGGAAACCCTATGATAGAAAATATATAACATATAATGAAACTTATTAATATATTATTGTATAATTAGCAATTTTATAAGATAAAACAGAAAATATTTAATATAGATTAAATTCTAAAAGTATGAATATATTATAGATATTTTATTACTTTCAATTTCAAAAGGTTATCTACTTCTTTTACAACAGCACATTGTCTGGCCAATCCCATGCCATAGATTATCTGGAAAAAAAATCAAATAATTATTCTCAAAACAACATTTAGGTATGCTATATGTAAACAAAAACTAAATGTAATTTAAAAAAAAAAGACAAAATATAGGCATTGAAGCAATGTAAATTTACATTTGATTACTAGCACTTAGCTATAAAATATAAAACTCAGTGTTCACTCTAGAAATAAAAAGGGGCAGGGCGCTGTTGGCAGTAAAAGGGCACCCCGTTTTTGAAAAGGCACTTCTAGTTTTTAAAAGAACATTTTTTTCAAATAAAAGTTTGGGATGGGCGTGGCCACCCGTTAATACATCCGGCCCCGTGACCAAACAAGTTCTGATTTGTTGAATGATATTGCGCTAAAGGTGCATATTGGGCTATTGGTGACGGTTCAATGCTTATTTTGAAGGAAAGACCCGTACAAAATTGATGTCTCTTTATGAAGATACTAGTTAAATCCAAAATTTAACATTTAAAAATGAATGTTTTCACTAAAAACCAAATATGTATCTGACCTAATCAGACCCCTTACAAAACTGATGAAAAGGCTACTTAAACCTAAAATTCGGTAATAAAAGGCCTAATATTGTAAAAAACCATCTTATCTTAAATTTTTTTTTTATCATTTCATATGCGGATACAGGCAACCCATAGGATTCGCGGAATGCCCCGTGCTCGAAATTACCGCGGAATCATCGCGATTGCACAACATGCTTAGTTTAAAAGGAGTTTGTTTTTCTACTGTCATAATTCACTTAATTACAATTTACATACATTTTTTTTTAATCGGTACCTTTTTTTAAAAACAGCTAGGGAAGCAAGGACTTTTGTGCTTGACTGAAAAGGGCAAGAGGGGTGGAATTTTTTCAAAAGAGACATGAGGGCGCTATTGAGATGAAAAAAGGGCGGGTAGGGCGGACCGCCCTTCAAAAAACGCCTAGAGTGAACACTGTAAAACTAGCACTTAGCTAAAAATAAGAGAGTCAGTAAAATTGATATAAATTGGCAGAAAACGGGAGAAGTTGAAATCAAGTGGATTCGAGATGAACTGTGCCGATCCCATTTGACCACGTTTTCTGTTTTGAGTTATCAGTATTTATGAGTATGCTGTATGTGTTTTATCTCAACACAAATAAAATTTGTGGTTTTTGAATCGAACATGTTATAATACCAGCAGATTAATATGTCAATGTATGTGAAACTCAAAACTTTGAGGCCATTTCCTCAAAAACAAACATGGTGGTTTATTTGTAATCTCAGCCTTCTAATTATACATGTTTTATTAATACAGATTGCTTTATAAAAATTTAAAATGATTTGTTTTATATATAATTGTTAAAATATCAATAGAATCTAATATAAACGTTAATTAACTGAACAAAAGAATATGGAATTTTTTTTTATTACAAATAAAAAAAATTAAAACTAATTAAATCACAAACCTGTTCTAAACCAGCCACGAATGGCATTGTCAAATCCCCATAGAAATGAAATTTCTTGCTAAGCGAGTCAACTATTGACTTCAGATTTTTTATAAGATTTTCTGCTTTTTGAAGACAGCTATGATTTGTATTTTCAATAACACTGCCATTATAGATTTCATAGAGCTCTTTCAACAGGCCAAATGTACTATCAGGTGATACAACGTGTTCCATATGACTGCGCATAATTTCTTTTAGTCTTTCAAACTGAAAATAATTCAAATGAACATTATCAAATATACATACACTAACTAAAAATAATTTCTATCCAATAAAAAAAAAAGAGTAAAGAGTCAATAGATTATTTAGTTTAATTTTACATGAAGGATTCTGTAAAACAAAGGAAGTTTTGGATTTGTAAATAAAATTTAAATATTGGTAAAAAGGATTCTTTTTAAATAATTAAATTCTGTACAATAATATATATAGATATATTATTCAATGTTAATATGGAATTGACAAAGATAAAAAATAGTACTAAAAAAAGGCTAATAAAACACATGGAATCCAATCATTCAATATTTTATGTGGCTGAAGAAACTACCCATCAGGTTAAAAACATTAAAAATTGTTGACTTTCTTAAACGGAGGGTACAGACAACAGGAAACTTGTTTCTAATAAAGTGCCTCGACATATTTCATCAGTAATTATAACCACAACAATTAGAATAAATAAATAAATATATATATTGCACAATAAAATCTATTGTATTTATGAAAATTGAATGTAGTTGAGCAACAAAAGTTTTAACTATAGTGTAAACAATTATTTACCTTATCAGACTTTTGCCTTACAACTAACTTCATCTGTAAGCCAAATAACTTATCATTAGTTGCCTTATGAAGATTTAACAATCCTTTAAGATAAGGAGTACAATACATAGTAGAGAGTTCTTGCAATGTTTGTCCATTTGTTACTTGATAGATCCAGTCTCGAAGCGCTTTTTCAGTCAGAATTTTCTGCATCTATAAAAGGAAAAGTAAGAATTACATGAACAGCAGAAGAGTAATTCAGAACCAGAATTGTTAATTGTCTATTTTTCGGATTAATTTTAATAACAATATGGATAACATTAAATCTATTTTTTTAATAACAAGTAATTTTTTGCAATCATTTGTCGAAAAAACATTACAATTGAAAAGATTTAAAAAAAAAGTTAAAACCCATTAGAGGAAGTCACCATTCTCTGCAAAAACATTTTGTAATTAATTTTTGATAATTTCTGATCCCACTAGGGTTTCCAGAGAGAAAACGATTTAAAATTCTCTGATATTTCCTTGACAATTCCCTGTCATCTATTTTTTTTCAGTGTCATAGAAACAAAACCGATTAACATAAATTAATTATAACAGAAAAATTGTCTATACAATATTCGGCACTACATATTATTTTACAAGTTTCCGAAATTAACAACTTGATATTTCCTTGACAAAATTGGATTTTTAAAAATTAATTTATGAATTTTAACCATTGTTTACCCTTTCTATACCTTATTAAATATCGGGTTTATTTTTTAAATCAAATTTTAGATCAAAGACTAAAGCAACCTTAACCTCTAGAAAACGGGTGGTACAGCATATGTACCAGTAAGTTTTTTACCTTTGAACACGGGCTGTGGTACAACAGTTGTACCAGCGACTTCTACCCCCTTCTTGCCCGGCGACGTGTCAACTTTTGAAATATGGAGGGAACGCCCTAATGAGTTCCCGACAGCAAGGCTATTGTTGAAAGTAGGAGAGTAGCTTTTGAGTTATTTTGGCGAAATGTGGAAGGGCAACTATTTCATTTCCTGTGGCCAACATCGCCAAATCGTCTTAAGTAAATAAGTATTTCGCATCGTCTTGTATTTGCGTGCAAGACGCACTTTGAATATGGCGTTTCGGCGGAAAATTTTAACCCAAGATTGAATAACCCAACTTTGAATATAAAAAATAACTTCTAAATGTTTCTAATGATTTTATTGGAAATTGAACTGATAATTTAAATACAATTAGCATAGTCGGATCCATAAAAAAATTAAAAAAAATTCTGGGGAGTGGGGCCACAGTACAAAGAAGTACTCGAGGGAGAGTACAGTACATGTGGATCCGATCCCTTCCGAAACAAATGTAAACAATTTTCTTTTTATAAATATTAGAGTACTAATTATTTAAGTCAATAATATAATGAATTAAATAAGTCAATAATATACATAATTACCCAATTGGCATTATTTTCTCAAAATTCTTAACATTTTAGATTTAATTTTCAAAAATTAATAGTTTTATTAAATGTCGGCCAACATAACCGCTAAAATATGGAATTGTCGATTTAGAATGTCATTTGCCAAATAAAAGGGACCACCAGATAAACACAAGGTGGCTATTTATTTATTTGTGACGTGATGACGCACGCTGGCCTATCTACCCCAAACGTTGATGGTCATCGCTATACGTGTAGGGAGCGAGAGGGGCTGGCATTTAGATAAAGCATTGGGATTATTTGAGAGGAGAGAGAGATCATTGCATGTTAGATTGATTTAGTGGTTGTTGTCTAAAGGTGGTTAAAATGCTCGACTTCCTGCTTGTCTAGAACATGGCAAAAACCGTGCTATTTTTTTTTACCTGTATAAGTGTTCCACGATTACAGGAAAAAAAAATAAGTGGACCAGTCTGAGGCGCTAGGGCCCTTGTGCCCCTCCCCCGGATCCGCCAATAGCAATTATTGCCGTAACATAACGATTCCGCTTATGTATTTTGCCCAACACATTAGTGTAGTACATTTTATTTGTCTGTACGGAACACACACGAATCGTTTAGAAGTATTTATGTGTAAAATGTGACAGGCGTTTATATATCTTCCTCGCATAAGGTTATAATTATGCACGCACGTCTTTTAAATTGTTTGTTAAAGCTTCTTTTTCATCCATTGTGCCGAATCTGGGGTCGAAGAAATACAATGGTCTACCTACAGTATTGTATTCCCCCTCTCGAAGTTTCTCGGAAGTGACCTATTGAGCGTCGCAGATGCCTTGTAAACCAGTTATTAGGGGGTAATTTGAAGTCTGTATTCTTTCACATACTTTTGTGACAGTGGCACCTGCAGTACAACTCTACAAATGGAACAAACATGCTCCCCTATTCAGTAGACATCTCAAAGAAGCATTTTGAAATGAATAGTCTACAAAACACAGAATGGGGGAACCATTTATTACTTTCCAGAGAATGTCAAACCACATATTGTCAGAGGTTTCGAAAGAAAATGTATCAGACGAATTAAGTTCACATCTGGAAGCTTGTAAAGAAGTTTTTAAATTTTAAAATAAATTATAGCTACCAGAGACGATTTACGGCAGGGCATTCGGGGTACTCGCCCAAGGCCCCCATTTTAAGGGAGCCCTCAAAACGCTTATTAAACTAAAAAAAACTGTGAAAAAGTTAAAAATAAATTTACTAATTAGTGTTTTTTTTTTTTAAATCAATAGGTTTTTTTTTTGTTATTCTTTTTTGCAAAACTTCTACTACTTTATTCAATTAAATCACTTTTATGTTTCCTGCATGTTCATAATGCATATCATCTCGTCAAAAAAAAAATTATGTTCAATATAACGTAAAATATATTTTCCATATGTATGCTTTTAATTTAAATTCTGTTTGTTTTGAAGTGACCTTATCTTTGCGCATACTTCTTGAACTATCCGGGCATTTATATGAATATTATATTTAGTTGAATATTTTTTAATCTTCACTATTATTAATAATCTTAATTTAAGTTATATGATTTTTACATCTTCATTTTTTTCTGAAATAAAAAAAAAATTAGTAATTAAGTATATAAGTTTTAGCAGTATTTACACTTACATTAAAGCAGATTGATTATGCTATTTTGTGTTATGTGCGTATACATAAATTTAGCAAGTCAAATTTAAGGTACGTCGGCGGGCCCCACATGTTTCTTTGGCCTGGGCCCCTAAACTTGTAAATCTGTCCTTGTAGCTCACACAAGAGGAGTTTGATATTAAGACGTATGGACAAAAAAAATATTAAATTACACAAAAGTAATAATTTACCATCGTGAAAACTGAAATCTACAACTTTTACTACAATAACGATATTTTTATATAACGTAGAGAAAGGTTGGGTATCAAAAAAACAGTCCATTAATAATCAAATGTATTAAAGTTTGAAGGTTGTTATTTTATTCAAGTTACTAATTTGATTTAATAGTGTGATCTAATAATGTATTTTATTACGAAAAATTACATAATTTAAAAAGAATACTAATAAACCTCAGAATAAAATAAAAATATAACATTATGTTAATGATTTTGTAAAATAATTGCAATATTACAATTTTTCTTAATATAAATTGAACTTTTATGTCAAAAATAGAGATTTAAGACTCAAATTCCTCCATCTTACCTAACTTAATAATAATAATAATATTTACATAATAATATTGAGCGTGTGGGACTTCCACTGGAATTAATGGTTGTCATTTACAATATATGCTTTCAACACATTATGTACTTTCCAGAGGTTAAAATATATTTCGCTTAATTCTTTGAAAATAAAAAAAATCGCATTTTTTAAATTTATAATGTTATATACACACTTATAAAATTATTCATTAAAATAAATAAATGGCATTTTCATTTGTAAACGAAATATAAAAAAAGTAAATCAGTTTTCGGATGTCAGCCTCATGGAGCAATATAAGTTAAAACATTGCAACCCTTCAAGTATTCAGCTAACCAAGTAGTAAACTCAGTTTCCTCGGTCCGTGGCTTGGACTTCCAAAAGGGGTCGTTTTCTATGGCCTATTGAAAGGGGTGTGTAGATTGTCACTCAAAGGGGGGAAGGAAATCTTCGCGAATTCCCCGTGTTGAGAGGATTTTTTTAAAAAAATGTCCCCGAATTCAAAAGGTTAATAATAATAATAATTTAAAAAAAAAATCTAATCCACCCAAAAAGTAGAAACCCAATGTATCCTCAAAAATAACTTATTCCAATAATCTAAAATCCCACATTTTAATATCTACAATTTAATCCACCAAATATCCGTCATAAAATCTAAAATGTAATGTATCTAAAGAATAAAAGAGCCTAGAGCAGTTGCTGACAACAGTTACTGCATATACTCGCGTATAAGCCGATCCGCGTATAAGCCGACCCCCTAATTTTAGGACGATTTTTTGTCCAAAATTGAAAACTCGCGTATAAGCCGAGTTGTATTTTCGTACATGAAAAATTCCGATTAAAATCGGCAAATCATCGAAAATAGAGGCAAATGTCAATTCTGAAAATAAATATTTAAGCCGAGAAATAAAAAAATAAAAAACAGTGGCTGGAGAAACGGCCTTCCTCGAAGTTCGCGACGATCCATCGTGCTTAAAAAGTATATACCACTCGCGATGTTCTTGTGTCTTTCAAATCTCCATCGGATTTCTTAAATTACATTTATATTAATATCATAGTGAAATATTTTAAACCATAAACTTAAATACCTAAATGTACAATTTCTAATTCTTAACATCGTTTTGTAAAGATTTAAAAACTTGAAAACGCCAACTATTTTCGGTCAACATCGCGCCTACTGTCTCGATTAAATACGGATTATCATTTATTTATCCACCTCGTAAGGAAATACTAGTATATTATGGATGAATTTATACTTCTTATTAAAATATTTAGTTTTTATTATGAAATAAATTACTTGAAAATAAAGCTTGAATTCGCGGATTAGCGATTCTCGATTTTACTACTTTAAAGTCAATTCCATCCGAAATTCTAATAAGACAACTCTTAATTTCTTTACATAATATTATCAAAGAATAAAATATGTATTGGGGACATAAATGTTGTTTAATTATTCTGATTGAGTAAGAAAGACATCGACTTTTAAGAGGTGTCATTCGCTACGCACGATGTCAATTTCTTAGTCTTCCATCCAAAATCCTATTAAAGTAACTTATACTTGCTTCATAGATACTACAAACCAATTAAATACTTATCAAAATATATACTTTTTATTTAGTTAAACTAATTTTTTGAGTACAATTTTGCGTTATGATTACGCCGCGATGTGCAGAACGGTCTTCAGTCAGCACATGTGACGCACATTCTCCATCTCGAATCAGGGAAATCTGTCGGAGCGTTCTTCAAGAATCCGCTTAATTTCAACTTCTGTTCTTTTCCAATTTTAGGCAAATTATTTTATAAATTTTACTGACCCGCGTATAAACCGACCCCCCTACTTTTTGACTTAAATTTCTCGGCTTATACGCGAGTATATCCGGTAATCAGTTTTGCGAAATTTGGTAAAAATAAAAGTAGAATTTCACTAAAATTGACAATTATTTTTTTAACATTTGAACATCCGCTATTAAAATTGATGGACTGGACAAGTATTAATATTTCAAGACAATTACCTAACCGATTCTATCAATTTCACATTAATGGAGTTCTGCCTTTGTTACAAAATATGACTAGTTAGCAGTCAGTTTTTCGATATATAAACATACCTTCTGGTCATAATCCGCAGCTTTTCGGTTTCTTTTCACAGCTGGATCAACAACATCTCGAGGGAGCAAGAGCATTGTAGTCAGCAATCCAATCGAAACAAAACTGTTCGCTGTTCTCCACATTATATTTGGATTATCATATCCTGGAAGGTCAAAATATTTGAACAAAAACATGAATAAGAAAGAAAATATTTACGATAAACCATAAACAGTAGAAAGACCTAAATCCGGACTCAACAACAGAAAAATCCGATATCCAAACCTATTTAAATTTCTTTCTTTAAAAAAAAAAAAACTATAAAAAAAAGGAAAATTTTGAAATGTTTTCCCCATAAAAAATGAACTGGACGGAAGAGAATGAATGGAAGCGAGGGTGACGAACACCACCTGGGGAGGGTTAATTTTAAACTCGCCAAAGTTACCTTTCAATTTGGTATTCAAAATAGATACTCAGATTGTGAACATGGTTCATACAGATTTTCAAAAATAAAAATTAAGTAGTTCTTAAGGACCTCTGGATAATTTTTAAGGACCTCTTATATTTTTTGGCGCCATTGGCGGAGAATCGTAATTTTTTGGCGCAAAATCACACGTAAATGTGGTTTCCTGGCAAGTTGGGGCAGGATACCACTTCCTGTAAACTCTGGCGCAGAAATGTTAAAGATGCTACATACTTGTGAATTTCCCCCGATTTGCTAGAATGAGTATCAATTCTACACAAAACAACAAACGAGCTGAGATTTTCTAACGATGAAGTGTCGTGTATGATAATGAAATGCCATAGACTAAAAAATCGGATAAAAGAGATCAAAAGTGCACCTTTTTTCTGTCACTAAATCCGTCTATTTACGCCTTCCTCGCCTTGCCGATTTACACTTGTGTATAATGGTAAAAAAAGTGGACACGATCAAAGTAAAATCCGGAATTCTACATTCCTATATGTTTAATGCTCCCGGAATTCTGGGTTCCGAAATTAAAAAAACTTGGAATTTCGGGTTAGACATGAAAAAATACCACCCATGTGAATTAGTAAAAAAAGCTAATGATTGACAAAAATTAAGGACCTTTAATTAAGGACCCACCTAAATTAAGTAGTTCTTAAGGACTTTTAAGGACTGTGCAAACCATGTGTGAAGAATTTCCGATTCCAATAATAATTTTATCAATTGCTTTTCGGTAACGAAATGGCTGGTTGGAAGAGTTAAATGTTTTGAAGTTTACCATGCATTCATTGATTTAGGCCTTGCAAAGAAATTTTGCTTCTTTTCTCACAAAACCCAGAATACGTTGAAATTCCGGGCATTTTCGGTGATGAATCGGCCTATAGGAAAAGTGGGGCTAGGTTTACTGCACCCGCTTAAACCAAGTGAAGTTATCTCACTCTTTGGTCCGCGTAATGGACAAAACAAAACTGTGTGGAATGTTAAGAAATTTTAATTCTGATACAATAACGTTATCAGTATTAGAGAAACACTACTGATTTCATGATTTTCCATTCTGGCTCCAATAAATTAACAGGTGGCAGCTTTTTTTCTTTTTCTTTCTAATTCAGCAATTTCTTTGAATATTTTTGGTATCCATGCTAAAGAAAATTTAAATTTGTTGTGGAAAATTTCAATTCCGGATCGGAAACTGGGCTTGCTTTCTTAAGAAGAGGCGAAATGTTTATGAGTATCGGATGATCTAAAATCCGGAATTTTCCAAAATCTACAATCGCAGACGTCCTGACAATTCTGATTACAGACATTCTACTGTATAACTTGATCCATTACACTCTTCATTTTCTTACCAAGAAAAAATTATATATTGTAGATTTATTTGAGAAAAACTTATTATGTGACAAGAACATAAAGCCATATATTTTACAACTTTTGTTGCCATTCAACAATTAGCTAAATACAAATATTTGCCACTATTAAAATGTCATGTCAGGTAACATTAAAATAATTATCATAATGTGGCAATATGTACTTTCAATAATTGTTCAAAGTCACTGTAACAGGTGAGTGAGATTAGTCACCTCTTATTAATTATTAGTTAGTTAATGGACGAATTCTATTTTGGTTTCAATGATATTTTTCTTGTATGCACACATTAAACATAATTAAAAAAAAAACTTACCCTTTCTAATTTCAATTTCCAAGGAAGATATATTTTTAAATGCTATGTCAAGAACATCTAATTTCTTTTCAGTTACACACAAAGAATAGACATTTCCTTCTTGAAACAATTTTTTTACTTCTTCATAATGAAATTGTTCTCTTTTAAAGTGTTCATTCACAGTTCTAGCCACAGCACAAATTAATGTGCTAAACCAAGCTTTGATAACTGCAGTTGTAGTTAACCTGGAAATATTCGATTGATTTAATTAAAACCAACACTGTAATACATCAAAACAATTGAGGAGCTGACATGGGGAAGACAGTAAGTCAAAAATTTCGAGTTTTTCTTTTTTTTTCACATAAAAAACAATAAACGCTTAAGCCAATGGCATGTAATATATAGTAAGTCAATCGGCAAAATGGTTTAGTTTCTACGAGCGACGGAAGATGGCACTTGCATGTAGTCCACGTAGTTGTAAAACCCGTTTTTTGCTTCTCCTGTAAAATTTACTTTTTTACTGTCTTTCCCATGTCAGCACCTCAATTGTACAATAACTTATTGAATTTTTATATATAGAAAAATATACTACTGAATTAGTATTGTTGCATTAATTATACATATTTAGCACAGAAGTTATAAGAATATATATATATATATATATATATATATATATATATTTAGCAAAAGATTTAAGAAACAAGTTTATTACTTGAATATTTTGTATTTTCGAATATTAAAGGTTACGCTATTGTTATGAGAACCATATGAACCTAAAATGAATATGAGAAATAAATAATAAAAAAAGGCCTCATGAAATGTTGTTTTCACTGAATGAATAAAATATTATTAAAAACTATTTTAGTAGAGACTAGCTGTTTGGCCCCATGTTACTGTGACACCTGTTATGGCATATAAATAAATAAAAAAAAAAAAAAATTGAATAACACTCAGTCGAGACTCAAATTCTCATGACCCATTGTTCTGAAGTCCAGCATGCAATCGACTAAACTAGAAATAGTGTTCACATAGTTTTAAAAAAGGGCAGGGGGGGATTTGTCAAAAAGGGCACTTTTTGTTAAGTAAAAGGGCACTTTTTGTTATGTAAAAGGGCACGATTGGGATACCAAGGCAATCCTACAGACCTACCTTTTTGCGGAAAAATACATTTTTTTAATTACAGGGCGTAAAGAAGATATTGAAAAAAGGCAGGTCACATTTTCACTTCTAAAAAGAGCAGGGCGCATCGGCACTTACAAAAAAAGGGCAGGGCGCGGCGCCCTTTGAAAAACGCATAACAGGAACACTACTAGAAAGACACATTCTAAATCTTGGAACTATTGTCTATTTATGCAATATTTCTAAAATTGTTTCAAGCATTTGAAAAACTAAACATAATTTTAAAATTCTGAGCTTCAAAGTTTCTTGGAAGCAATATCAATAAAAAAAATAATAAAAAAAATATATATATATATGACTTACATCAGAACTATTTTGCCGAGAAAAAAAGGTTTAGAATTTTGATATTCACATGACCCATTGTTCTGAAGTCCAGCATGTAATCGACTAAACTAGAAAGACACATTCTAAATCTTGGAATCATTGTCTATTTATGCAATATTTCTAAAATTGTTTCAAGCATTTGAAAAACTAAACATAATTTTAAATTCCGAGCTTCAAAATTTCGTGGAAGCAATATCAAAAAAAATAATAATAAAAATGAAAAATATATATGATATACATGCATCAGAACTATTTTGCCGAGAAAAAAAGTTTAGAATTTTGATATTTTGCTAATCCCTCATAGAGTTAAGTTACACAATAAATGATTAGAAAGTACGTAGCTTGCTATTAGCAATGTTCCAGTTTTATCAACTTCAAACAGATTCTATCAAAAATTTAAATAATACTATAATTAAGGTTTATACATTACATTATCGACAAATATTGTATTTATATGAGAAATATTTTCTTTTACAATCGAGTCAGGAAAATGTTTAATGTTCAGTAGTGTCATTTGTTGCACAAAATGTTCGTTAACTTCTTAGTGTTCCACGTAAAATACAATTAAAATAACACACACTACCTTCATAGTTTCTATAAACCAATGAATTCTTCCTAAAACTCTATACATTTTATTTTTTATTTAGAACCTATTTAAGAAATACACCATTTTCATTACAATTATGACACATGCTTATTACTGTTTTCAATCAGTACATGTGATATAAACTTGGATTGATAATTGTGATTGGCATATTATATATTCTAATTTTTACTGACTTGCAAATAAGCTAACCATAATTTTAATGAAAATTTCGACTTAAAATTCCCGGATGATCCACGTATATGTAAGGTATATGAATTCATGTATTATATACCTACTTTGCTTTTTCTTTAATCAATAATTCTTTTCATGGGTGGAAACTTGAAAAAATAAATCTTTAGAATAAATATTTTTTTGTACATTTGTTACAGGTTAAATTAAAATTTAGCTAATTTGTAATTGTTCTATTTTTTTTTAAGTGAAAAAGTTGGTAGACAGGCTGTCTAGAAGCAAAGACTTCATTTATAAAAAAAAAAAAATCTAAGGTAACGTCTTTAATATTTTAGCTAAATGTAACACATTTTTTTTAGGTTTTTCTGTCAGGGGAAATTGTTTTAAACACGTACCCCTCCACCAATCTTTATGAAATAATGAAAACTGCATTTTGTACCATTCAAAATATTAAACGACAAACTAGAAACCTTATTTAATGCATGAGTTTTCATTAACCGTTTGAGTCCCATAGCGTATTGAAAAAACACTGTCGAATAATCCCAAACAGCGCAACCCCGCTTTCTCTAAATGAGTACAAAAAGACCCAAGCAGCGCGATAGTTGTTTGTTTATCGGAGCCGGGTCTTTCCTTCGAGATAGGCCCCCGAACCGTCGCCAATAGCCCACTGTGCGGCTCTAGTGCGACGTTAATTAATCAAATTAAAGTATCTTTAATTCAGCTTGATAGGTTAAAAAACTTCACACCAGAGATGCATAGTAGGCTATTGGCAACGGCTCGGTGTCTACCTCGAAGGAAATACCTCGCCAGATGACGAAGATAATTGCAGTACTGGCACCCGACGCAAAGGAGCTGTGTGATGTACTTGCTTCAGTAAATCTGAGCAAAGCGAATTTAACAATTGGTAAGGCACCGTCAGTTGTCCACAATGTTCGAAATGTACTGGGTTTTCTCAGAGAGTTGTAATATTAAATAGAGAGTGCCTTCAATACCAGACTCTCGTAAGGCCGCAGTGTCAACATTGAAAAGGAAAACCAACATCACGTGGTTATAGTGCTGCCACATTTGGTGTACAGACATCTTTAGGAGTTTCAAATTTGGCACACTTTCTTCTTTTTTGGTGATAAGGAGTTCTGTCCGTATTCAACTTCTTAACATATATATACGTATTTACTTATTTTCAAACAATATGCGCTAAATATTTCCGCTTCATTAACGAAACGAAAATATTTTATTTGTGTTCAATACTCAAAGAAGCGAAACTCTTTATATTTCTCAGGTTTTATTGTTTATATTTTCTTATTGAAGTATACAAAATAACAATTGAAAGAACTTCACTTATGGTAAATTTTTTACATAAAAATCTTAATGCAATTATTTCAAAACTACAAAGTAAGAAAAATCTCCTTAATATATCTGTTAAACTCCCTTAAATTGTGCCACTCGTACAAAAAAACGATATTTAAAAACAAAATTAAACACAAAACCATATTACAATACTTCGATCACGTTTAGTTCTTAAAGTCGCCAAGTAATATTGGAGCATGAATAAATTGTCATTTCCATATATCGCGTGGTTTCAATGGTGGACACACGGAAATCAGCATTTTTATTCCTCTATTTGTATCATTACTCTATGGGTTTTCTCAAACGGTTAAATATTTAATAAACGTTCATCAAACACATTACCTGAAGCAAAGTTTCGGATCCGACAACTTCTCAAAATTAGTCCACAAGGCCTTTTTGACAGATTCCAGTTGTTCAAACTTCTGAGCGTAAGTACCGAGCGGAGAGCGACACATGAGTGGTGCTTCGCTTGGTTTATCGAAGAGAGAGGTGCAGATGTAGGTCAGCAGAGGAACCTGCTTTGACCAGATCCCTTTACTGTCCCACTCCAGGACAGGGGCCGAAGGAGTAGAATTATCTTCCGAGAGCTTGTACCGTAGAGCACGCAGACCTTCTGAAGAGAACCCTTGCCTCAGGTGGGTAAGAGAACTTACGGTAAGCAGAAGTTGCATGTCCTGAAAAAAAAGTATTTTCACAAATTCAGTAGCTAATACAGGGTGGCAACAAAATTCTGGAAAAAAAGTTCCCTGATATTTCCCTGACTTCCATGATGGTGTCACAAATTTTCCCTGACTTTAAAATTACATTAAGAACGGTTGAAATATATGCTTTGTATAAAAACAAAGTATCCACGCTACAATACAATAAATTTACTGCATTATAAATAAAAATTTATAAGCAATACTTATTGTCAGTTAAAATAATAATTTATGGATACAGAAATTATACAATTGTGGCAGCCATAATAGTAATTAATCATGTTCTCTGTAAGTAGAGAATGCAAATTTTTCCAACTATTTCTTTTGGAGATAATTTCAAATGTTTTACATGCTTAATATTTCCTATTCCAATCTTCAATAAATCACATTCATTAACCCCTCACATGTTGCTCACAATTTCAAGGTCCAATGCACTTTGCTTTTGCTGCTCCCTCAGCAGTGGTTCACGTTTTTACAAAAATAAAACTGAAAATATGAAAATGTGCATAATCAAACTTTAAAAAAAAAATTCTTTTTCAGAACTAAAAGGAAATATTGACAACTAAATTACACAGAATAGAGTGCATAATGGAGGATAATTGCCGTTTTAATGATCCAAATTTGAAAATTTCCCTGATTTATTGTGAAATTTCGAAAATTTCCCTGATATTTTCAGAATAAAAAAATTCCATGACAATTCCCTGATTTCCCGGTTATGTTACCACCCTGTAATATTAATTTAACTGAAATGAGGTTTTCCACTATGTAAGTAGGTATATATATATATGTAAGATTATTTAGTGTTCACTCTAGAAATAAAAAAGGGCAGGGCGCTGTTGGCTGTAAAAGGGCACCCCGTTTTTGAAAAGGCACTTCTTGTTTTTAAGAGCACTTTAAAAAAAAAAAAAAGTTTGAGATGGGCGTGTCCACCCGTGACCAAAAAAGTTCCGATTTGTTGATTGATATTGCGCTAGAGCTGCATATTGGGCAATTGGTGACGATTCGGGCTTATTTTGAAAGAAAGACCTGTACAAAATTGATGTCACTTTATGAAGTTACTACTTAAAATCCAAAATTTGACACTTAAAAATGTTTTCGCTACAAACCGAATCTGTAAGTAGCCCTAATCAGACCCTTTGCAAAACTGATGAAAAGGCTACTTAAATCTAAAATTTGGTAATAAAAGGCCTAATATTGTAACCAAACCATCTTCACTTTTATCACTCTATAACATTTCGGGTACCGGGCAACCAATAGGAATCGTGGAATGCCCCGTGCTCGAAATAACCGAGGAAAGACCACGATTGTACAACCCGTGTAGTTAAAAGTAGTTTGGTTTTCTACAGTCATAAGTCACTTAATTCCAATTTACACACAAATTTTTTTCAATCAATGCCTTTTTTAAAGACAGCTAGGGAAGCAAGGACGATTGTGCTTGACTGAAAAGGGCAAGAGGGGCAGCATTTTTTCAAAAGAGGGCGGCATTTTTGAAAAAAGGGGCATGAGGGCGCTATTGAGTAGTAAAAAGGGCAGGAAGGGCGGACCGCCCTTCAAAAATCGCCTAGAGTGACCACTGGATATTTTATAAATCTTCTCCCCACTTTAAAATTATAGCATTACTTTAATTAACTTTCTTTAAATTTGGATATCGCCTCCTTTTCCCAGAGAGTTGTTATATTAAATAGAGAGCGCCTTCAATGCCAGACTCTCGTAAGGCCACGGTGTCAACATTGAAAAAAAAAAAAAAAACATCACATGGTTTTAGCGCTGCCACATTTGGCGTTCAGACATCTGCAGGAGTATCAAATTTGGTGCACTTTCTTCTTTTTGGTGATAAGGCGTTCTGTCCGTATTCAACTTCTTAACATATATGTAGGTATTTACTTATTTTCAAACAATTTGCGCTAAATATTTCCTCTTCATTAATGAAACGAAAATATAATTTTCTTTGTGTTCAATACTCGAAAAAACGAAACTCTTTATATTTCTCTGGTTTTATTGTTCCTATTTTCTTATTGAACTATACAAAATAATAATTAAAAGAACTTCACTTATAGTAAATTTTTTACATAAAAACGTAACGCAATTATTTAAAAAAATACTTAGTAAGAAAAATATTTTTAATATATCTGTTAAATTCCCTTAAATTCTGCCACTCGTTAAAAAAACGATATTTAAATACAAAACTAAACACAAAACCATATTACAACACTTCGATCTTGCTTAGTTCTGAAAGTCGCCAAGGCCTGCCAAGTAATATTGGCGCATGAGTGAATTGGCATTTCCACAAATCACGTGGTTTCAATGATGCACACAGGGAAATCAGTATTTTTACTCCTCTATTTGTATCATTACTCTATGCCTTTTTCCAGTACCAAAGCATCCAACATATTTAATCTCAAGAGGCAATATCCCACTCTTAGATTTCGGATGAGTCACCATTACACATGACTACGTTCACTCCCACGCAACTTCGAAAACCCGAACTCAAACTAACTAGAAAATGCAAACTAAAAGTTGAGGAACCAATGAGGTGTCCAGGGTGTATTCTCCTTCTCAAAATCTCCATTTTGATACAGATTCTCGATGTAACCTCGAAGATAGGAGGTCTTGCTCTGAAGTCCTGAACAATAAATGATGTGAACATAATATTTCAGCCTTTGTTTATACCATCAACACTGAAAATGTATTATAACTATAACAACTGCACATCTAATAAATTAAACATCACATATATATAGTGATCGCTCTCGTAATGAAAAGGGGCAGTGTGCTATTTTGAGAGAAACAGCATTTGATTTTCTGTTATCGTTAGAGTAATAAGAAAAATCGGCAGCAAATTGCTGATTTTTACATTGTTGATATTTTAATACCTAAAATGCCATTAAAGGTTAAAACTAAGCAGTAAATTCGAAAAGAAACAAGGATTTTTCTTTTCCAAAGTAAAAAAAAAATCATTGTGAAAAATCCTGTTTTTGATTAGTACAAATACTGTTCACAAAGGAAAGAATAACTTTTTTTGCTACTAAAGGACGAGAGCGTATATTTCTTAAAATGGTCAGGTCCATTGAGGAAGCGTGGCGACTCATGCATAAATGGGCATTAGGGCACAATTTTCAAGGGGCTCCACTTATATCGCCATGTTTCAGATTAGTTACCTCCTTCAACTATGAATGAATTTGTATAAATCTTATCAAATTCAGAAATTAGAACTTTTGTCTAATATTTAATGGAGTATGAATGACCCCAATTATCAGGAAATTCAAAAAAGAAATATAAAAAAATTTACCCTCTAGTAATACTGATTTCCCTGATAGAAATCTAAATGATTGGTTTTTTTTTTAAATAAACTTTTTCATAAGTGGTATTTTTTAAAAAGTACAGTGAAGAATAGCATTTTTAATTTCTACTTTAATGCTTCTCATTTGCTTATTCTAGTATCAATATGCTTTTGCAATATTTTGTTCAGACCCACAAAGCAATAATTTAAAACCCTTCGGACTCAAATGATCTAAAAATGAGAAAAAACCTGACCTTGAAATTTGAACCCCAAACAAAACTTTCAATACTCTATATTTCATTCCTTTATAAATTAAAAATTCAATAAGCTTTTCTACTCATCTGAAATATTTTCAAGAAATTCCAATAAGGAGCAATAAAATCAATAAGTCTGTTTTACAAAGAAATTGAAATAACTTACTTTTTTTGTACTTTTAACACATCTTTGCAAGTTACCCAAATGTCTAGGATCAGCACACAGGCATTCACAACCAATTCTTATCAAACTTTCAGGTATGGGTTTGCAAAGGTTTTTATCAAGCAGGTGAAACGTATATATGTTAAAAAAGTAATCTAGAAAGGGCAATAGCTGAATATCAGAAACCACCATTTTAGTCGAAATATTCGGATTTGGGAGTTGTTTTAGGCAAACTTCCATGTCGCCATTGTCCACATTCATTAAACCATAAAACTGTAATTTGCCTCTAATTTCTTTCAATTGTGATAATCCTGAAATCAGAGAGAATAATAATTAATGACATATGAGATAAGAGAAAAAAGGCAAAATGAATAGCAAGGTTATATTCATGCATATCAGTGCCTTTATTTGAATTGAAACCTTCAAAATATAAATTGAAGTACTGCAAACTCTGCATATAAGGACCCCTTACGGGACAAATAAGAGTGATTTAACAAAAAGGTAGTAACAAGTAAAAAAAACATATTTCATTAGAAAATAATATAATGATTGAGACATTCTGTGGTGGACATTATAAGGAAGGGGTCGCTATATAAATGGGTTAAAGTGGCCCCTTTCTTAAGTCATGAGGCTCTCACTACAGAACAACACAGTTTGGAAAATGACTATCACTTACACTGAACATGACATGGCAGAGGTTCTTGCCTCCAGTCTACACAGCCAATTTTCACCACATCTTACACCAATCAACCTAGAACTTGTTGTTGACACCATTAACGAGGTAGATAACTACCTAGCAGACGAGCCACACAACATCATACGTTACACCACCCCAGAGGAACTCCCTGACATTATTACCAAATTAAATCCTAAAAAAGACTCTGGATACGATTTAATCTCCAACAAAGCACTTAAGAATATTGTTCATAAGGTAATAGTACATATCACCAACATCTTAAAGGCATGCCTCAGGTTAAAATACTTCCCAAACCAATGGAAAAAAGCAATCGTAATTAACTTTAAACTTCTTTTTCCTGGTTTAAAAAAACAGGAAAAAGCTCCCTTCAACCAGTAACTACCGACCCATCAGTCTTTTGCCCTGTTTGGCGAAAGTCATTAACAACAGACTACAAACTTTTTTGGATTCAAACAACGTTATAAATACTAACCAATATGGATTTAAAAAGGGTCATTCAACTACTCATCAGGTTCATAGGATAGTGGAAAAGATAGGAGGAGCTTTTAATAACAAGGAAATGATAGGAGCCGTATTTTTAGACGTAGAGAAAGCCTTCGATAGTTTATGGCACAAAGGCCTAATTAAAAAACTAACTAATCAAAACATCCCCAAAGAAATGGTACACATGGTAAACTCATTTATTTCAGAGCGATCTTTTCAGGTCCTAGTAAACAACACACTTTCAACACTCGCAAACATCAAAGCAGGAGTACCACCAGGAAGCATTCTAGGACCAGTCTTATTTAACTTGTACATCAACGATTTCCCTACATTCGACAACTGCATCACGGCTCAATTTGCTGATGATACAGCCATACTAGCTAAATCTAAGAACGGTGACATAGTCTTTGGGAATCTACAAACCGCTTTAAATCCAGTAGAACCATGGTGCAAAGACTGGCGCATCAAAATTAATGCACAAAAAAGTGTATTGGTACTCTTCCGCAAACATGACACTCTAGTTGATTACAACACCGATCTTGAGATCTTTAATACAGAGATCAAGAGAGAACACCACATGAAATACTTAGGAGTACACCTAGACAGTAAACTTAGCTTTAAAGAACACATTAGACAAACTCTCGCAAAAGCGACTGGTGCAAGCATTAGCTTAAATCCCCTAATTGGGAAGAATTCAGAAATGACACTTAGAAACAAAGTAATTCTTTATAAAACAATGATCAGCCAATTCTGCTGTATGCCTGTCCGGCCTGGGCTGCAGTCCGAAGAACACACAGACAGAAACTTCAAACATTTCAAAACAAAGCCCTCAGAAGGATTACAAACGCACCTAGATACGTCAGAAACACCATCCTACACAACGACCTTAAAATGGACAACATAGACACAGCAATATTAACTATCTCACACAATTACAACATGGCACTTGACAACTCAGACTCACAACACCTAAAGGAGATCACAAACTATAACCATACAGTAGACCAGAAACACAAAAGACCCCGTACAATTAATCACGACCCCACATGGTAAGACCCTCATAGACTTGCTTGTCAAATCGACATGTCAAACTCTACAGCTGCTCCTTTGCAAGTAGCCAGGTTATGTTATTGTCCTTAATATTGTATATTTGCATCTTATAATAATAAAATATGTATTACAAAGCACTCGTTGTCTCTACTTATTTCTAACACACACCATCTACTGATGTTATTTTTTCAGATTTCCTAAAACGAACTCGCGTTTAGCCTTAGGGCCCCCAACCCCCATCAATTAATTAGTAACTTCTTAGTTAAACTTAAACTATGCTAACATTATTCTATTTACTAGACTTAATTAGATGAAGGTGTAAGGACTTCCGGTCGACACAACGTAAGGTTAATTCCGATTTCCCTTCCTTAAGAAGAGTTGCTGTGTCAAGGGGTAATTGTAAGGATTGGGTCTATTGCATTTTCAAAAACAAAAAGAATTTAGGATTTTATATAAGGCATATTGTTTACAGGGCTCGCAACACTTTTTTCATTTGTCCCTAGGGAAAAAGGGACCAAATATCTTAAAAAAAGGGACAAAAAGGGACCTACAAAATTTAAGCATGCGTTAAATTTTCGTTAACTATCACCATTATAAATAACGCACCGTAAAACTATTAATATTATTAAAACAAGTTGTTAAATCTCATGAATACTTTAAACCTTATGTTGACCAAATTATAGGAACAAAGCAACAAAGTAAAAAGAGTTGTAAATTAAAAAAAAAAAACTAACCGTTTGAAAGAAAGCTCGAAATGATAAGTTTCATATATGTAGGCTATTTCTGAACACTACTATACCAGTTTTTGACTATGTCCTCTATGCTTTCGGTCAAGGTCGGAGTTTGCGCGTAATTGTTGCAATATACAATTCAACCCCCATAACTCCATGTGCAATTAGCTTATGTGCATAAATGACATACCGTCGTGTAGAGGAAGGTGAACACGTCGACCAGGGCGATTGTTAACTAATTCCCTCCTTTGAACTTTGTACCGCGTGGGAGGGGGGTCGACCTTGGCTGCAGTATATGCTTCAGCCCCCATTACTCCACGGAGAATCGACCTTTGAGGTATCAATTATCTACCATCGTGTAGAGGAAGGTAGGCCACACCAACCAAGTTGGCTATTTATCCACTCCCTTTCTGAAATGTGTACCGCGTAGGGCCCAAATGTTTCCACGAATAAAATCTTACTATATAGTGGGGTGCCTACTCTTTTTTTTTTGCTGTTAAGGGGGGAAAAAGAGAAGGAATACAACGGGTGTGGGGGGGGGGGGGGGGGGGTGGAAAGAACCGATGAGAGACCATATTTTACGTATGCGAAACCGCGGGTAATATCTAGTATAACATATATCAGTGAATGAATGCATGCGTTTTGTTGCAACAACAAAACTATGTTTAAGAACATACATTGAATCGTTTTGACTTTCACTTTTTTTTCCAGTACACCCAGTAAAAATTTGAAAAAATAATTTAATTAAGTTTTTTTAACTACATAGCATTCTACTATTTCAAGCATTGTTCCAACCAAATTTGAAGAAAATCGGAGCATTATATTATTAAAAAAGTTAGTAAATTTGTGCGAAAATGTTTTTAAATTCATTTTTCAAGTTATTTGTAACTTTTTAAATTTTGTCCAAATTTCTTGAAATTTAGCAGAGATGCTACTTACTACAGGAAAAGTCTATTTTTCAAATCAAAAGTAAATCGAACAGTATTTGCTTAATTAGAATATGAGGTACTGGGAAATTGTGTAATTCCAATTGACACTTTCACCTGCATCATTTACATTTGTTTTTGGCGCAATGCATAAACAAGATCCAGTGGTCCTGGGAGAACAGTTTACACTTAGGCCCACATTCCACACTCATGTGATTAATTACATTCGTAAACACAAAATAGCGAGCCTTTTTCTGTTTAATGACATTCGAGAGTTGCAACACCCTAGCAGCAGATTCAACACATATACGAAGATGATTGTAATGACCATTACACAATAAAAAAAAATGTTAAATAAGGAGGAGAAAGGCCAGGAATGTGTTATTATAGTCATAAAGGGTGGAAAAAATATGTTTGCTAAAATAAGGGAAAAAGGGACCATATTCTGAAAAAAAGGACTTTTAAGTACCTCAAGTAACAAAAAAGAATTTTAGGGTAAAAAGGGACCTGTTGCGAGGCCTGTGTTTATAAATACTTAGAAATGAAGGTAATTAAATGAAAAATTCAAGAACAAAGTTTTTAAAAATCACTAGAGCTCAGTGAAAATTTAATTGCGATTTTCTGTAAATTCTTTAAATATTCAGGAAATTGCTGATTAAAATGCCCAAACTGAATAGAAAAAAGGCAATTTAATAATTAAGAATCTTGAAGAGGTAGAATAGTTGGGAATGCAGCTACATTTTGCATTATATTTACAAGGAACACTTACCTTGTTCTAATATTTTAGGATCTCCTGCGGATTCATAAACACTAAGTGCAATGGCATTCATCAGACATGGCATCCACTGCTTTCGATTGCATAAAATAACTTTTAAGTTGTTCACATCAGATGAATTCAAATGAGACAATAAACTCGTGCCTTTGTACAACCTGCAAGTTTTCAATACAAATTAAATTAAATAAAACATGTAAACTCATTTCATTTCAATACTTTACAAAAAACAAAATATCAATAGCTAAGTAAATAATAAGAAACTAGGGGTCCATCCCCGGCTATTATCTCTTAGCCAAATGCAGAATACTACCACACATTCTTCTACAGTGGTTAAATTCATTTATTGTATGCCAAAATGACTAAAAGATTTGTTATACTAAAAATTATAATGATATATAAATGTTTTAAAATACAATTAAAAGTTGCAGATAAAAAAAAACTCACTCAAGAGCATTTTTATAAGCATCAGCAGCTTCTGCATTGTTGAATCCTTGAGGGTGTTGAAGTTGCTTTACAACCTTTAATCGGAGCATGCTTTTCACCTCTTTGTGATGTAGGCTCTGAGTCAGTTCTATAAAGCATTTTGTAACAGAAGAAGGTAGCCTGAAAAATTGATTACATGGTTCATACAGATTTTCAAAAGTAAAAATTAAGCAGTTCTTAAGGACTTTTTAAGGACCTCTCGATAATTTTTAAGGACCTCTTATATTTTCTGGCACTTTTGGAGAATTGTATTGCTGCAGAATCGCATGTAAATGTGGTTTCGCAGAAATGTTAAAGTTGCTACATTCTTGGGAATTTCCCCGATTTTCTAGAGCGAGTATCGATTCTTTACAAAACAACAAACGAGCTGAGATTTTCTAACGATGAAGTGTCATGTATGATAATGAAATACCACTGACTAAAAAATCGGACAAAAGAAATCAAAAGTGCACTTTTTTTCTGTCACGAAATCCGTCTATTCACGCCTTGCCGATTTACACTTGCATATAACGGTAAAAAGTGTGGACACGATCAAAGTAAAATCTGGAATTCTACATTCCGATATTTTTAATACACCCGGAATTCTAAGTTCCGAAAATTTTAAAAACTTGGAATTTCGGGTTAGACATACAAAAATACCACCCATGTGAATAAGTAAAAAAAAATCAAGTTTGACAAAAAATTAAGAACCTTAGTTGAAAATTAAGGACCTACCTAAATTAATTAGTTCTTAAGGACTGTGCGAACCATGTCGAAAATTTAGTTTTTAAAAATAGTCGACAGCTATTACAAATTATACAATATATGAACTACAAATTATACAATGTATTGAACTAAGATATCATGTTTTTCGTTGTATAACAAATTTTTTTTTAAAAAATGTATGCAACAAAAAAAAAGCTAAAAAATTTTAATGCTAAATGATTACGAAAAATATGTGAATTGAGAAGGGTTGACACTCAATAGTAAGATATTAATTTCTCTGCTTTTTTCTGGTTTTCAAAAAATATTCCATAGCGAGAATTACATGAAGAATAAAATTATATTTTCAGATATTAATATTGAAACCGGAAAAGTAAAGTACTGGTAAATAATAACCTAACAAAACGTGCAAAATGAAGAATTTGATATTTTACAAATTTAAATTTTCATGTTGAAAACCATTTTACATCAAAGATGATAAAAAAAGATATAATGGGTGCATTCGTTTAACAACTTTAGAAAAATTCTCCGTCTTTTTTAGAAAATTGCTAAATTAGAAGGGAATAGGCATTGATGGTGTCGAAACGGGAAACTGTGATCCATCACCAGCAATTGAACACTGGCTGCTTTCAACAAAAGGAACAAGGTATGTGGAAGGGACAAGGCATGCACTTCGGATCATTGCTATTGATGGATCAGAATTTTCTGATTTTTTTTGCATAATGAGATGAAATTTTTTAATATATGTATTGTCTTGTCTTTGATTTATACTTAAACTAAAATGAAATAGACAATGTCAATGTACATATAATGTTGTTAACATCAATTCTTTTTCGACATATCAGTGTTTGAATGTTTTTTTATTAATATGCATTTTAATAAGATGTTTGAACATGTATTTCTTAATTTTGGGATTTTTCAAACGCTGTATCACTATTCTCAGGAGAGTTAATTATTATGTAGCTTTCTACTTTCAAATTAATAAAAAGTTATACTGAACGTGGATAACATGAAGATATTCATACTTTCAAATGTACATATGTTTTACAACAAGGTTAATTATTGTAATTCCATGTAAATTATAATTATGTAATAACATATTTTTAGTTTTAGGTATATCAAATGAGAAAAAAAAAGGACATTATGTTGACTTCTAAGAAAATGATTATTCTGTGCAATGAAGTTTTTCAGCCAGTAAGGAAGAGAAAATTTAATAAATATCACACAAAATTTCTAACCTGGGGAATGATCCTTGTTTAGTATTACTCTCATCCTCCATAAAGTCATAGGCAAGTTGACTGAAATTAAAATCATTCATTATTAAAAAAACAACAACGTTTAATATAATAATAGAGCATTTTAATAGAACCATTGTAATAATTCATTTGAAATATATTTTAACCTATCAACGAACATCAATACAAACATATATCGGACATTTACAAAAATATTTAATATTGCAGGGTGGCAACAAAATTTTTGAAAAAAAGTTCCCTGATATTTCCCTGACTTCCATGATGATGTCACAAAATTTCCCTGACTTTAAAATTACATTAAGAAACATTGAAAAATATGCTTTGTATAAACACAAAGTATCTAAGCTACAATACAATAAATTTACTGCATTATAAATAAAAATTTATAAGCAATACTTATTGTCAGTTAAAATAATAATTTATGGATACACAAATTATACAATTGTGGCAGGCATAATAGTAATTAATCATGTTCTCTGTAAGCAGAGAATGCAAATTTTTCCAACTATTTCTTTTGGAGATAATTTTAAATGTTTTATATGCTTAATATTTCCTATTCCAATCTTCAATAAATCACATTCATTAGCCCCTCACATGTTGCTCACAATTTCAAGGTCCAATGCACTTTGCTTTTGCTGCTCCCTCAGCAGTGCAGTGGTTCATGTTTTTACAAAAAAACAAAAACTGAAAATATGAAAATGTGCATAACCATACTTTAAAAAAAAAAATCTTTTTCAGAACAAAAAGGAAATATTGACAACTAAATTACCCAGAATAGAGTGCATAATGGAGGATAATTGCTGTTTTAATGATCCAAATTTGAAAATTTCCCTGACTTTTCCAGAATAAAAAATTTCCATGACAATTCCCTGATTTCCAGGTTATGTTACCACCCTGTATTGGATATTTTAAATTAATAAATAAATATTAAATTTTTTTAAACAAAACCTTGAATTATATCCAATTTTAGCAATGTAATTTATTTAAAAACCACTATGCAAAAAGAAAATTGTTCCTTTATGAATACAATGGTACAAGATATTGCTAAAATAAATATTCATCCTTACACATCATTTGAAGAATAGAGGACCTCAATCTTATGTAACAACCAATAATAATGCACACAAAATGCAGTGAGCTGGTCTTCAATCTTAATTTTCAGGTCGGCATTGCTTTCAACTGAATTCGCTCCGTATTCTGGTTTTGGTATCGCTTCCTCACAAATTTGTCGGATTGTGAAATAAGCATACATGGCATCTCTGAACTGAAAAACGAAAATGTTAGGATTATACATAGTTCAAATATTTTACTAACAAGCATTCTAATTTTACACATTTTCTATGTTTACTAGGGATTAAACGGATCCGGCAACCATCCGGTTGATTTTTAACGATCCGATATCCGGAAGTAAAGTGCCGGATATCCGGATGAATAAAACATTGATTTTTTTTTTGTGGCGATCAATTATCTTTGTTTTTGCTTTAAGTATTTTCCAGAAAATTCTACCAATGTATTCACAGTGTGCACACTCTCCCTTGAATTTTTCTCGGGCTATTCAGGAGGGTAAGGAGTGCATTTCAGGCTCAGACGCGGTGAGTCACAGAGAATAGATAGCAAGGAAAATATGCTGCAGACATTCGAAACACGCCACTATAAATTTATAACTAGTTTTTTCATGTATGAAAACACTTTAAAAATCACGATGCATTATAAAAAAAAAAAACATGAATTAAGTCAAATGCTAATTATCATGTATTTTTAAAACATGATTATGCAAGTTGTAATTCATCTAAAAGCATAATTTTTGCTGGAACTACTTGAAGTATCTTTCTTAAAGTTACGACCCTTCAAAAAGTTTATAGCATGAAAAGTTTTTTTTATATAATTTTTTTACCTTGAGAGTCCTTAAAAAAACTCACTTTTTTTCAAATTTTTGACTTTAAAATTATATTAAATTTTTTTTTAATGAATCGTTATGGTGAAGGGTCATAACATCTCACAACTAATATAAAGTAAAATTTAAAAATAAATTTCTCAAAAGTTTAGTTTAAGCAAACTTGAGTTTTCATGTTTGGAATGAAAGGGCATATGGTAAAAATACAATTATTCAGAAATTGAACTTAAAGTGTACAAAACATACATATGCCCATTGCTAGCCGCACCCTAGACTAAAACCCTTTGTAAATATATATATATATATATATATATATATATATATATATATATATATTTTAATGTTTATTCAATCTTGGTATCACCTTAAACGTAAGGAAGTGGGGAATATTATAGAACTAAAAAATATTTGTAATTTTTAACCGATTTCCGTTTTTTCTAGTGTGTATGAGAAGATATTTTCATAAAAAAAGAAACTACCGGATATCCGTTAAAATCCAGTTCGGATATTCGAAATCCGGTTTGTAATGTGCGCCGGATATCCGATATCCGGCAAAACCACTATCCGCTTCATCCCTAATGTTTACTTAGTGTAAAGGCTATAAATAAAAGTTTTGTTTTTTGTTATTTTAGAACAGTGGTCCCCAATTTTTATAGATGACAGTTGGAAGTTGTATAAAATGTGGACCCACCATTTTCTAATAACACTAAATAAAATTCATTTAACAAAAGTTTGTGGCTTAAAACAAAAAGGACAAATGCCAATTTTAGCATTTTTTAAAAACTGTTTTGAAATATACCTATTTAAAAAACTTATAAATGAAATAGAAACCTATGTCACTTTGCACAAGAAAGGGTTGTTCAAGTGGTAAAAAAGAACAACATTAAGGTAATTTTAATAAAATCAGTAATGTGAACTAGACGTGTATTCAGTAAAAATATTTTTTTCAAGTTGTCCTTTATAGGTACTTTCAAGAGACATTTTTAAAGTAGTAATTTCAAATTAGAGTTCCCTGTTAGGTAACATTAATAGTTTGAAACAACATGCTGTATATCTTGAAAATTATTAGAGATAAATATAAAACCTTGATGGAATATGCTACTCAATAAGACGAATATTAATGTAAGGAAACCTCAAAATAGTTAATTTGTCAGCAACGTCTACAGTTAGAAGGACATAACTATAAATACTGGAGCGAGGACTAAGCGTGGCCGACCACTTTACTCCTTTCTGAGCGAAGGAAGAAAACAAAAAGTCCTGAAGTATAGCATAGGTTTGCGTATATTTAAAAACGCATTTCTGGCCTTCAAAAATACATCAATAATACAAATTTAATATTTTTCCATATTTACTTAAAAGAAAAGGTAGACAAAAGGCACAAAAAACCCCCCCATTAATAGTTAACCCTTTTCACTCGTATGTCCCCGTACAGGGGACATTGCATCTGTACCGTTTTCGTTCGTATGTCGCCATAGAAATAGGAAAAAACACAGAATTATAAAATGTAATGTTTCTTTATGTTGTGCTTTTTATTTTGTTTCTTGTTTGTAGTTTCTTTGTTGTTTTTATTGTCTTTTAGTTATTTTTGTTACAGTTACTTACTTCTTACTAATTATAGAAAACAGAAATTCTTTGGGCAAACTGTGATAACTTAACCAAAACATTTCTGTTCGAAGTATTTCTAAGTTGATTTGCTTGGTGGAGGTGCCGGCATTACGTTCCACCCCTAAATATTGTTTATATTATTAAATTTCTTAGATTTTTAATGCGGTGTAGTGTAATATACTTAAGTATTCTTAGTAGTTTCAATAAATTATTTTGACACATTGAAAAATAAAATATTATGTGGCTACATTTCCATCCTAGGTCAAGGGGTGTATTCAGGGGTTATATTTTTAAATTTTTGATTTAAGGATGGTAAACCTTCTAGTTAAATTAAAACACATTTCCATAAAAAAAAATCATCTTGATCGAACATAAAAAAAAATTCTGAGTTATTTGCTAACTTTCTAAAGCATAATGAGTGCAAAAGGTTAAATTACTAAATTTTCAAACTTTGCTTTATAAATAATAAAAACAATCGTTGAATTTTAAAAAAATCTTAAAAATTATGTGCACACTTACCATCCAATAGCAGTCATCCGAGCAATCCCATTTGTCCATTCTAAGTAATTCCATAAAGACTTCAGGTAATTGGCAAAGGAATTTAGGTATGAGATTCACCACCTTGAGATTTGTTTTGTTTTTGTCCAAGACACCGAGGACTTTTCCTGTTTGCACGAGCGAGTAACATGACGGATTCTTGAAGCTTGACAACAAGGCAAATTCATGTGTCTTCCATAGCAAAAGCAGATTAAATCTAAAAAAATATATATATATATAAAATAACACAAGGGGAAAGATAAAAAGTCGCCTATAGAACATTAAAATACAACGTTAAAAACTATGCAATAAAAATAGATAAAATCTAGACATGTTTCGGGAGATATATCTCCCTTCAGCATGCCTAGATTTTATGCATTGTTATTGCAGTTTTCACTCTAGAAATAAAAAAGGGCAGGGCGCTGTTGGCAGTAAAAGGGCACCCCATTTTTGAAAAGGCATTTCTTGTTTTTAAAAGGGCACTTTAAAAAAATGTTTTGTGTGGGCGTGGCCACACATTGATATATCTGACCCGTGACCAAACAGCAAAAAGTTTCGATTTGTTGGTTGAAATTGCGCCAGAGCTGCATATTGGGCTATTGTTAACGGTTCGGGGCCTATCTCGAAGAATAGACCCGTAGAAAATTGATGTCTCTTTATGAAAATATTATTTAAAATCTAAAATTTGACATTTTAAAATTATTGTTTTCCCTAAAAAGCAATTCTGTAAGTAGGAATCAGATCACTTATAAAAAGGCTACTTAAATCCAAAATTTGGTAATAAAATACCTAGTCTTGCAAACCAATCCCTACCTAGTCCCAAACTATATTCTCTTTTAAAAATACACAGAAAAAAACTTAGAATTTCATATGCAGGCACAGGCAACCAATAGGATTTGTGGAATGCCCCGTGCTCGAAATTACCGCGGAATCATTGCGATTTCACAACACGCGTAGTTATAAAGGAGTTTGTTTTTCTACTGTCAAAATTCACTTCATTCCAATTTACACACACATTGTTTTAATCGATGCGTTTTTTAAAGACAACTAGGCAAGCAATGATGCTTGTGCTCGACTGAAAAGGGCGGAATGTTTTCAAAAGAGGGCATTACCTTTTTGAAAAAAGGGGCATGAGGGTGCTATCGAGATGAAAAAAGGGCGGGCAGGGCGGACTGCACTTCAAAAAACACCTAGAGTGAACACTGTTATTGCGTAGTTTTAGCTTTGTATTATAATATTCTTGTCCCTCCCTAAAATTCCATGTGATAGGAAGAGTTAAATTTAATATTGATTCCATAACCACAACCTTCCATTGTAGTGTAAATCCTAACTATCGCTACTGCATCGATGTGATTTAAATTTTTGTATTTAGACTTTTTTGTGCATGGATTATCTTTAATGTGGAATAGGTGGTGATTTTACCAACAATTAAAAAAAGGTAGCTTATATTAAAAAACTTTAAATATTTTATTTAACCCTTTGGTAAATTTTTGTGGCGTTTTCATTGCAGTCAATCTTAAAACCATATAAAAATGTGGCAATAATTTTTGAGAAATTTGGTAATGTAGCATTATCCCTTTCGGGGATATTTTATTACCTTCTTGAAATATGCAAATGTCAAGGATGAACTAAAGATGTTATAAGAATAAGAAAACACTTGAAACAGGCAGCAACTATCTAAACAAGTAAATATTTTCTTAACCCTGTAAACAATTATGAAGTATATGAATCCCGTATCCAAAGCAATGCACATAAAATTAAAAAACAACATGCCGAAACATTTTTCCGATCTAAATTTTTGGGGCATTATTTAATTTTTTTTTCTCTTTTTCTTATTTTTCCGTGGTCATCGGCAAATCTACCGATGACTGGACACTTTGCCACTGGTTTTCAATTCTAAGGGAAGGCACCCTTGCACAGCAAGCCAAGAGAGTTTACAAGCATTAACAAGTAAGAGGTGGAGCCCACTTGTGTTTTATAAAAACCATCAACACCAAGCATTGTAAATTCATAGAAAAGTTGTTATGAAACAATTACAATGGAACAGCAATTGATAAATTCTAATAAACCAAATTTAGTTTTCTAAATGACTTTTGCTTTGAAATGTATTCTTCAGACACATAAACAAATCATTTTCTAAGCAATGTTTTTTTGGAAGTAAAAAAATGTGCATTTTGAGCTAAATATTGCTATCAAATATTCGACATGGGCGACCAAACAATAACCATTGGTTCTCATCAGATAAGAAAGAAGTGATGCCATTGTAATATTTGTTCATTAAACGTTTTAATTTTCTTTTGAGGAGAATTTTTTCGAACATGTATTGAAAATTGGGGGTGAGGGAGGGAATAATTATAATTCTTTAAATATTTTAATTATTCAAAATTGTGAATAAAACTTACTTATTCCCAAGTTTTTCAATTTTATAGGAGACCATCTGGGCAGCCATTTGATCCTCTGGTACATTATCCTCCTCCACACATGTTTTCACATTAAACATAATTTGTCGGTAGACATTAGGTACCCATCTGGGATCAACAGCTATTTCACTTTTCATGACATTAGGGAAATCTACATTAAAAAGGCAAACTAAGTACATGACACAACTTAAGATTAAACACTTTAATACATAAAGCCAAATTTTTTTAAATAAACCCATTCAATATTAATGCAAGACAATGTCATCAATACAGGTAATCTGAAAATGCGTGTTTATTGATAATTCCCCATAGAAATTGTTCTGAAAAAAAACCTCCCTGTATGCGGCAAAACACAAATGTAATAAAAAGTGTGTCCTAAAACAAAAGATTGCATATTATAGCTCATGTGTTGCAGTTGAAGATACAAGATTGAGATATATTTACATAATAGGCTTGAACTTAAAAGCCTATGCATTAATAAAAAAATTGTCCAAGATTAAAATATAAGTAATCTTTTATACAGAACATAATAAAATACATAACTCTACAATGTAATTTTTTTCTTCTCAAAAGGGACTAAATTTTAAAATATTTGTAGCAGGTTTAATATTTAAATGACAGTCATGGATAGCAGGCATGGAGCCAAGACAAGTATGGTATTCAAAACTTTCTTAGGCTAAGGGCTTATGCAAAATTTTTAATTTAATAAAAAAAATATTATTAATACAGGGACTATGAAAATTTTTAATTCATTATTTAGGTTTAAATTTTTTCAATTTACTTGTTATAATTATCTTCAACATATAAATCAAGCAAGTAACCACCTTTATAAGATACCCTGTGTACCGAGACAATTAAAAAATTATACTTACTAATATAACTATACACTTCTGTAACAACGCCAAGCAATTCCAAAACAATAGGATCTTGCATCTGCTCTTTAAGCAATTTTTTTAGCTGTAAACACACTTGCAGAATTTCTTTAAGTCCTTTCGTTTCTTCCTGCTTTATCTCGTACTCTAACGTATACTGGAGCCAAACATCGAGAAGTTTGTGAGACTCTATGGAGCAGGTCTCCATCATTATTTTCATGATGCAGAAAAATCTTTCCTTCACCTCCTTCATTGTTGCAGTAAAGGGCACATAAGGTGTTGGGTATGGAAAATATGTCTCATCAACATTCGATTTATTATGGTACCTAAATAAAAAAAATTAATGTAATGTCAGTCAATTTCAAAAGTTAAATATATTTACTTCATTTTATTTACCTCTTAAAATTACCTAAAAAATGAATAATTGAATTTTTAAATATATTGTGTTTGGCGTGTACATACAGCCATTTATATATAGTGCTATATAAATTAACTTTCCGAGGGACAACAGCGAAACGCTTATCATCTAGCCCCTTCTTTTTTTACAAAACCATTGGGGTTATTTGATCACTAGAATGCTGCCGCATCCTAGTTTTTAGGATGAGTAAGTCTGTTCGTCACCACCCAACCGGATGTTATGAAAGAGTTCTCAAACCATCGTCTTGGATTAACGAGGGCCCCTAAAGAGGCTTTCTGATGACCAATTGATCTCTGCTGGAATCCCCGAAGCTACACCCTTGAGCCTGGATGCTACTATCATTTAACAGCCTGCCCGGTAATTCTCAAATAGATATTGGATTATATCTGCAAACCACCTTTGGTACGTGTGATCTGTGTGGACCCATTCAAGTCAACGGTGGTAAAGACTGTCCCTTCAAGCCCAAAAGAATTCAGCCGATTCTAATAATGAATATGATTCTTCTTATAAGTATCCTTTTTCGTCTGCTTGACAATAAGGCACTTTTTTTTAATGGCAGTAGTCGGCATGGCCCTATTTTTGTGTTCATATCCAGTCTTATGTTCAGGGTTCATAGGCAGTCTCTTGACAAAGACTGTCGTTTGAAGTACACATATTTACATTAAATTAGTTGCCCTTTCCCCCTTTTAAATTACTTGCTTGGCATTGTAAGAGTTTCCTTCATGATTGGTTCCCTTAATTTGTTAGCATTTTGATTTTTAAAAATAAAGGTTACTAATTTTTTACTACGTCTTTCTTTTGACTTGTTGTTCTGTTATAAATCTTAAATTAAATGATTACTTTTATTGTTCTATACTTTCTTTAAGTTTACATATAACACTGACAAGGATAATGTTTGCGGTTAATATTAACCTGAAAAAGAACAGAGAACGTGCTATTTTTGCCCAATTTATTCTTCTATAGATAAATTCAAAATTACAATTACAACAATGTTGCGAGATAGGCGATTAAAACCCCGGAAATAACTAAAAGTAAAAAGTACTTACTTTCTGAGAGAGTCCTTTAAATGGTTCAAGAAGTATGTGAAGACAGCCGTTTGCTTCTTAACGGATGCAAAGATAGAATTATGACGATAATCTAGAGATGTTGGCAGAAGACTGGTTAGTGGAAGAGACGAATTCTTTATCACTTCTGGCAGAACCTTTAAAAATTAACTTGTCAATAACTTAAGAAAGCATACATTTATATTTTAAATGTTAACTTTTTTGCTCTTTACGTACTTTAAAATATAATTCAACATGTCTTTGTGAAACAGCGAATGTTAGTAATCCTTGTGTATAGATTAAATACTAGCAAGCAGGAGTTACTATTATAACACTTTACGATTCAAAGTTTCATATATATTGATTTATCAAGGTGGCAACAAAATCTTGGGGAAAAAAAGATACCTGATATTTTTCTGATTTTCATGATGGAGATAAAAAAAATCATTGATTTTATAATTACATTAAGAAATGTTACAATGCATGCTTTAAATCAATGTGGTTCTTAACCCATTGTCCTAGGAACTTTTTTTCAATTAAGATGTTTAATATATATATATATATATATATATATATATAAATAATCAAGTTTTGTTTGGAAATTTATTATGTTTATGCCAGAACAGTCGAATTGAGGGAATAACAACTTTTTCCTTTACAATAAATAAAATTTAGTGTATTGGTACTTCACATATATACTTTGTCAAAATTGTTATTTGGAAGGCCTTAATTATTATTTGAAATTAAACAACTACACATGATTTAACTGATTCCAAAAGCTACCTTATCTAATTAAAGAGACAAAGTTTAGGTTAAAGTTTAATTAATAAATTTATTAAAATATATAGTGCTTAAGATCGGAATTAAATTTGGTATTCGAATTACATATATATTCGCAATCTAATTTTTTTTAATTAACAGTAGTAGTTTGCGCTATGATTTTGTAAGATGGATGCATCAGTTATGCAGTGGTGGCTTGTAAGTACGAAAAGTGATGAAGCCTAAATTTCAAGAACATTTAAATGTAACAGTGGATTTTGATAGTTAATAAATATAAACAATGATAAAAATTATAAAGCTTTCTTGTAAATATGTAAACAAATAAAACTGAAAATTAATCTCAATTAAAAAAAAAAACTTCAAATAAAATAATTAGACTAAAAAAGGAAGAATAAATCAAAATTTTAACTGACAATAATGGATGATGTATAAAAATTGGGAGGAAATATTATAAGTTAATTTACATGTACAAAATTAAAATAAAAGTTAACAATTTCCTCATTTAAATTATGTATAAAAAAATAAGTGTTGAATGGGCCCCTGTATTAGACGCTACTTTAGTTTGGTTAATTGCAGGTTTAATGTCGTGGATTATCCTTTTTTGAAGTATACAATAATAGAAAGACTGCATGAACATCAAATGTTTATATTTTAGAACAAATGAAACATAAAATTATTCAATTATGAATTTTTATTTAATTTATTCAGCATTTTGACAGTGAGCTTCCTCGATACAGGAAGTAAATAGACAAATATTAGGTTAAATAGTCCCTTTGAAATAAAAATATAAAGTTAACCTTAAAATCTTAGATTTTCAAATATATATATCAAAAATAGAATGTTTACCTCCAAAGAAATTTGACTCAGCTGATGCTGCCCATAGATTGTTTGACAGACTTTTACAAATGCCGATTTGGGATCCTTGTGGTTCTGCATCAATTGAACATACAAAGAGGTTGCACTAAGGAAATCTGATAAAGGAGGAGACTCTGAAATGAAGTAAAATTTTAGAAAGTTAAAATCAATAGCTAATTATATTGAACAATAACTCTACAAATTATAATGTTTTCAAGCTAAATCAAAGAGGAGTGCGATTTGTCACGCAAAAGAAGCATACAAAAAGTTTGAAATAAATCTGTTAACATTTAAATTTAGAATACTTGAGATTAGCAACTTCCCGAATATGTCCGAACGAGGTTCGAGGAAAATTTGGGTCACAGGGGAAATTTTTAGTAAAGGCGAAAAATAAAAATTACAACAAAGATATTTTATGTTTTTTCCCACATCCTTTTTAAAATTATCAGGTACAAGTAGAGTGATGTATTGATCTTTAAAATCAATTAAAAAAAACAACAAAAACATTTCATTACGTTATTTTACTAATCCTCTGATGGAGCTGAATGACTTAAGTAAGTCAATGGATTCCAGGTTTTTTAATAATACACGTAAACCCTAAATTCAAAATACTTTTCAAATCAAAAGTATTGTGGTGTTTTTTGGAAGCTATAGCTATTAAAATAATAAATGCAATATCCTAGCACTGGAAATAGAAAGTAACCTATTTCGCAAAGAAAACAACTTTACAGTTTTGGCCTTTTGCTAACCGTTCAGAATGTTAAAGAACACAACGTTCGTTATTATAAACACATGTTAGAGTGAAGTTTTTACTTCTGCCCGCCTCGCTGACAGTTATATTTTTCCTAAGGAGATAAAAAAACGTAACTCTTTTACAATATTTATTGTGGAAATTTTTGGTTGGAAAAAAATGTACCCAAGGAAAATTTTGAGGCTCTTTACATTTTCTGCACCCCTGGCAGCTTAAATACCAGTATACATAATGCATTATTAATATCAATGTTTTTTTTTTAAATAGACATTAACTGAAAATATTTTTTATAAGTTCCTTTACTATTGACAGTTGACAAGTGAGTTAAGATGAATAAAAAAATTATATTTCAGCAATGCTGTCTCTGTTACAGTTTTTTAATAAGTACCTTAATAGTACTTAGCTGATATAATTTAATATAATTACTCAAAAATTTGGAGGTACTTGGGTAATTTAGGGGCCAGAATTTAGTAATAGCCTGACCTTCGCATTTTATAGCAATCATGGGTGAAATAATGTCAACCATAAATCTTCAGAAATCAAATTTTACTTCAAAGTACAATACAATCAAATTTTCAAAAGTACAATACTTTGCCTCGGATGATATTTTTCCTGTAAAAACAGTCTATAATATGCAAATACCATTTTAAGATTATACAATTATTTCACAATACTTGACAATGTGCTTTAGTAAATCAACTATTTGACTTACCAGTTGATCTGTTTTTGATCATTTGATTATGCACTTCAAATAACTTAGAAATCGCAGAAGGATGTACCAAGCCTTTGCATTGAGCAAACGCACCCACATCCAAGTCTCTTTTCCACCATTGTACAGTTTGCGAATCAATAGGCTGAAAAGGGAAAAGAAAATTATACAATAAATGAGCAATGGCTTTAAAATAAGAAAAAGTTGGTGTGGGAAACAACTGTATTTCTCAAAAAAACATCTTTGTTGGATTAATTGCAAATTTTTTTTTATATGTATAGTGATTATTTTTTTTTAAAAAATCAATAAACACATACTTTATGTTTAAAATAGAACACTTATATTTTATATAAAAAAATTAACAAAAACTTAATAGTAAAAGTAAAAATTAATCACAAATCCTTACCTCAATAAAAATTTCGACTCCCCTGTTGCGCATTGGCCTTGATATTTCACCATTTTTAGGATTCATTGTTAGAAAAATTCTGAAAGAAAAGGTCACCATGAAAGGTTTGTATGAAAATTTATTGATGCAAATTATAAAAATAATTTATTAACAGTTACAATTGCAAAAATTGCAGGAATGTCAAGTGTCTTTCACTGCTTGGAAGTGTAAATAATTTTTTCTGTGCATGCTTTTTTTTCATATTAAAATTTTTGTAATTAATTTTAAATAGATAGTTCTTAAACTGTACTTACACTTTTAAATAATAAAAAATTAAAATGGAGTATATTTATTTATTAAAAAAATTAGGTGGATTGCTAGAAAACTAAAAATTACAGGATGTGATATTATATCCATGAGTGCCAGAAGGTTTAGTTGAAGTGTTAAAAATGTCTTTACTTGAACCTTAAACAATATTTTGATCAAATTTAATACATTAGCTATATGGCCCAACATCCAATTTGATCAAATTTAATACATTAGCTATATGGCCCAACATCCAATTTGATCAAATTTAATACATTAGCTATATGGCCCAACATCCAATTTGATCAAATTTAATACATTAGCTATATGGCCCAACATCCAATTTGATCAAATTTAATACATTAGCTATATGGCCCAACATCCAATTTGATCAAATTTAATACATTAGCTATATGGCCCAACATCCAATTTTTTTACTGTGGCGCCATCTGACAGTTTTAGTAAGAAGTCATTTCTGCTTTAAGGGGTGGGGGAAGGTTTTCCATCAAGCTCGAAATAAAATTGTAGATTTGTATAACAAACAAACTGAAGACAATCTTCTTTATATTGTATATAGATTCTACTTAAAATAAGTGTGTTAGTATATTTTTTTTTTACGTTTTCAGGGAAAAAATAAATAAATAAGTAAATAAAAAATGGTCCGATATGCTAACTTATAAATTTCACTTTTTAAATAACAACATATATATATGTAAGACCAATATTTTTACCTGAAATCTGGATGGGGAGTGATAGTACGTAGCCCTTTACCCTGTATAACACCTTGTTCAGAAACTGTAAGAACACCATTGGGTTCCAGAAGAGCATTTAATCTGTCTAACACAGAAGGACTAAAGAGGGGGAAAAATTTCATATATATATAAGTATAATTCACACATTAATCACTCTTACAATAAGCAGGATAGGTAAAAAAGGCAGATTTACATTGATGAAAACGGCCTAGTTGCAAATATGTAGCAACATTTTCTAGTGAAATAATATATATATATATATATATATATATATATATATTAGCAAATATAAAAAAAATTTAGAGTATCCATTACTTTGGTAAAAATATTTAGCATGAGGCTTCATAAACTAGTTTATCTCTCTTTATATTAAACTAAATTATTATTGAAGTTGAAAACAAATTATTTCACTTCATACATCTTAATATAGATATTCGAATTTACTTACCTGCAGAAGTTAGCATCATCTATAAGAAGCCAATGACCTTGAATAGCAGCATGTATCAAAATACTGTCCACCCATTCAAACTGACCGCCAGTCGATGTCTCACCTGAATTGATCTTTTCACACAATTTTTTCACAACTCTGCTGCATTTGGACAGAACTAAAACACAGAGAAAATGAAAGCCAAAGCTAGAATAAACTTATTGTTGTTAATCACAGGATTCCATTATTATTATAGATAATAAGGTGGCAGTTAAAATTGAGTGAAATAATTGAAGATACAGCAACAACATAGTGAATTAAGAAAAAGTATGTAAAATGGGCATTATAGTCATCTCCATGTCTTTTACAAAGCGTTATGAACATTAATTACTTGTGTTTAGTGCTTCTACTAGATTCCAATCATAATTTTTTTAAAGTCTTTCTTTAAAAGGAACATTTCCAGTTTTCAAACTATAAATTTAACAACGAAGATATTTTATTTAAATGGTTAACCCTTTAAAAATATTAGCCATGGAATAAGAAATTAAATAAATACACCCCTTTTATAATAATTAAAAAAAAAAATTCCCACAGCATCAAAGCCGAGTTTTAACAAAAGAATTTGAGCTATCTGCATTAAAAAATCGAATTTTCCATTATCAAAAATCGAATTTTCTATCGCTAGTTTTGCGAAGTTGTCGTATTAAAATGCAGATTTCTTAACCAAACATGACACTTATAATTGGTTGCAGCTAACTACTAAAATTTATTTATATGAGGAGATGGAGGGATTCAGTTTACAAACTCGCATTAAAACAGCAGGCAATCTCGGTATTACTTTATTTTAAACCGGTGAATTTGTGAACATAAGCCAAGCGTGCGTTTTTATTCCAAGACAAGTTATTAAGTATTGATTAGCGGCTGTCAACCATGTAGAATTTATATAGATTATAGGGTTATTTTTAAATGAGCTTGAGCTAAAATAAATTAAGTTTTTTATTTTCGAAGTTGACAAAATAGACCCACTGTTTTTTTTTTTTTATTTATTATTATTATTTCAAATTTAGAAGGTTGGTTGGTTAATTAACGTCGCACTAGAGCTGCACAGTGGGCTATTGGCGACGGTTCGGGGCCTATCTCGAAGGAAAGACCCGGGAACGATGCCTCGTATTTTTGAACCATGGTCAGATGACTAGGACAACACCTGAGCTGGCACCCAACGCCTTCAATAGACGCCGGGACTTTGGACCCCGATCAGGTTTATCGTGCACTAGTCCCGCCGATAATTTTTGTGGATGTTCTGGACGACATTCTATTATTTTGGTGGTAGCGAAGTTGGCAACCCTCCGATCGCAATATTATTACTTTTTTATTATTCTTTAGTCTAGTCTAACTATTCTTTAGTCTAGTCTAATTATTCTTTAGTCGAACCTGTGCACGGTTCGAACCTTGCACAGGTTCGAACTGTGAATCCTTTGATTCCCAGCCGACGCCTTTATCCATTGGGCTATCCGGCCCCCTCAAATTTAGAAGTATTACAATGATTAGGAACAGGGGTGCCCATCCCCCCCAAACCCAATGGCGCAAATCCTCCCCAAATTTTTTCTCTACCCTTCCCTCCCCAAGGAGGTAGCCCCCCCCCCCTTTGCGTAAACTTGTATTGTGTCCCCCCCCCACATCTTATTTACATTATGTAAATTCACTCTCCATTTCAATCTCTAATTTTTTATTATTATTATTATTATTCAACATGTACCAGACCAGCAACTTTTAGAAACTACAATAATCTCCTGGTTGCATATCCGTTTTCAACAAACGCATTTATATAAGCAGGATCACCATTAAGGGTGTGTCACAGGTGCCGCTGCTTTATGTGGGGCCCGCGTTGACAAGGAAACAATTTCTTTAAAAAAATTAGAAAATCGGTTTTTAACGTGAAACGTCTTTAAATCATTTGCATGGAAAATCGGGATAGAAATATCACGATAAGGTGTCCATTTCGATACGTGACGAATAGCACACTACATAGATTTAGCTTCGTTTAATAGGAAATAGGAGCTCATGCGTATAAAATCATGTTATAAACAAAACATATGAGACGTGGGGGAGGAGGCGAGAGACCGCGGAGTCAGACGAAACAGCTTGTTTATCTTCCGTCTGTTGGCGACCAATTAATACATCAGCGATCAGATGTAATGACATAAGTTGACATAGGAGTTGATGAATTATAGTATAAAGTGACGGGCTTTGTTTTTGTAAAATTTTGTTAGAAATATATTTGAGATCAAAAGGTCACAACGTGTTGAAAACAAATTTAAAACAAGAGTCTTTTCATTTAAATTACAGTTTTTAATGCTTCTATTTGGTGCTAACTGAGAAAATTAACTATTTAAAAACTTTTATAGTAACATTGTTTAATCATATAGACTATTATATGTTAATTCTTTTATTTCAGGAAAAATATTTTCGTGATGATGTCAATTTATATTTTGCATTTAAACTCTAGAAGGCTTTGTGGCATTAGAAAATTTTATCAAAGATATTTTAAAAGTAAAAAATATATCTGTATTGAAAGTATTGTATTTATCAGAAAATCAAATTATCGAAAGTTAATTAAATAGAGTATAATTTTGGCCAGGCACGTAAGTATAGCTTTTTCATGGGGGCGGGGAGGTTCAGTGACTGAGCAACGGATTTCTTTAGGTACTTATTCCTTCCCCCCCCCCGAGGGGGGTGGGATAAGGTACCTAAAGAAATCCGTTTCTTTTTGGGGGTCCCCCTTGGCGGGGGAATCCTTAACCCCCCCCCCCCCCCCAAAAAAAAAACATCAACAAACTTCTCCCCCGTAAAAAAAAAATTTCTCAAAAAATTTATTAATTTTCGTTAATAAAAAGGAATACGTTGGCATTTGAATATCGAGGCAGCAACAGTTATCACTGTCATTAACTACTTTTAACAGTTGTCAATAGCTATGTACTTTTAAAGTCACTCAACTTTATTTTGTTAAAAACAAAATTAAATTACACATTGAATAACGTATATTTTTAAATTAAAGGCATTTAAAAAATTTATTTCATAAAGTTGTAAATCATATTTAAAGTTTATCAACCATATGAGATAATTTTGGAGGATTTTGAGGTGCCTCCTAATATTAGTTTTTATTTTAAAGCTTATTATTCATTTTCTAAGCATTATTACACGTTAAAAAGTAATTTACAAAACCTTTACTATTTTGTAAAAATTTCAATGTCAAAAAGCGGTGAGTTATAATGTACTAAAAAGGAAGTTTTTGAGCTGATTAACTGCACTTAATTTTATAAACAGTTTTATAAGGGGCTACGAAAATAAATAACAAAACTATTTTCTTTCTTTTCCCATCTCAGAAAATATTTTTGCTCTTCACGGAAATATTGTCTAACTACAAACCTGTCTTGAGGTAGAACGAGTTGTGTCCCTTTTTGAACACTGGAAGACAATTTAGCTCCCCTATTCTTATATTTGGATATTTTAAATATGACTATTAAATGCAAATACTTCATTTTATCGAATTTTAAGAAACCTTATAAAATTAAACTGTAATTTAAAAATGCCGTAAAATATTTATCCACTTACCACTACAGTTTCTCAAACTCAGAAAATACTTTTCATTAAGGTTTTTTCTTTTTTACAATTTAAATAATTGTAACTTTGCTCCGCATTTCAACAGTAAGTTCAGAAAACTAAGCATGCTTGTTGACTGAAATATATTGTCTGCTCTTTTGCTGTAACACCATTGAAGTTATTAAAACTGATTAGACCGGCCAAGACGAAACCCAAATACAGTAAAATCGTCTACACTTACTAGTAAACAAACGTATGGAATGGAAGTAATTAGTTTCTAGTGGAGTTGTATATAAAAATCGTAATTTATGTTATACGTGTTATTGAGATTTGGAGACAGTCTGCTTCATTGCAGTTTTTTTTAAAAACATATGCCTCATCTCAAGCGGAAAAGTTAAATTTGTTGCAGCAATTGCTTAGATGTTTTGTAATGTAATCGTAATTTTGATCGTAAATTAATCGTATGAAATAAGATTCCAGGTCCTGAGTTTGTAGCACTCTTCATATTTATTATTATTTATACATTCTTGCTAATGGAAAATTTATTGCCTCGCAGCGTTTTTTAATTTCAATATCAGCACTGAAGTGTATTCTGAATGTTTGAACCAGACAAAGATGAGTAAACGTGTACGTAATTTTTTTACAATGTCATCCAGCTTATGTGCCGAAGAGGCGTTTCTCGGATTCGCTGGAAATTCCAGTGATTGAAGGCACATTATAAAATGTATTATACTTTTTAAATAATTTTTTTCCCAAAACATTTCCCCCCTAAAACAAAATAATAATAAAAAAGCTATGTAAAAAAATCCCCCCCAAAAATTTTGTTGGCGCATCTTGCGCCATGATCGTAGTATAGATACCTATTTAAACGAAAGGAGATGCTTAAACCAAAATTGTGGACATATTTTCAAGTCCACGTGACCACGCCCTTTTACAATACGATAGCTACCGTATATACTCATTTCGTCTATAAGTCGACAAAGTTAAGTCAAAATTTTCTTCAAAATGTAAAAGGTCAGTCAAAGGAGGTAGGATATTAGTCGCCGATCACGTTTCCCTGATCCGAGACGGTGATTTACGTGACTAACTGAAGACTGTACTGCGCGTCGTAATCTTAACGAAAAATTCTTATAAATAATCAATTTAGTATATATTTTGATAAATATTTCATTGGTTTGTAGAATCTGTGAAGCGTTACTTTAATGGGATTTTGGATGGAAGGTAGATCGTAGCGAATGACATCACTTTAAAGACTATATTTTCTTATTCGACAGAAGTTTATTTCACAAATACATAATTTATTAAACTCAGTGTGACTCGATGTCGACAGAAAAATAATCGAAATCTTTACAAAACGATGTTGAAGATAACAAAAATTCACATTTTGGTATATAAGTATTTAGTTTATAAGATTTTATTATGAAAATAAGAGAGATTTAATTTTAAGAAGTCCGCTGGAGGTTTGAAAGGCGTCAGACATGACCAGAGCAAGGGATGCATACTTTTAGTTTTAGAGGCATGAGGAAAGGTCATTTCATCTGCCATGTTTTCTTAATTTTTGATTTATCGGGTTATATATTTAAAGAATTGGAATATAATTTTTTGCTCTCGAAAATTTGTGGATTCGGTTCGGAATTTTCCATGTATGAAAATACAACTCGGCTGAGTTTTTAAATTTTGGACAAAAAATGTTAAATGTTTTTGAATGTAGTAAATTTTTTCCAAGGTCAAGTAAACTTTTAAATCACTGCTAAACCGGAACGATAATAACTTCCTTTACCTAATTGGTAGCATGAACATATCGAGGACCGTGATGGGTTTATGCGATCACGTGATCAGTGACGTTATTCCGGCAGATGAAGATTGCTTTGTTTATTATCGATACTTTTGTTTTTATATACTTTGTTGAAGAAAAATATTTTTTCAGTTTTTTTTTCTTTTCTGAGCGTGCTTTTTTTGCCTGCTGATAGATTTTAAATGTTGTTGAAATCGTGTATGTCTCGCATGCTGCTTCGTATTAGACTACAATTTCCTGACTCCTTAACAATATGATTAATGAAATATTTGAGAAACTCCATTACAAAAAAAAAAGTGCTTTGCAAAACACTTAAGAAAATTTTCTTTCGTCTACCGACATGACGTCGCTGTTCACGTAAACGCATAAACCAATCACGGTTTTCGATTAATGTTCATACTACTAATTAGGTAAAGGTTTGATTTGGTTTTTGTTAACGTCGCACTAGAGCTGCACAGTGGGCTATTGGCGACGGTTCGGGGTCAATCTCGAAGGAAAGACCCGGGAACACATACACATTCATACACGCACCTCGTTATTTTAGAACCATGGTCAGATGACGAGGAAACACCTGAACTGGTACCCAACGCCTTCAATAGACGTCGGGAGTTTGGTTCCCGATCAGATTTATCGTACACCAGTCCCGTATACACGCCAGTATAATTTGTTGGATATTCTGGACGACTTTCTAGTATTTTTGTAGCGAAGCTGGCAACCCTCCGATCGCAAGATCACTACTTTTTTACTTTTCTATGTCAAGTCCATTTCACGGATTCGAACCACCAATCCTCTGATTAGTAGCTGAACGCCTTACCAACTGAGCAACTGGGGCTCAATTAGGTAAAGGAAGTAAATATGCAAACCGGAAGTCTAATGTATATTTTTCTTAATTCGGCTTTTATTCTATCTGAGTTAAGTAGGTGCATGCTTATGTCGACCAGATTGTGAACGATAACGGACAGATCAGGACTTTTTAATCAATCTGGACTTCGAACAACAAATAATTCCAAGGGAAATCTAAATTAAAATTAGATACATTTTTGCTGAAGTGTAAAGTGGTGATATAAGCAACAAATTACTTACCCGGCTTTGCTTCTTGAATCTTCAATTCCTCCAAGACGGTGATGAGATCAATCAAGCAACGGATTTTAACCTTAAGGGATGTATTCTTTTTCACGTTAGACAACGAATGCATGTGACCAAGTATGTCTGCTAAGCGGCCCTTTTCCTCTTGCAGGCTCGAAGGGTGAATACATCGTAGAATCGCGCCCTGCACAATTGGCTCTAAGTCATTGGCTACAAAACCAATCTTCCTGTTTAAATCCACCTGTAAAAATAAGAGATATTATTTCAAAAGTTTCTTCTTTAAATTGAGCAGGAATACACGATTGGGTGTTAAAATTTACCCGTAAGTCACCATTTAGTGAAGAAACACTAAATCCACCAAAATTGCGTTTGTTGGTTGGTCGAATTAACGTTAAATTAGGGCTACACAATAAGTTGTTGGCAATGGTTCGAGCTGTATGCAAAAACAGAAAGACAAGGAAACACTCCCCCACAATTTTAAACTAAAGTTAGATGACAAGAACAACATCTTGTGAGCTTAACTCTTAAGGCGGGGAACATGTATAAGCTTTCGAAGCCGCTCTCGCCGACCGGGCCGTTGGAATAAAAATTCCGACTTCCGAAAATAAGGGTCCATACAAATATTGCATTAATTTGTTAATTCTCAGTTGACATCACATGTGAGCGTGAATGGTGTCGGTATATTAAATTTGACTGCCCTGTGACTTTTATTTGACTGCCCTTCGCCAAATGATTTTTTTCACTAGACGTGTAAAAATCCCAAGATTAACCTTAATGGGACACACATAGAGTTTTGTTTTAAATTTAACCTCCAAGGTCCATTCTTCACGGACACTTTTAACGCGCTTGCTTTCGCAGATGGCTCTGTGATTCGAGAATACAAATCACGTGGTTTGCACGTGCACGCAACCTGAATAGGTGTCAAGACTTTTGACCACGACAGATTTAACGTTCACCCTTCCCTTCTATATGGTGAATGTCTTTAAGAGGGAAATGTCAATCCTCCTTTTACAAAATCTCTGGACTCTCGACTAGATATTCCAGAGAAATATTGGGAATCGAACTCGCATTTTTATGGTACTGTGTCTGACCCGATACACGTGATCCACAACCACCTCTTCGAAATTCTTGATGCGATACTTATATATTCGCTCATCTAGTTTCACTGAATCCAATATATAAACCCATAGAGGTAATCTTATATATAAAATTGAATACTTACTTTCAAAAATTACTACTCATTTATTCAAAAGACTTTTTTACCATTGGTGAAAATTATCGCTTTCAATTTAAAAGAGTTTAATATTTAATATAATAGAAGAAAATATCGTTATTTACAAGCTGTACCACATTGAAATTCGCACAACTTGTAGTTGACGATATTTTCTTCTATTATATTAAATATTAAACTCCGTTTCAAATTGAAAGAGATAGTTTTCACCAATGGTAAAAAAGTTTTTTGAATAAATGAGTAGTAATTTTTGAACCCCGATCAGATTTATCGTGCATCAGTCCCGTATACACGCCGTTAATTTTTGGGATGTTCTGGACGACTTTTCTAGTATTTTGTAGCGAAGCTGACAACCCTAGGATCACAAGATCACTACTTTTTACTTTTTTTTGTCAAGTCCCTCGCCTGGCATCGAACCAGGAACCTTCGTATTCCCAGCTGACGCCTTTTACCGTTCGGCCACGGAGGCCTCTTAAAACAATAGCGAATGCATCACTTAATACTAATCTTTATGCAATCTAGGATCAAGTAAAATAACCGTAATTTTTATTTTAATGGCCAGTCAAGTCAATAAAACATTATAAAATGAAGGCGTACTTGAAATACAGACATAATATTGATAAATTTTTTTATTTATTGTTTTAAGAGTAACAAAAAACCTACCGAACAACAAAAAATCTATTTATAAATTTACAAACTCAATAAATATATAGCAAGGATCTGCGTCGAAATTAATCACAATGACAAAACCTTTCCCCCTGTTTCTGTAAGCATCGTTAACTTGTTTCCCCCAAGGAATGGAAGAAACACATCCGGTACTCCAAAAGCTTTATTACATTTCTTCCCATTTTGTGACGGAAAGAATCGAATTAAAAAGAATTCGCAAGTTGTCCTGCGACCTTTCGCAGGAAGAGAAGAAAAGAAATTCAACAACCCAATAAATAATAGATTTTGAAGCTGAAAAAAAGGTTCAGAGGAAAATATCAAAAAAGAATGTGTCGTCGTATCTATCTAAAGCTCTTCTTATTTTTTTTCTTATAAAGAACTTTTTATTTCAATGTTTGGAGAAATTGTACCAAAGAAAAATACTAACAAAATATTTTTTCGGAATCAAGCAGTTATTTTAAGTACACGAACAAAAAATACGGTTATATTTTATTTTGGAACACACGAACTTTAAAGTCAGCGATTTTTCTTCCTTTTTTTTTAAAGAGCAAAAATTATTTTGTTTGGATATCAAAAGTATATGTTTGATGTGAATAAGAAAACTGAATAACATCAGCATTCTTTGAACTGACAGGGAATTGGGAAAAATCGAGATTTGACAGCACATCCTAGAACTCTCAGTTTCAACAGATGTTCTAATGTTCAAGCCATTTCGTAATTTTTAGTATTTTTTTATAAATACTTTTTAATTAAGCATATTTGACAATGCAGTATTCGTGCCTCGTATATTTGATGATATTATACCACTAAACTTATAGGAAAATAGGTAAACGTATATATATATATATATATATACATATATATATATATATACATATATATATACATCTATTTTCATTCAAGTTTGGCACCAATTAGTATTATTTCATCAATTATAAGGGCACAAGGGGGTATTTCTTGGATGATTATAGAGGGAAATAACTGACTATAATTTTATTACGCAAATTACATATTATTTAATTTTTTATACTTCATTTTATTTTTCTCACGAAAATACTTTTTTCAACTTTTTTTTAATTCTATCGAAGAAATCACTACACGATAATAGAGTGGAATGAATTAAAATTTTTAACAATGTAGCCCTGGAAATAAATCGTTTGATAAGAGGGGAGAGTGGTTCTGGCAATGCTCCAGGAAAGTTACCGAGGGGGGAGCTGGGACAGTCATTCGCACCAGCAATAATTATTGATATTTAAATTGTTACACCGGCAATGGAGACTTTCAAAAAGAAATACTAGCTTTGAGGGCTTCTGTAAACGGTGTTCATATGTATGAATGATGAGAAATCCCAGGGGAAAAGCGAAAAAAAGGGCCTGTTCCAGCGAAACCGAAACGTTTGGCAGCCCTACACATTAATAAAAGTTTGAACATGCACGAAACGCACATAAAACTATTGTCTTGGCATCGGCTAGATGGCGAGCGACTACTGGAAAGTTAAATAAAAATTTGAAGTCAATCATTTATATAAAAAAAACCTCCTAATTTCAAGTTCATTTAAAACGTATCACAATTTGTTTACCGTAAAAGTGCTCATTTAGATTTATTACAACTGCCTATCTCCATTTTCAGCCTTTGAACTCTTCCATTGACTCCAATTCTTTATTTAATAATCAATTTCGTTTATCCCCACCCCTAGAAGTTACATTTGTACCTTTCCAATAATTGAAAATGGAATTCAATGGGAGATGTTCCGTTTCATTCGCAATTACTTATCACAAATTAGAAAGGGAAGAAGATTCGGGAATCCATTGATCGCCTTGGCAATCTTCATCGTGACGCCAAATACCGAATTTACGCAGAAGATTATCTAATTAGCAGAAGTTTCGGTGAATTGTTGATAAAAGAAACTTGGAATCAATTAAAATACAGAAAATTTTCACTACTATTCATTTGTGACATTTAATTAAGTGATGAAATTCAGTATAGAGATTCAGCGAGAATGTGTTTGAAACATAACAAACAAATAATTAATAAATATAAATTTTAACCTATATAGTTATTTTTTTTCTCAGCAGTCGTCTAAATTATAGTAATGCCAAAATTAAGTTGTACCGTGTATATAAATATAAAACTTTTTTTTTACCATTGCCCGATGCCAAAAACGACTGCATGGAAGGGATAAGTAGCCCTTAACGACTGCTCGAAGGGGGTAACAGCTTTTTTTTAAGCAATGGGACATTGCCCGGTGCCCAAACCAACTGCCCGGAGGGGCTGAGTTTACATGTGGTATTTAAAATTTATCAAGCATTTTAATTTATTATCTCAAAATAAAACTAATAATTATACATTTTGAATATTTAGAGAGGAAAAGCGATAAAGTGAATCATAATTAAGAATATATGTTCTATCGTTTATAAATACCGAATATTTATCTATATTTTGTTATTTTCTTCCTGTGTTGTAGAACGTTTACTTTAGCAACATATATAATACAATCTAAATATCTCGGACCATCATACAGTTTAATGTAAAATAAAAATTAGTGATCATATATGCTACAATGTCATTTAAAAAAAAAAGTAATGGCTGTTAAAATGTACAATCATATTCTCAACGTAGTCAGCCATTTCTTCCACAGTGTTGCGAAATAGTAAACTTATCAATATCGCCAAAGCAGGAACAATTATCAGCGCCAAATATGCTTTTCCTTAATCAGCCGGATTAGTCTAGAGACGCTAGTGCTGAAACCAGAGAGTTGTAATATTAAATAGAGAGCGCCTTCAATACCAGACTCTCGTAAGGCCGCGGTGTCAACATTGAAAAGAAAAACCCACATCACGTGGTTATAGCGCTGCCACATTTGGCGTTCAGACATCTGCAGGAGTTTCAAATTTGGCGCACTTTCTTCTTTTTTGGTGATAAGGAGTTCTGTCCGTATTCAACTTCTTAACATATATGTACGTATTTACTTATTTTCAAACAACATGCGATAAATATTTCCTCTTCATTAACGAAACGAAAATATTTTATTTGTGTTCAATACTCGAAGAAGCGAAACTCTTTATATTTTTCAGGTTTTATTGTTCATATTTTCTTATTGAAGTATACAAAATAACAATTGAAAGAACTTCGCTTATGGTAAATTTTTTACATAAAAACGTAATGCAATTATTTCAAAACTACAAAGTAAGAAAAATCTCCTTAATATATCTGTTAAACTCCCTTAAATTGTGCCACTCGTTAAAAAAAAACGATATTTAAATACAAAAATAAACACAAAACCATATTATAATACTTCGATCTCGCTTAGTTCTTAAAGTCGCCAAGGCCTGTCAAGTAATATTGGCGCATGAATGAATTGGCATTTCCACATATCACGTCGTTTCAATGATGGACACACGGAAATCAGCATTTTTTATTCCTTTATTTGTATCATTACTCTATGGCTGAAACCAGTTCTGGAGAATGCTAACTGGCTGTATTTTTATAGGAGCCTTACTACGTAAATGACAGGGACATCTTTTTAGATAAAACGTCAGATATATTTGAATATTTATTTTCCGTTGACGACAAATACGAAGAAATCGGATTATCAAGACGGGAAATAAAAGCAGTAGAAAACGCAAAAGTCAGTGTAACCGCATTTGTCTTGTTGCTATAATTCAGAAATAATTTGACATCAAGAGAAAGACAACAGAGGGGGGAGAAAGAGGAATTTGTATGCGTACTTTACTCTTCCGGTTCTTTTAATGCAAACTACCAATTCCCAGTTAATTTCTTTTCATGTAGCAAACTAAGTGGTTTTGGACAAGACATTTCTTCGCTGATTACGTTAGAGCACAAAGAAGAGAGCTTCGCGGGGAGGAAGGGGCAGAGAAGTTTATTCTTATTTAATTTGTATCCCTGGGTGAATCGTCTCATTTAGTCCGTTATATTATTACCGTAATTAATTTTAGGATTAACGTTCTGGGGCTTTTTGTTTTGGATCAAAACAAGTTGCATCCCCATTAACGTAGAAGAAAACGATTTCGCTAAACTAAAAGCAGAAAATTCAATTAGTATCAGCGATGAAATTCGAGTAGCTTGCTGAAACCGTTTAAAAGAAATATTACATAATTAGGTCGCAAATACAGAAAAAGTCCCCGTGTTTGGAATTTAGTTTAAGTTGACATGTTGATTTCTACCAAAAAAAAAAATGAATATTTTCTCGTAATTATAATGTAAACTACCTTAATATTTAGTTTTCGGAAACATGAGACGAGACATTAAACAAGTCAACAATATACAGTAACAAAAAGAGCATCAAAACAACTGGAGGGGCAAGTGGAAGATGACAAAAATCCCTTTGCGAGATAAATAGCTTTTTCACTTATAAGAATCTTGAAGAAAAGGGTCGTTTCCCGTTGAACGTCCACTCTCTGTCGCCAAGAAAAAAATTGGCACGATACTTATTTCTTTTCATCCTTCCGTGAGTGTGATTAGGGGTGATACGTTAACAAAATTAGCGCGTTTTCGCACGTTTGGCATTTATCTTCGTTTAATGAAATAGAACCATTATAAAGGAAACAAACGTACTTTTTAAAGTTATGAATCTGCTTAAATTAATCAAGAAGAGCCATACCATTCTGAGGGAAGATGCATATGTACTTAAAGCATTCATTCACATCAAATTTAGAATATTTATCAAAAATGTTAGTTAATCTTCTGTTTGCTCCTTCAAGCACTTTTGAACTATTAGCACTCTTGAATTTGAAGTCAATCTACAGAAGACCTAAATTTAGCATCAATTTTCTAAAGAAAGGTAACTTAACACCAATTTTTCTAAGAAACATTATAATAGGACTTATACTGAAAGTGGAGCTACTTTTTTATACTAAAAATAGTGTTAGGTATCATATATATATCAGAAATGCATATCAAGTTGATTTTGTTCCTCTTTGAAAGTTAATTAAAAATGATTACATATGATGTGGAATTCCCACTTTGAAATGCTTAGTAGCCTACCGACCGAGTATTATGATTAAATAGAAGTGGTATTTTTCAATTAATCAAAGTCATACTATTCAGTAATCAAATAGTGGTGCCACCTATTTTTGATTTACAAAGATTCATTCGTTTTGGGAAGCAAAACATTGGCTATGCGATGTAATTCAGTGTATCTATGTTTTTGTTTTTCAACGAACAGAAGACATACATGAAGAGTGATGTAATAAATGTAGTGTTTGGTGGATTGGTTAAATTACGTGGCACTAGAGCTACATAATGGGATATTTGGACGCTTCGAGCACTGTTCAAGGGACTTTTCTTCGGGATCCATCCAAACCTTTGAATACTGCCTCATAATTTTGAATCATGGCCAGATGACGAGGATCGGCGGGCACCCTACGCATCCACTGATCTCTAACTGTAACTTCTGGATAGGGCAAGACATTTTGTTGACTTGAAGCCGATGTGGAGGCAGCCATGATGTGCCCCATTTTCTTTTCTATCGCAATGTTTCGTATATTTTTCATGTTAAAATAAGCCGACGTGTATTGCTGTTGGCTGAGTTTTTTTTCTATTATCTTTTTAAAACCCATTTTAAATGCAATCTGCTATTAAAATAGAAAGCCATTTGCAAGTCGAAATATATAAAAAAACAAGAGCAAAAACTATTTGTTTGGCAATATAAAAATTAATTCTATAAGAAGAAAATATAATATTTATATACATTTAATATTTCTACAATGCTATGGTAATAAAAATCGCCACTAAATCGCTTAAAAAAATATTGGGGCACAGCATGGCTGCTTTCAATTGGCTTCAACGCGCCCATAGATGAAACAAGGTTTGAGCCTTAGTTACAGTTAGTTTGTTTGTTTTGTTAATTAACGTCGCACTAGAGCTGCACAGTGGGCTATTGGCGACGGTTCGGGGTCTATCTCGAAGGAAAGACCCGGGAACACATACACATTCATACATGCACCTCGTTATTTTAGAACCATGGTCAGATGACGAGGAAACACCTGAACTGGCGCCCAACGCCTTCAATTGACTTTGGACCCCGATCAGATTTATCGTGCACCAGTCCCGTATACACGCCAGTATAATTTGTTGGATATTCTGGACGACTTTCTAATATTTTTGTAGCGAAGCTGGCAACCCTCCGATCGCAAGATCGCTACTTTTTTACTTTTCTATGTCAAGTCCATTTCACGGATTCGAACCACCAATCCTCTGATTAGTAGCTGAACGCCTTACCAACTGAGCAACTGGGGCTCCTAGTTACAGTTAGAATTCAGTGTACGCATCTAACGTAAGTGTGAGGACGTTTAGATCATGACTGATTTAACGTGCACCAGTTTTCAATACACGGCATATGTTGTTGTTTTTTGCCGACAACCTTGCGATTACGAGCTCGCAGTATTAGTCGAGATTCGAACCACAACCCTCCGGTTATTCGCCTGTTACTCCCATCCGCCGGTAGTATCTGGTAAAACATTAATATTTATACACTTACCCAGGTCAACACCGACCCAGGTAGGTGTGCAAACAGCTACACATTAAGATCACATTGACACAGTAGAAACGACAAGACGCCGGACTCCCCAAAAAATAACATCGCTGAAAGGGCAAGAGCGGAATTAATGCAATAAAGAAAACATTCCGAGGGGGGGTAGCAAAATCAACAACCCGACTCTGCGGCCTCCCACGTCCATTCCCGAGGATAAGCGGCTTAATCGCATTCCATCGCTCCCAAAGTCCATTTCTCTAGATAAACACGGACGGAATGAGTCGCTTTTGCCCATCCTCCTCTGATCAATAAATGCGGAAAGAACGCAGGGCTTCATCCTCGGCAAAACACGAGGCTGCTTCATTGTTGTTATTGTACGACATACAGGTCGGTTACCATAGAGACCGATTTTCAATTTAGACGTGCATTGAAAGATAAAATATATTTTATAAAATATATATATAAAATTATCTAACGGAAATTATTTTCTCTTAAAATGCAGTAAAAATAAGTATATTTATCTATTATTTTAATACCTTATATTATAAATATAGGGTAAAATGAAAACGTTGTAAACATCTCATAATTCTAATGTCGAATTTTTAATAGAAGTAATGTTTTTGAAGTGTCGTCAATGTTTCTAAATGTTATTTTTATTTTCCGAAAATGAGTTTATATAATAATTGCAGTTTAAGGAACATTCACTATTTCGTAATCCATTTAGGTGGTCAATGAGAAAAATATTAAAAAAAAAAATCGCAAACTTAAAAATAATACTTATTGACAAAGGGTCTCTTTGCTTGAGGTTAAGCCCTCGGATCTGAAATAGTATTTGGGAACCTATTTATTGGTAAGTAATGCGTGGTGTGTCCTTCGAGCATGAATGGACTGTAGTAGAGTGAATATGACGTCATAATCGTGAAACCAACATCTCAGACCAAATGGCCTCAGACACGTGACTTCTTTTCAAAATTATGAATTAAAAAATACTCGCGATTGGCTGACGATTTAGGAAATGTGTAACAGTAAAAATTTATGAATGGAATGACGTAATTAACCACGTGTATGACTACTATGAAGGATCCACGGTCAAAGATTGTGTCCGAAATAAAAGCATAAGTTGGTTGCTACCACAGAACTCTAACTGTAACTTCTGGAAGGTTCATACCAGTTCCTTATATGGACGTGGTTGAAGCCATACTGTAAGCAGCCATACTCTACCTCAACTAACTTTTAAAAGTGATTTTGCGGGTTTTTCCCTTCTCAAACCGTTATACAAATGCTAAATCTGTTTAGATATTTTATTTTCAACATATAGAATCAATTTGTATATCGCCAAAAGTATAGTTTTTCTCATTGCTGTTTATCCACTTATTATTGGTTAAAATGGATTTCCAAGAATAGGCATTCAAAATGGGTTTAATGGGAAAAAAACCAAAAGCACTATATATATAAAAAAAAAAGCAAGTTGAACCTGGAGCGGTAGCTATGATATGTATAAATATTCAATTGCTTTACGCTCAACTTAGGTTGTCCCCGAGTACACAATTCGGCATATTTTAGTATGAACAATACGAAATATAAAGGTGAAATGGAAGTAGGGTACAGTTTTTTTTAAACTTTTAATTGGCTTCAAGTTGCGGCGGCGTTGTTTTGTTGGGTGAGGCCACGCGATGGTTGACTCCAGTTCAGAAGGTTAAATTTAAATGATGATTTATAAATTGATGATAGCCATAGTTGTTAGATAACAAAGAAGATTTAATGATGCAAATATGGAAGTTATGAATTCACATGTAAATGTTAAATGGGTGATATTGCATTTACATGATGAGCACATAAGATATGCGTGCTATTACTATGGCAGTTAGGCTGGGAATGTCTTTCTCACCGTCAGCGTTATTCGCATTCGGCTCGTCCCCTGCTCGGGCCTCATGCGTTGGAGCTCTCTCATTGGTTTGAGATATCAACACTGGCCGAAGATGAAATTTTTTCCGGGAATTACTTGGAAGAGAAAGATAGGTTGAATGAACTCCAGCAGACGCTGCAAAGTCAACGAACGGCTTTACCCAATCCAGAATTTACAGTTAGAGATCAGTGGTTGCTATACGTGAAGAGAATTATCGCCGTTTGGTTGCGATCTAATTGTTAACATAAGCATATTAACAGAAGAAGGTATTTTTTTCTTTTGCGAAATACTTATAAGAGACAAAAGTATGTCTATTGATTAACAAGACATTTTAGACCTGGTCAGGATTATCATATAAAAAAGACATGCACGATGGAACTTGATCTGATGCCAAACAGTTCTAGAACCGGTATATTTTGAGCCGGTATATGGCTTAAATTGAATTTTTTAATGTAAATGTAACTGGGGACTAACCTCTTTTGCATGGTCCTATATTGGAACGATTAAATAATACGAAACCTAATGTATGCACATGAGGAATTTACGTTCTAGAATTTAAACAAATTCACATTAAACCTGCTTATTCATTTTAAGAATAAATGGGTTAAAATACAAGTATACAGGTCAAAAACATAAAAGCTTAATTCCCGCTACTCGTTAATGGGATGAAAGAAAGCATTAAGTTTTACTTTGGGTAGTTAAAACCGAAGATGGCGCTGCAATGAAATTTTTTAGCGAACTTAAGGGAATTTATATTGGCATTTTGAAGCAGTTTTCTACGTGACTTTAATACTGTTGCAAGAACAATAAAACTTCGGATAGCTCTCTAAACGTTGATATATCTCCAAACTTGTAATTTAAATTCAGAAGTTTTAACCAGTTGTTTGTCTTACGATGTTTAGTGATTTAACGAACAGTGGTTTAAGCCACTGATCTCCAACTGTAATTTCTGGATTGGCGAGACATTTTGTTGACTTGAAGCCAATGTGGAAGCAGCCATGATGTGCTCCACTTTCATCGCTAGCGCAATATTTCGTATATTTTTCACGTTAAAATAAGCCGATATGTATTGATTGCTTTTGGCTGAGTTTTTTTCTTTTGAAACCTATTTTAAATGCGATCTGCTATTAAAATGGAAAGTCATTTGCAAGTCAAAGTAGTTAAAAAGCAAGAGCAAAAACTATTTGTTTGGCAATATGAAAATTAATTCTATAAGAAGAAAACATAATATTTATATACATTTAATGGTTTTACAATGTTATGATGTTCAAAAATATGACTAAATTACTTTAAAAAAATGTTGGGGCACATCTACATACTAGTTACTGCTGGTTAACTACATACACAAAAGTTAACTGGTTGGTTGAATTAACATAGCAATGTAGCTACAAATTAGGCTATTGGCGACCGTTCGAGATCCATCAGGAAAGACCATGGAATTTTGAACCATTTTCTGATGACGAGGACAATATTGGAAAGCTGGCATCCCATTCTCCAAACTTCCACACCATGACCAACGTGCGTGGAAGTTTGGAGAATGGGATGTCAGTCAAGGTTCTAACTCGCAATCCTCTTCCGACGAGTTTGCTACTATCTCTTCAAGACGAGAATCGAATCCATAAACCTCCGATTATGAGTTCGCCGCTCCTTCGATCACGGCACCACCAGCCGCAAAGGTTATGTGGATCATTTAACACATCAAAAACCACGTTGCAAGATGGACTACAACTACTATTACAAACAAGCGTCTAGATTTGGTTTCGTTTTGTTAATTAACGTCGCACTAGAGCTGCAGATTGGGCTATTGGCGACGGTTCGGGGTCAATCTCGAAGGAAAGACCCGGAACACTTACACACAGTGGCGGCCCGTGGTCTAAAATGTTAGTGCAGCCGAAATCATGTGAATCCCCCCCAAATCAAAGTTTCCTTTCTATTTTTAAGAAATGATAACATGTGAAAAAAATAGAAAACACTTACTTATTTTTTTAAAATTAAAGCAATCCTGCTTTCTTTTAAACATGCGAATCGGTCAATTTTAATATTAACTTACATAACGAAACAACAGCAGGACTATGTCCTGAAACAACAGCACACAGTAAATGTATCACGAAAACCATTTCCGTTTGGATATAATCTCGTAAGTTCTCGTTTCACCCATTAGCCAATCAGCATATCGAACCTCAAGTGCAGCTAAAACAAGAAAACTCATTTCGGCTGTACCTTCTCACAAATGGCAGTGCATTAGCATGGGGGGGAATCTCCATACTATGTAGCGGTTGCCATGGCAACGATGCAGCCGATTTCGAATTTTGCTTTTTGGCTGCAGTTTGATTGAATGGAGTTTTTTCCCCTCCTGAATTGTGCATTACGGTAACATGCGTGCTATTTATCGGAGATTTTGTTTACTACCGTAGAAATTTCATTTTCAATTCTAATCTTCATTTAAAAAAATTAGTAAAATATCTTATTTTAGTTTTAAAATACACTAATGAATTTAGGTGCAGCCCGGCTGTACTTGCTGTAGTGGGCGAGCCGCCACTGCTTACACATTCACACACACATGCACCTCGTTACTTTAGAACCATGGTCAGATGACGAAACAAGCGTCTAGAATCGAAACTGCAAAAACTTAACAGATAAATTGAACAGCAGTTTAATATAAAATAGAACATGCACGAACGCAATTTCCCTTGGACTCTCGAGCCTTATACCACACCTATATTTCATCCCAAATCCCTCGGTCCTTAATCGGTGTTCTAAGTCTCCCCCGTCACCAAGATGTCCAACTCCATCTCCAGACAAACACGAAAGCGAGTCAATCCCAAACACGCCCCATCTGCCCCTTACCTCGTTTGATCAATAAATACAACGGGGGCGCAATTTACTGGGGAAGTAGTTTTCTCCGCCCTAAGGAGGGGGAGATGCACAGGTCTGCCTCGTAGGGGGAAGAGGGATGGCCCCTTTCAGCATGATTTAGGGGCAATCCGTGCTGGTATAAAGAGCGCGGATTTATCCTTTAGATGAGGTTGGAGGTTGACAAATGTCATGGCGGAAGCACCGGCAATATATGCCGGGAAGGAAGATGAAAAAATAATCATGGGGGGAAAGGGGGGGAGGATGCGATGGGAATTTTTTATGCGGTCAATATATTTGGATGTGATTGGGTGTCATCAAAGCAGTCTTCAGGGTGTCCACAGGGAAAGCATTTTGAATTTCCCTGATAATTCCCTGATATTTCCCTGCAAGCCGTACTTTTTTTTACAGCAATATTTTTTAAATGTATTATTATTCCTTATTATTATGCAAGATATGCTTTGACATTATCTTGTTATTTCGCAAAAATATATTTATTTTTAATATATAAGTTTACTAACTATTTCGCTTGATTTTCGAACTCCCAAAAAAGTGCAACCAAAGTTTAACCAAAAATCAATGCATAAAAATTTAATGAACCCCAAATTCAAAATTCCAGAGCATTTACCAAATATCAATAATTCAAAATGCTACTTAAAAATCATAAAAGTCCAAGTAAGTGCAATATATCTCTTAGATTATTAGTGATAGTACTTTAAGATCAAAGACTAAAGTAACATTAACATTAAAAAAAATCCAATACACTCAAATAGTAGAAACCCAATGAATCCCTATCCCTAATAATAAAACTAATTTATTAAATCTAATCCAGTATCTTAAGATATACAGCTTAGTACACAAAATATATTTCCAAAGATCTAAAATGTACCCAAAAAATAATAGAGGCAACAACAGTTTCGTTAAGTTTAACAGAAAAAAATTCCTTTTAGGGATGTTCAAAAGAAATTTGAACTTCACTATGAACTTAGCAAGTTTTAAACATTTGAAAGATCTATTTTTAAAATAAATTGAGTGGGCAGGCAAGTACCTAGTTATAGATAGCCAATTGGTTTGTCAAATTTTAGAAACATCAGCATTTTAGTGCGGTTTCTACGAGAAAATTTTCACTTTTATACACTTTTAAAAGTCCCATACGCAATTTCCCTCTTTTTGATTGCATTTAAAAAGCATTTGAATATTTGCAACCAATCAACGATGTTTCACAGCCAGAAATCAAGTTAAAAATATTTTTTTTTACCAATTCCCTGATTTTTTCTAAAAAATCCCAAATTCCCTGATATTTCCCTGATTTTTCCAGAATGGTCAAATTCCCTGATATTTCCCTGATTTCCCGGTTTTCCCTGCTTGTGGACACCCTGAATGATAAAATATGTGCCTTAGGTGGTTACACGGGAAATAAACGGTGTGATATAAAAAATGGAGATTTTTACTTAACTGTTCATTTAAATACTTAAGGTGTACATACACACTAGGAAATGCGTGAATCGACAAAAATTACAAAATATATTTTTTGCTTTATAATGTTCCCCTATTCATTACATTTCAGTTGATACACAGATTGTATAATTTTTTTTTTTTATTATTATTTTACAAAGTGCTATTCAAGGACCCCTGCTTGTAATGGGAATACGTCTTGTAAGTTTTCATATCAATTTATGAGGAATTGTATTTTTATCATATGTGGCTTCATTCCAAATATAACTAAAATTTCCTTAAACTTTTTTGAAAAATTATTTTTCCATTAAATGTTATATTAGTTGGGCGATGTTATGAACTACAACCAGGAAAATACATTACAAAATTAATTTTTAGGAAAATTTTAAAATTTGAAAAATAAAAAAATACGTTTTTTTTTGGATTTGCGAGGTAAAAAATTATTTTTAAAAAAACTTCGCAACTTTTTGGAGGTTTATAACATTGAGAATGATACTACGGGCAATTTTCAACAAAAATTATGCCTTAAGACAACTATTTTCAGTTTGCCAAGTCATTTTGTTAAGATGGCTTGAACAGAAGCTGAGATGAGCAATATTAAATCCCACTGCTCATTTTTGCAAAAGTACGATTCCTTAAATTCGAGTACGTCGTCGCTCATTTATGATGCAATTGTACTCAAAGAAAAACAAGTAGGTTCAGGTACCCATTTTTAAGAACATTTATTTACAGTGCAATATAAAGCTAGTTGTATTTAACTGGCGAGGCAGTCAACGTGTTAAGATAGTTAAAGATGATTTTAAGTTATTAAATATTCAAATACTACGCTACAAAGGAACAACAGCCTTTATTTTCAAAACGCACATTTTAAATACTATTTAAGTATTACATTAACAGACCGACATGCACTTTTCATTAATCCAATCAGCAGATGTATGATGTATATTTTTATTGAAAATGCGAAAGAAAGAGAATCCCTTGCAGAAGAAAGTGACTGTGATGGATGGATACCGATGAACTTGATGATGAATGCATTTCTATTTGGAAGATTGCGATTCTTTTCGGGTCATGGATCTATATTTCACGAAAATGTAGCAACGGTGGGAAAAAGTATGAATGGATACCCCTAGGGAATGGCGATAAGAGAAGGGAAAATAATCGATAGTATTTTATTTCGTAACTTCAAGATATCTGCTAGTACGAAAAATAAATATGGGAATTCTCAAACCCCTTTTAAACATTTTCAAAATTGTGTTAATTGAGTAAAATATAAGCCGTAGTTAAAAATAGCGCTTCCAATTTTTTTAGGTAATCTTTTTATCTTATGTTATTCTATAGGGCATTGAAAGTATTTCTCGTGGTAAATAATAAAGTTTCCATACAAGAAACGACTCTTCATTGTTTAAATGTTTTGAGATCCTTGTAATACAAATTTGAAATTTAGAGTCGGCATGTGAAAGCACAGCATGTTTATGTTTAATGAATGAATATGTTGGGATAACAATGTACAGAAATAAAATACGAAATGAGCCAGCAATGTGTATGCTGAAAAGGGAAATTTAGAAAACGCGTACACCCCAGCAGTCGGATAAAAAATAGGCTTTTGTTGAAATAACCGAGTTTAACACTTGTTCGATTTATAATCAAAATAACTATGTGCAAACTTTTTAACTTATGTTCAGATTGAAATTTCGACAACCTAAAGCAAAACAAAAAACTTTTCAAGGTTTCGTTCGAAATTGATAATAAAATCTCTATCCATACAATCATAACCCACTGAGCTCTAACTATAACTTCTGGAAGGCTAAAATCGGTTTCTTCCTATGGGCGCGGATGAAGCCAATTGAAAGCAGCCATACTAAACCCCAAATAATTTACAAAAGTGACTTAGTGGTGTGTTTTAATGCTGTACAGTTATAGCAATATTAAATATATTATGCTTTCTTCCTACAGAATAATTTTTTTATTGCCAAAATGATAGTTTTTGCTCTTGCATTTTATCAACCTCGACTTTCACTTCAGAAGGATTTTTTATTTTAATGGCAGATTGCATTTAAAATGGGTTTCAAAAAGAAAATAATAATAATAATAAAAAACTTAATCAATAGCAATACTTATTTTAACATGAAAAGTATACGAAATATTACGGTAGCAATGAAAGTAGGGTTCAGTTTCAATCGGCTTCAAAGTCAACTAAATGTCTTTCTCAATCTAGAAGTTACAGTTAGAGATCAGTGTCGTAAATACGGAGTAAAGAAGGTGGTGGAGGTGCGAACAAGTCTAAAACCGGTTTGCAATGTGAAGTAAGCAATCGCTTAAAAAGTAGGAACTTGGCGCTATTCCAAAGCACTAGGTACTTTGTACCAGTACTTGGCGATAATTTATTTTATCTATGAAGTGGAAATATATAGCATCCTTTATCGATTTGGAACTTGTACTGCATCCCACAACTGCACAAACAGTCATTTTTTAAGTTTTAGCATGCGTTTTCTTAATTTAAAAGTAATGCATTCCTCGTAGAAAACTACTGCAAACTAGGTTTGTTTGTGCCTAGTTTGGGGTTGCTAACTTACGTCTCATGAAATCTCGCCAATTCATCTCCACCTTTTTCTTTACTTCGTGGTCGTAATCCTTTACCAATTTATGTTGTCAACAGACCAGAAAGAAAATATACACCAAATAACTTCAGACGTTTTAATAGAAGTGTTGGAATTGCTTTTTTGGTACGTTAACTTAAGACAAGGGTTAAAGAAAATACAGTTAAAAAGCTTGATTAGCAGTTTGTGAAATTGATATTACAGTGTGAAACAACTGATGAGTATAAAATTCATTAATCTGTAGAGGTAAAATAAAAAGAAATCCGTAAAAATGAAATGTCTTCTAGAGGTACTAACGAAATACCTTTTCCAAAATCTTGCGGCGGAGCATTTTCTTCGCCCCTAGAAATGCCGCCATCTATTATTGAAATTCCACCATAAATGGCGTCTGAGAAAACACACCTGGTAACAACTTCGCCAGGCGCCGTGATTTATGATGACCCAACAAAATTTAAATTTGAGCGTTCATGTAAATACGTTTATCGGGATCTCTGAATTTATAGATGTGGCAAACAGAACATCAACACTTTCTTCGCTGGAATTTATAAAGTGAATAACAAAAAATAGAATGGCGCGAGCAAGTAATAGTCTAAATATAAAAAGAATTATTGCTCTAAAATTACAAATAAATAAAAATGTCGGGTATATTTGATGTGCTTGACATACACCAGTGGTTCCCAAACTTTTTTGAGTCGCGGCGCCCTACTCTAAGCAAAAGTATTACTAATTATAACTAAGAGATAAAAATAAATAAAACTCGTTGATAACAATATCACGCGTGGAGTTTATCTTTACTAGACTTTGACTATCAATTGACTGAATTGATCCGGCAACGCTTGCTTATATATTCCGTCCGCAAGATCTTCCAGAACAGTCGAAATCTGTCGTGAAGGGCCTACTATGCATTTGATTTTTGACGAAACGGATCTAAAAGGAGGAGCTCTCGTCGGTTCAGCCTTTTCAATCCACGACACAAGAAGTTTCAACGAATCATCTGTCCTGGCATATAGAAGTGTTATTACTGATACACGATCCTTTTGCAAAGTCGACGGTTTACCGCATAGTTTTAGACAGCTTCCCTTTGGCGAGTTTTGAAACATTTTTCTTTTTCTTTGGCGCACTTTGTAGTTTCTAACTGCGCAGTTACGCATCTTATGGGAGTTTGATTATTTTTATATTCAGATTTACACTTTGGGAATCACTGAGAGTCTAATTAATTATGAAGCTTTTGCAATATTCCACGGTGCCCCGGCAAACACCACTTTGGGAAAAATTTGTGCAAAAAACCAAACGTTCCCTTTTTTTACAAAAAGAACGAAAAACCGAGACGAGTATTTAATTTATATTTGCTAGAAAACCATTCTGTTGGGAACTACTGTTCTAGAGGTATGTTACGAATAAAACTGAATTTAAAGATCCGAGTATCACTAAAGATCACATAAAATAATTGTTGAGAAGCACCGCATTGTGAAACCGTCTAGACTTCCTCTAAGACAGGAATTCCATGATTTACAATCAAATTGAAATATATTTGAATCTCCGAATTAAATATAAGTAAAGCAGTAGAAGAAAGAACTTTTAAAATATGATTGGGGATACTTATCAACTTCATGGCAATCATATTTATATGTTTGGGTAAGGCTTATATGCATCTTAATGCAAAATAAAAAGTACAATACAAAAAGTTGTAGTTAGTTACAAAACTTACAGTATAGAATGTATTGTTATGAATGCATATCTTAAGTTATTCGAAAATTGGCACACGTATACAATATGGCAATCTTTAATTTACAACAGTTGGAATTGGAACACGACAAATTCAAATTTAGGTAGTCGGATTTTAAACTATCTCAGCCATTTCGTATACCAGTCACGAATTTAAGCGCTCGCCATAAAAGGAAAATATTGCACTTATGGTTTTATACAGAAATTTCCCAGATAGCATTGCCTTCATTAATATTCATGAAACGAACGGCAGAAAAGACATCGGAAAGTGGGCAATTACCGAAAAGGCAAAATCATCGACGGCGAAAGAAAATACTTTTGAGTGAAAAATGTCTTGTGTGTGTGAAAGTCTTATAAATGCCTTATGAATGCAAATGATTAGTAAATAAAGCGAAACTAAGAAATGGATGTGTACGATTTTATACGATGGTTTGCAGTCATAACTATGAATTGTAAAAGAGGCCATTAAAATTCGAATAAATGGAATGGACGTACTATATTTCATGGATGTTTTTGCATATATACTAGCGAATTTAATTTTGCTGAAAGCTGATTCCGTAAAAAGCCAAGGTTCTGTATACGTACAAAAGTTGACGCCAGAAACAAATAGAAATTCTTAAGTTTAAGTCTAAAAGAATGAATAATAATTTGTCTTCTTAATAATATATTGCACTTTAATAAGTACTTTCAGTTCCTCCGCACTTTTTTCGGATGTTGCCCCTTACTTTTTTAATATTGCACTTTTAAAAATAAAACATAAAAATAAACAAAACCTCCAACCCATTCCACCCTTCTGACGTTTTTGTACCACGTAAGGGCAAGGAGGAGTCGTCGGCAACTGCAGTATACGATTCCGCCCCCATAAATCTCCGTGGAATAATTTTATGGGGATAAATAGCATACCATCATGTAGAGGACGGTGGACCGCGTCAACCAGACCCATTACGCCCTCTAACTTTCGTGAGTAGAAAGTCGCTCTTAACGATGCAGAGTCGCTCTTAACGATGCAGAGTCGCTCTTAACGCAGAATACGATTTCACCTTCATAACTCCATGGGTTTAATGGCAGATCAAGATATGGGAATCAACAATCATGCAGAGGATAGTGAGATGCATCGACTACACCGATTATTAACTTATTACCCTCTTAGAGCTTCGTACCGTCTGTAGGGGGTTGTTGCCTTTGACTGCAGTATGCGTTTCCTTCCCTTCCCCCCAATAACTCACAGAAATTCAGCCTTTGTGGATAAAAAACCTACCATCGTGTATAAGAAGGCGTGCCGCGTCAACAGTATTGGCCATTAATCCACTCCCTCCTTTGACTTTTATACGACGGTCTTTACTTTACTTATTACAGTACGAGTACTTTACTTATTACAGTGTATACGCAAAAGGAAATAAAACTATGACTTAAAAAAGAAAAACACACACATTGCCTTCTTACATGAATCAAAATAACAAATTCTATATAAACTACTTTGGTCATTGAGATACTAAAGAAACTTATATTAAAACACTATAAAAACTATGTATATCAAACAACTTTATAATAATAAAGTATGTTCCATTCTAAACCTATTAGAGATGTGTAACATTTTCAACAATAAAAAGAACCAAAATTAAAAGTAGTTATAGGGCGTAAAATCAGTGTAAAATTTACATGTAACCATTAAAGCCTATTCTACACGAACAAGTAAAACGCGCGCAAGCTCTTCGAATTCATCACGTGGTATGATTTCTCGAATCACCGAGAAGCTCGCGCGTGTTTTACTCGTTCGCGTAGAATGGGCTTAAAGAATAATTTGAAAGGAAAAATGCAGAAAACTTCAACCAAGTAGTTCTACAATACTAAGAAACTACACTGTTAAAAACTGGTATTCAAAAATAAGTCAAATGTACTCATTTCTGAATACATTCGATGCTTAAAATGGCTCCGAATACATAAGTTTCCTTACTTATCCTACATGTATCGGGAATCGAACCCAATCTGCAGACACCGCTGTCGAGAGCCTTATCCGTTAAGCTACCAGGGCGAAGTGAAAAAGTTATAAACAGAAGTAATATTAAAAAAGGTAGCCAAAAAAATGGGAAGTAAGATAGTTGAATTGTAATAACTCAGTTTCCATTTAATCAATCGACATCAAATAATGTGGAAAACCATCTTCTGAACAACTATTTTAAGTGTGTCAGGTCGCTTTGTTAACATAGCTTGAACAGAAGCTGAGATTAGCAATATTAAATCACACTACTCATATTTGAGAAAGCACATTACTTAAATTTGAGTACGTCATCGTTCATTTACGGTGTAATTGCACCCAAAGAACAAGGAGTATGTTCATGTACTCATTTTTAAGTATCTTTTTTTTTACAGTGTATATTTCTTTTTAAACTGGGTAATTTAATAGCGGTTTGCAATAAACCATTTCATTCATATACGATTTCTGAATTCTATGCGAACAGATACATACATTTATAAGCAGCCGTCTCACTACGAAATAGATACCAGAAAATAGGTTTTAAATCCTTTGCACAACCCTGTCATCTGTTAGAGGCTTTAACCCTTTGCACTCCAAGAACACTTTGCGTTCTTTTTACGGAACAGTTATTCCTCTTTATGTTCTTTTCCTCCATAATTTTTTTTTCCCTCATAGAGGAAAACAAAAGCATTATCTATTTTGAATCTGCAAGTCAACAAGTTGAAAAAAAAATCATGTTTTTTTTTTAAACGTAAGATTATGTTGTATTTTAAGAACAGGGAACCAAATAACTGGTCGTTCTGTTGGTGCCTGAGAGGCGACAGCGGAGTTCAAAGGGTTAAAACAATGTTATTCCCTCACTAACTTAAAAATATAATTTTTTCACTTGTGCTAAAAGCACCAAAGACTTTGGGAGAAACGGGAGTAACTGTTCTGTAAAAAGAACGGGAAATCTCAAAGACGTTATTGGAATGCAAATAACTAGCAATAAAAAATATTAACAAGAGGACAATCTAAAAGCTACTTCAAACGAAGTCCTTATTTCAAGGATCCGAACGCAGGAAATGGAATGGGCCCACATCGGAGTGTTACTTTGCATTAATCGGCTTTTCCGATGACAGCCGAAACGAAGGGGGTGTAATTTATGCCTGTTCATTATGTCATTAGTAGGGAGCATAAAAGGGCTGGGCCCCCCGTTGAGATATTACTCGCATTCGCTATTATTCCCAGTGATCAGTGGAACGACAAACATTCAAATCTAATGCGGCAATAATGAAAAATCAATGACTGTTGGAACGCCGACTTCTCGCAGAAATCATTCGAAATTACCTTTAGGTTTGAACAGGAGTGCGAGCTGTTTTAGTAAAAGCAGGTAGAAGGAAATTCTTTAAAAAAATAATCGAAATGTCAATTGGAAAATATAGATATTACATTTATAAGTATAGATAAAATGTTTGTTGCCGCAAGAAGGGATTTAAACAAGAGACATTAAAAACCTCATGATGCCCTTATTGCAATATTTATTCTTAAATAATATTTATCTTATACCAATTAACTATTGTTAGTTTATTATAAATAAATTAGTAATGGAGATAAATATAATTTCTTTACAACTAAACTATAATTTCTTTATAACTAAACTGTAATTTCTTTATAACTAAACTATAATTTCTTTATACTTTATAACTAACTATACTTATAACTAAACTATAATTTCTTTATACTTTATAACTAACTATACTTATAACTAAACTATAATTTCTTTATACTTTATAACTAACTATACTTATAACTAAACTATAATTTCTTTATAACTAAACTATGTCTTTATAACTAAACTATAATTTTTTTATAACTAAACTGTAATTTCTTTATAACTAAACTATAATTTCTTTATAACTAAACTATAATTTCTTTATAACTAAACAAACAAAACTATACTTTTATAAACCAAAATTAATCACTGTTCTCTAACTGTAACTTCTAGATTGGGCAAGGCAGTTTGTTGACTTCAAGCCAACTGATGGTTAAAAAAACTTTACCCCACTTTCAATTATCATATTTCGCATATTGTTCATGCTAAAATATGCCGAATTCTAATGACTTTTTGCTATTTTTTTTAAAAATTATAATCTACTTTGAATGCATATTCTATGAAATCCATTTTAAACGATATTAAGCGAATAAACAGCAAAAAGGAAAACCGTATTTTTGGCGATACACAAATTGATTCAATATGTAGAAAATAAAATATTTAAAAATATTTATTTATGTACAGTATGGCTTCAGCGGCGCCCATAGAAGGAACAGGTTAGGAGCGTTCCGGAAGTGAAAGTTAAGTTAAACCGATCCAAGTGTTTAAATAAGCGACAAAATTTGAATTAACCAGCACTCACTATAATATAATCAAGGAATATAAAAACAACTTTGAATTTAAATTTAGAAGCGCATTCTATGCTTTAAACAAAATATATTTTGAATTTTCATAATCTTCATCTTAACTCACACAAACCCTGAGAACACACACACCTAATCAAATTCTGACATTATGGCAAAAATACGTAAACTTTGGTTAAAATTGGGCACATCCCCCTCCAGCAAATTTGCATTCCAAGTCAATCTAAAAATAAACTTTATTTTGCAGCAGTTTAATCTTATTTTCCTCAAACTTTTAAAGGACAAAAACTCTATTGAAAAGTAACTCGAATTGAACAACAACGGGCGGGGTAGGGTTGAATAAAAAATTATTCGAAACCATCTATAGTGGCAGGTAAGGAGAGAAGACCAAGGACATGCAAAATAGATCATTCTTTATCTCCCACCAAAACCACACACCATTCCTTAACTTCATTTAAAATTCCCAAGAAACTCCCCGCTTAAGTCCAGACTCCAGAATTTTCATTGCTGGGAGTTTCTTCAGCCCGCCGCCCGTCTTCGCTAAAAGGTAAAAAGGGAATTGAAATAAGATAAAGAAGAAATTAAAGAAAGCTAGGAGTTAGAGGCTCTTTTTTAATCTTTCTTTTTTTCAGAAATTACATTACAGAATTATAAAAGAATGATAAAAAAAATGTTGGGTTTCTTTTTGTTATTAAATCTTGTTATTCTTTAAACTAAATTAAAATTAATTTTATATTTTTTGACTAAAAAAAACAAAATTATTTCTTATATAGCAGCTGAATACAAACTAACATCCGAAAATTGATGTACTACTTATTCCTTCGTGTATAACTTTTATATATAGTAATATAATTCGCTTTACGTGGGGTTTGAACAACGCTGTATATCTCTCCTTGAAATGGCAACAGCAGTTTGTTTACAAAAATCTGCTGCATCCGCATTTGTATTTTCCCATTATTTAAGCTATTTTGACGATTAACGCCTTCAATTTATTGGTGAATAATTATTTTCATGATGTCAGCTTAAATAGGAAAAATATAAGCCTTATTACATTTTTTTTTTAAAAAGAAGTTTTGAAAAACAAATCCAAACTGGAAACGAACGAAAAATTGGGGTGCCGCCATCTATTGGTAGATTTGAAAACTACATTCCCATAAATTCATTTGGTAAGACGTCACTACTCAGAAAATTAAACAATTCTGGTAGGCAAGATTATTGTAAGCTTAACGTCAATATTATATCCGAAATAAAATACTAATACCGTTAGAAATTTAGTTAAAACGCCGGAAAGGCATGACAATAACATAGAAACTAATAAACAATGGTAGTAGGCATGTCAGTGGTAGTACTGTTTTTCATTTACAGTTAAAGAAAACATTTTAGTTTAATTGTATTTATAATTTTACATTGATATACATGGTTAAAATATTTATTGATCCCAAGACGAATGGTAATTTAAATTTTCAGTTTCAACTTTTAAAGTTTTCAGTATCGATTTATACAATTAAAAAAGTATTGTTACTAGGACACATTGTTATTGTGTCCGACCTTACAGGGATCCCCTGTACAAACCCCTGAGGATTTCGGAGCCTCCTAGTATGTTACTATTCCAAATCTGGTTGATAAATAAAACCATTAACGAACATGTATCAGATTTAGATATTTGAATCGTCGAGTTTAATGTTAATATTTGTAAATAGAAAAATAAGTTTGTAAATATTACTTGTCATGTAAATATAGTAAACGAATTGACATATAAAGATTTCAAACACCGCTGAATACTCTAGTGTACAATTTCAAGGAGAGAAGGTTTCATTCCTCATGAATACAGCGAACTTCAATCGCGGTTTTAAAAATTAAAACGGAAAACTTTCTCTTCTCTTCATACTCTTAAATTTCTCAAAATGCATACAATTGCATGTATTTTAAATCACAGATTCGACCTTACGACTAGCCCGTGATATATATATATATATATGTTACTGTTAAAGTATGAAATCCGTTATTTCATAGAATACCTAGTTATTCCATGAAATAACTGATCGTGTCCGTTAAAGTGTAAAACTCTCTTGTATTTCATGGTTTAACTAGTTATTTCATAGAATAACGATCTGCAGCCCGTTAAAGTGTAAAATAAATGAAATTAATGTTGGATAAATCTCCTTCTGAAGCCTCTGTGGGGTTTACCGTCCGTATCCCAGTGCCTGAAGTTGACAGAGGAAAAGGTGATGCCAAATCTATTTTAGCTATCATCATAAAAATAACCGAAGAAGGATTTTTCCAATTGGGCACAAGAAACTGCCGCATTAAACAATTATATTCCCGATCCCAGTTCAGTGTCTGCGAACAAAAATTAATTAAAATCGAAGAAGTACCGGATGTAGAAATATCGCTCCGATCGGTTGCTACAGCTCAAAGTTTAGGTACTGGCCAGGGATTTAAAAAATGTTCGTGTAAAACCCAGTGTGTCAACAAAAAATGTTTTTGTTTTAGAAATAATGGTCTTTGTAATTCCAAGTGTCATTTTAGTAATCCTTGTTGTAACAAATGATTTTATGGTACGTTTCCATAAATACCATTTATACGCTGCATAAATTAGATAAATTGCTTCTTTTTCATTTTAATTGTCTATCATTAGTTTAATTTCATTTTAGATAAATTGTTTATTTTACACTTTAACTGTCTCTCATTAGTTAATTTATAGAATACCTAGTTATTTCATAGAATAACTAGTTAAAGTGTCAAATTAATAACATATTACACACTTTAACGGACACGATCAGTTATTTCATGGAATAACTAGGTATACTATGAAATAACTGCATTATATACTTTAACGGTAACATATATATATATATATATATATATATATATTTAAAGTAGTTTTCATCGCAACTTAGTTTAAATTGAATGTTATACCAATGCATAATATTTGATAAATATTGCAAAAAAGAGTATTTTCACGAATTTAAAATTTGCGTGCGTTGCTAAGAAAACTTCGATCAGATAATAAAAAGTTTCATTCTTGTTATGAAATATTTTCTTTTTCTTGATTTCTTTCAGCCGCATGTGAAATCTGAACCAATTAGAAAGTATATGTTCTTTTTCTTTATTCTGTAGAACGAAGGAATGAGAGTGATCAATAACTCCGCCTGCCCTCCCCCCCTAAACCCCAACAATTCCCCCTAACTCCATCCCAAAATTCCAAGAATCCGCTTAAACCCAGCCGTTCGAAAATTTTATTTTCATCGAAGGATCTTTTAACCGTCGTCAAACTTCCATAAAAACTTCGGGTTAAGTAAAGAAAAGAATTTAAGAGAGCCAACTAAAAAAGTCGAAGGTAAAGAAAGGGAGGTCCACGTCCTGACATGAAGTTTTTTTTCCCCCCCATCACTATAAATAGAGGAAAGTATAATGCAAAGAAGGATAATTAATAAAGGGCAAACTTTTGTAAAGGATGGTCTTATTTGTAGTCTCGCCTTGAATGAATTGAAAGATTAATCGAAATTTCATTATAAATAGTTAAAACTTGAGATCGCAATTAATCAGTAAAGGTATCACAAGAAACAATATGAAAATCTCACGATATTTTTACTTTTATTCTTTTTTTAAAGTATTTTTTTTTAAATATTGTTACTGTAAATAAAGTATTTCATTATTTGAAGTCAGTCTAAATGAGTGAAAAATTAGTAAATATGTAAAACAGGAAGAACACATAATATTTTCCATACGACTAGTTAGCTCACTGATTTTGGTTTGGTTAATTAACGTCGCACTAGAGCTGCACAGAGGGCTATTGGCGACGGTTCGGGGCCCATCTCGAAGGAAAGAACCGGGAACGATGCCTCGTATTTTTGAACCATTAGCTCACTGACGCTTAAGCGATTTTGGCAATTTATATATATATATATATATATATATATATATATATATATATATATATATATATATATATATATGAATATATATATATGAATATATATATATGAATATATATATATATATATATATATATATATATATATATAGAGAGAGAGAGAGAGAGAGAGAGAGAGAAGAGAGACAGACACAGAGACGTGATATCAAGTCCACGAGCGCCAGATGGTTAATAGGAAACATGATTGAAACACCTTATGTTAGAATTACTTCAATACATGGCAATCCAAATGACGACACGTTTAAACATGTTTAGTTTTTTAAATTAATCAAATAAGGGTGAACATTTATGTTTATAATTTAGATAACATTTTAAATCTGACTATATCTTTCCATTTAAGCTAAAGAACATTGTCAAACACTTGCAATATAATAATAGGTCAACAAATTAGAGTGTGACATTTAAATACTCAATGACAATTTAACAGTAATAGATATTGCGAGAATTTACATATTAGAATCATTGTCACACAGGAACCATCCAACATTGAAATACAAATAATGCCAGGAGCCGTTACTAGAAAATATATACTTTTGATAATAAATCAATCTTGATCAAAATATACTAAGTAAGGAATGACATAACTTTATTTAATCTAAAAAATCTGTCATCTTTCCTGAAAGTTTTTTTGTTGGCAGATTTACTAAGTAGATAATGTGGATGCAGAACTAGTTGAATCGTTGTTTTTTTTCTTTTAAGAGAAAGTTTTAAGATGTTTTTATCTTTATTATATTCTATTTTGATTAACGTCGCAATATTACTAAGAAATTGCCAATGGTTCAGGGTCAATCTGATAAGCATTTAAGAATTTTTACCTTTAAGTGCAAAACCAGGGGTATTGATGATATTTTTATATATTTATTCACATTTTAGTTTTTTTTAAGAATGATATTGACGAACGATAACGACCTTTAGTTTAGTTGTGGTTTAGGAACAAAAATAGATTGTTTTCATGAAATGCAGTTGTATTAGAGCTACAAATGGGTTATTGGCGACAAATGAGGATTTACCCAGGACAGAGGAAACAGTGCTTCGTAACTTTAAACTACGGTCAGATGACAAGGCCTACCTACACTTGAGCACAACGTTCCAGGTTCCACATTACGATCAACATGACAACGTTTAAGCACGACGTATTTAACCAGAACCCAAACACTCTGCAAGGAGGATCTCCAGTTGGATTCTGTATATGAACTTGATTCCCCTTTAACCCTTCGGGTACATTTGACGAGTGAGACTCGTCATCTGCTTACTTGGGCGAAGTTACGGTGGACGAGTCTGACTCGTCATCTGAATTTAAGAAGCAGGCGTTGATGTTTGCGGCGTTGATGATCGCAAACAATTTGTTGTAGGATCGGTCAAGAATGGGATCAATTGAACCTCACGTAAATCCGTCCCATGGACATAAAAAATCTTTAAATAATTCAGTACTCAAAGGGTTAAATTCCGAAAACGGTGTCAACCAGATTATTACACGGCTCCAGGAATCAAGATCGATTGATATAAATTTAGTTTGAATATTTCGTAGACCGAACTATACTTTATAATTGTCTAAACACACATAACAAAATAATCTTAATCGAATTTAGAAGAATCAGGGATGAGATTTTCCAAAAAGCTAGAAGAAAAAAAATCAGAGTAAATTATAAGCAAGACGCAAAAAAAGCTAAAAAAAAAATTAAAAAAAAAAAAAAAAAAAATCCAGAGTGAATTATACACAACTAGGAGGCTAAGCCAACCCCCACCGTTGCCTACCAGAAATATTTAATTTACTGAGTAATGACGTCGTAGAGATGGAGTTTAGGCTTGTTGCCTCACTAACTCCAAAATGGTTTATTGTTTTATAGTAGTAATAACAGAAAAATAAATAGCATTCGAGCTTCTCATGTAAAAAACAGCCACAAGTAATAGATTGCCAATGTAAGTGAAATAAAATGAAAGTAAGAAATTTTAAAGGAACTTCTAAAAAAAATTAATGTTTCTTTGGCAAGAGAAAAACATAAGGAGTTTCTAAGGACTCTTGGTCAAAATTAAGGACTTTAAAGGGCTCTTAAAAATGCAAACCAAAAATAAGGAGTTCTTAAGGACCAGTAGGAAACCCTGCCTTTTGTCGTTAATTATCCAATTTTCGATTAACCAGATGGGATCTGATCCCAATTCATCCGGATCATTGGAGTTCCAGCATAGTGTTAACAACATTCTGGAAAAAAAGTTTCCTGGTATTTCCCTGATTTCTATGATGGCGTCACAAAAATTTCCCTGATTTTACAATTACATTAAGAAATGTTGCAATACATGTTTTGTATAGAAACAAAGTATCCACGCTACAACGTTCCAATAAATTTATTGCATTATAAATGAAAAATTATACGCAATACTTATTGACAGTTAAAAGAGTAATTTATGGATACAACACAAATTATGCAATTGTGACAGGCATTATATTAATTAAACATGTTTTCTGGAAGCAGGTAATGCAAAAAAAAGCAAGTTTTTTCAAATTATTTCTTTTGTAGATAATTTTAAATGTTTTATATACTTCATATTTTCTATTCCAATCTTCAATAAATCACATATTCATTAGCACCTCACATGTTGCTTACAATTCAAGGTCCAATGCACTTTGCTTTTGCTGCTACCTCCAGCAGTGGTTCACGTATTTACAAAAATAAAACTCAAAATATGAAAATGGGCATAACCACACTTTTTAATTTTTTTTTTCAGAACTAAAAGGAAATATTGACAACTAAATTACCCAGAATAGAGGTCATAATAGACGATAATTGCCGTTTTAATGATCCAAATTTGAAAATTATACCCTAATTTTTTTGTGAAAATTTCCCGACTTTTTCCTGATATTTCCAGAATAAAAAAATTCCATGGTTTCCATGTTATATTACCACCCTTTCCAGTATATTATTAATCGAAAATTGTAGTTTAAAAGTTAAACATTTATTTTCATTAAAAAAAATACGACCCAAATTATTTCATAAACCCTCCAAAATCGAACCAACAGAAACAGGAAGAAATTGTTGATTATTTGTCTTTCTTTCTTACCAACCAAGTAGATTATTATAATGGCGATTACGTATATTCAAGCCCACGTATTTCCCATACAAATTCTACTTTTGGGATTTCAAGATCCCAAACACTAGGATGATACATTCTCCTTCATCTAGTTTCTTCTTATTTTTTTTAAAGTGTTATCCGCGTCACTCTTTCTTATTTTTAGTATTTTATTTCCCTTATCCCCAAGAAACTAATGTACTGTATAATTCGGACACCAATGAAATAAAAAGATGCGCGTTTCTTTATCTTCTTTTTTGTGTACTTGTTTTTCGTTTAGTGCTTTCTTTCTCTTTTTGGGTGCTTTTACTTCTTCCGCTTTTATTATCTTTGTCGTCTTCTGCGTTGTGTGCGCCTAATGGTTTGTTTTCTTTATAACTTTTGGTGTTTGCATGAAAAATAAATAATCCTTTGTTGAAAGGGAATATTTTTCAGAAGCGGGGTTTTCTGTGTTTGCTTAAAAGGAGAGTAGGGTCTCTTTCCTTTTAGTCGAGTTTAATTTTTGTGGGAAACGAATCGACAAACACACAACAAAAATCGTAATAACACAGTCGTGTATATCTTTACACAACTTTTATGTAACCTTTTTTATATATAATTTTGTGTGCAATAGCTAATACTTCTATTCTTCAGGAATGAGGTCTTTCCGCTTTTTGGCGGAATTCCGCTTTCTCCGAAATATTACAAAAAGAAGAAAAAAAAATACTCGAACAACAAAATACTTTGATTTTTTTTTCTTAATTGCAAGTTTGAAATAAAGAAATGTAATATATTTTTATTAAAAGTGTGGATAATCTTTACTCGAGTCTACACAGGCAATTAAAATGTTATACTATTTCAAAACTGTCAACTATTTTTAGCAAAAGGCGCCTTGTTTTTTGAAGAGGACACTTAATATTCCCTCTTATTCTTCTGAATTGTTAAATATGTTACAAACGTCAGTAACAACAAAAATTTGATGATTTTCCCCTTTCTAATTTTGTGTGGGCTACTTTATTTACTTGCGTGCTAAATGGGCTGATCAAGCAATTTACATTTCGACATTAGTAATATAATGTTGAAACGCCGTAGTAGCCATGTTTGTTTTATACTAAATAAATGAATGAATTAGTTCTTCAATGTGGTGTTATTGTTAGGCGTCTTAAATGTTTTACTACATGAAACGTCAATCTGTATATATAATTATCGTGATCGAAAAAGGATGTTTTTCTCTTCATGGAATGGCAACATCAGTCTGTTTGCAAAAGTCTGTTAGGAAGAATATAAGCCATTAAGAAAACCAAGTTTTGTAAAACACGTTCAAACTGCAAAGGAACGGAAAATTGAAGTGGCGCCATTTTTGCAAACTACATTATCATAAACTCCATCTATATGGCGTCATTACTCAGCAAATTAAACATTTCTAGTAGGCAAGATTGTGGTAAACTTGAAGTCAACTAAAAAAAAATTGTAATTTAAAAAAAATTATATTGATTTACATGGCGAAAACATTTATTGATGCAAAGATGAATTATAATGAAAATTTTCAGTTTTAATTTTTAAAGTTTTCAGTAATATGATTAACAAAAATAGTTTCTACTACTACACATTGTTATCTTGTCCTAGAAATAATGTTAGAAAGGAAGAGTTATTCGTTCGCCTACCTTACAGCGAGCGTAGCGAGAATTGGTTTGCGAAGCAAACCTAGGAGGAACTCTGGAGATCGGCGGAACATCAGCGAAGCCTCCTAGTTATTAAATTTCCAAAAGACCAAACTAAAAAAATAAACTCCTCTGCTTAATTTTACTATAATTCAACAGAAATCGAACAGGTAATTCACTCATTGTATTCTGCATGTATTAAACGCCTAAACGGCGACTAATTAGAGCTTATTGGAAATAGATTATGTCAGGGTGCAATTTAGTCATCCCTAACTCCATATCTTAACGCCGAGTCACCCTGTATCAGAATCAGACAGTAGGCATCTCAATCTGCAGAGTTACTTGCTTAACTGGAAGGGGTTTGATGAAATCTAGCTACGGTATTGATTCAGAACCAGAGCGGTATTTTGATAACACGTCCTGCGCATTTGACGCCTGCTTTGCCGTTAAACTGACTGGGAGTAGCGGAGCATGATTTTAGTTGATGTCAAGCAAATAGAAAAGGGAAGAGTTAATTCCACTCTCGGTGATTAACACGTTTCGTACGCGATCGCCTGCCGTAATTGTAGATGGGATAGGAGGACGTGTAGATATATTCCAGGCAAGTATTGTTTGAACATAAAATCAAGGGATTTATTATTAAGACTCGTCCGAACGGCGGGAACTTACGTTGGAGGCGGGACTATGTTATACTAATGCAGTGTAAGTAATTAGTAAAAAGCAATAATTAATCTCACATCATTCTCTCTCAGGTATACAACTAATTAATATCTGGAACGTATTTGAAATGGCAAAAATATCATATGAAAGCAGTGGTTAAAACGTTATGGGTTAAGAAATAAGAAACTGAAGTTATTTGCACTAATTTAAAGACATTATGTCGCCCTATTGTCGCTTGAGCCGTATTCAGGTGGGGGGAGGAGGCAACCAAGAGAATGTATATACATACAGACACTCACACACATATATATATATATATATATATATATATATATATATAATAACGGAATTAGTCCATTTTAGATATTGTACACCGGGAAATCTCGAGGGGGGGGGGGGGGGGGGAGTTTGGGTCAATTGCCCTAAATCTAGATCCCCTTCTGGTCGTATTACCACACAAGTCCAATTGGATTAACATTAGACTTACGTGATAGCACGGCTTAAGTGACGATATGTGACATGATATAAGCGCGACACTGATTTTAGTAACAAAAAATATTTTCCTTGACATTCTGGACTAAAATGATTTTTTTAAATTTATTTATGTAAAGTTTAGGACATGTACGTGTTCATGTTTTAATCTTTAATAGTACACAAATTTACCACAAAGGATTCGGCGTGAATTTAAATATAAGCTTGAATTCACCCCCTCTCCTACTTTTGCAAGGATACATTTTTTTTAAAGATTTTAACCTTTATTCTATATACAAGAAAGGCAAAGGAACATGGATTGTACAAAATACCAATGAATTTCGTCTTATAAACGGTTAAATGGCATAAACTAAAAACTGTTCTACCTTTGGCGGACTAATAATGTCAATCGACTTTCGAGGTGAAATCCTAATACAACCCCTAAACAAATGATAGAAAAACACTCGCGGACAGATAAAAGTAATAAAACCAAAATCGAACTAAAACCTAACTTTCGAGATAAAATTCCAAAAGCACAAGCATCCATTCCATTTTACGCTTAACTAGCCCGAACATGATATTCAAGGGGCAGAATTAAGGGGGGGGGGGGGGGGGGGGGGCTAACGAGATTCCTCTAGTTAAAACCTCAGCTGCTGTACGCATTTAACAACGGCATTGAGAGCAGGGCAATAAGGGGGGTGCCCGGGCAATAATACCCCCGCCCCCCCTGATCCAAGAGGGAAAAAGAAAAGGGCGCGTCACCCGTTAAGATTTAATTAATAGTTCTCTCTAACGAGTTTAGTTCGGGATAATTGAGTTTCGAAAACGTAATTAGCCGAGGCGGGTTGAAAGATTCGTAAATATCGGATCGGTTTCGGAGATCGAAGTGCGAGATATTAAAAAGGGGGGGGGGGGGGGTTTAATTTCAACACGGCGAGGAGATTTGTCTAGACGCGAGAATAAACACGGTTTCGAATCGAGAGTTGGGGGGATATCTGTGCGGGTTGTCAGGGAACTTTTTGGAATTAAAAGGGAGGGAATAGTTAAGAGTGCGTGATATTTATTCAATACTATTATTTTTTTTTTAATGTAATTTTAGATATATCGCATAAGGTGTTTAGAGTCCAGGAAAGATCTTTCATGTCTTGGTTAATAACCAATATAAGTTGTAATACAATCTTCGTCAAATTACATTTTTTTTTTATTTTGCAGCACTTTAAGTTAATCTCAATTTATTTGTAACTTTTTTAAATTTTGGTCAAATTTCTCGAAATTTAGCAAAGATACTTACTACAGGAAAAAGTCTATTTTTCAAATTAAAAGTAAATCGAACAGTATTTGTTTAATTGGAAAAGAGGTACTGGAAATTATGTAATTCCAATTAACACTTTCACCTGCTATTTTTTAGTCTTCAAGATTAATTCCATTTTCATCTTCTTCATTTACATCTGTTTTTGATGCAATGCATAAACAAGATCTAGTGGTCCTGGAAGGACAGTTTACACTTAGGCCCACATTCCACACTAATGTGATTAATTACATTTGTAAACACAAAACAGCAAGCCTTTTTCTGGTTTAATGATATTCGAGAGTTGTAACACCCTAGCAGCAGATTTAACACATATACGAACATGAATGTAATGACCAGTACATAATAAAAAAAATGGTTAAATAAGGTGGAGAAAGGGCCAAAAATGTGTTATTAAAGTCATAAAGGGTGAAAAAAATTATTTTTGCTAAAATAAGGGGAAAAGGAACCATGAAATAAAAAAGGACTTTTAAGTACTTCAAGTAACAAAAAGGACTTTTAGGGAAAAAAGGGACCTGTTGCGAGGACTGAATGAGTTATTGCAATCGTACATTTTTTAAAACTGGTTGTGACTTAAGCCATGCCATCCTCCCTATACCCTTTACTGATGCTGTGGATATTTACACAAATGGCAAATTGCAGTAACATTCTTTTCTATTTGTAAATCTCGATGTGACAATTAAAGTATTTCAAATGAAGAAAAACCCAATTTATTCACAAGTTATTTTAGCTGAGGCACTGAGTTGCTCGTTTTGTGAAATATCATTCTAATAAAAATTATATTGTTTGCATAAATTAAATGTTCGAGTCGGTGCTAATTATACTTAATTTTATATCTTGATGACATTTTTATCAAGTCTTCTGAATCATCATAATATAGCCAACCTTACTTGAACAAAAGCCATTTTCGAAAACACAGTTGAATAACTTTTAGAAATAGCTAATTATTTACCGAATACATTACACCGGTACTTAAAGGAAGGTAAATTGTGCACTGCGAATAGCTAAAGTAATCTGAACCAGAGAGTTGTAATATTAAATACAGAGCGCCTTCAATACCAGACTCTCGTAAAGCCGCGGTGGCAACATTGAAAACAAAAACCAACATCACGTGGTTATAGCGCTGCCACATTTGACATTCAGACATCTGCAGGAGTTTCAAATTTGGCGCACTTTCTTCTTTTTTGGTGATAAGGAGTTCTGTCCGTATTCAACGTCTTAACATATATGTACGTATTTACTTATTTTCAAACAATATGCGCTAAATATTTCCTCTTCATTAACGAAACGAAAATATTTTATTTGTGTTCAATACTCGAAGAAGCGAAACTCTTTATATTTTTCAGGTTTTATTGTTCCTATTTTCTTATTGAAGTATACAAAATAACAATTGAAAAAACTTCGCTTATGGTAAATTTTTTACATAAAAACGTAATGCAATTATTTCAAAACTACAAAGTAAGAAAAATCTCCTTAATATATCTGTTAAACTCCCTTAAATTGTGCCACTCGTTCAAAAAAAAAAAAACTACTTTGTATTAAAAAAATTTAAATACAAAATTAAACACAAAACCATATTACAATACTTCGATCTCGTTTAGTTCTTAAAGTCGCCAAGGCCTGCCAAGTAATATTGGCGCATGAAGGAATTGGCCTTTCCACATATCACGTGGTTTCAATGATGGACACACGGAAAGCAGCATTTTTATTCCTCTATTTGTATCATTACTCTATGATCTGAACGGCATAAATTATCCGCTAACTTTAAGCCGGTCTTTGAGAACATGTAAATTTCATTTATAAATACAGCAGTGCAATGCGAAACCATTCTTATATTCAAGTTCCTCGCAATGTCGGAGAAAAGTGGCATTTCCAATGTTATAGCAGAGTACAATTCCACAGTAACGGAACAAACGTCGCAAATGAACCTTTCTTTGAAGGTTGGAATGTGGAACACGCTCTTAACGTAGGGCGGTTCTAAATAATCAACAATACAAGATTCATTATAACTAGTCAAGAGTACGAGCAAAATGAATGGAAGGATTAAATGTTAAATTATATGTCACTAATTAGATTTTCATTAGAGACAAATAATGAATTAAGTAAATAAACTTGGGTAGTATAGTCGCTATAAACTAAAAATAACAACACAAATTTAACATTTCAGAAAATGTGCGATAGTAATTTCTTTGAAGTTGAATTTTAGTTTTTACTTCGATTGCAAATCTTTTGTATGGAAACGTATTTTTTGAAAAAATTCGTTTCGATGTAGGGATAAAACGAATTAATATACATTACTTTGATGTTAGCGAAACTTACAGCCATTTCATCTTAATTTATATTAAAGTGAATAACAGTAGACATTTTTATATGTAATAGGGACAGATGTATAGAAAATATTAAAAAAAACATATATATATATATATGTCCTTTAATAAGTTTTATTTTTTCATATAAACACACAAAATTGTAAAGAACTTGGATTAGTCTTCAGTTGCAAAAAACGGGTGTCAAGGCAACTTTATACAATATTAACACCCTTTTATTCAGATGTAGATTCGCATGATGATCGAGGGGATTAACTCATAACTGAAACTCATACATACAAAATAACTTCTCCTTTCAAATTCAGCCATAAAAGTCTCAACTCCACACCTAATCACCCCCACCGCAAAACCACACCTACTCCAACCATCAAACTCCCATTAGCAAACAAACCCTGAAAACCAATCCAACCAAAACGACTCCTTCAATCAACTCTTCTCTCCCCATACCCACATCAAGGGAAAAATCTTGACAAAACTGCAACCGTTCCGTAATGACACCCACTTCAGTACTCCCCCTCAGTCTCTCTTCCAAGAGAGCTTCACCTTTTAATTGCCCTCTCAACCTCTTCCCTCCACAGGAGACAATCGACCCGTCCGAGGGGCGTCCGCCAATGGCAGACAGCGTGACGTCACTATGAAACATACCGATGGTGGTGCCGGGTTTGGCAAAAGTCGCCAATTTGGCAGGTTTTAATGATGCGAGAGCATTTTGGTCATCTCAGTTCCCATAGAAATGTGCATAAAGTCAAATTCATAAATATAATCGCGGATGAACCATTTTTCTAATCTAAAGTTGCGGTCTTTTTCATAACAAACGTTAATAAAATATATAAAATAAATTAAAAAAAAAAAAAAAAAAATTGAACTCTATTGCAGTGAAAACAACTATACAATTTCAATATTTCCTGTCTTATTAGAGAGATTAATATGAAGAACTGTTGGCACTAAATCAGACGGATTATTTTATTGAAATCGTATAATATATGTTTTATTATTTGCTTCTATAGAAAACAAAATCATATATTAAGTGGTATCAAACGAAAGAACATTACTTTAATTACACATAAGAATAATTTTAAGTCCTCTAATCGACATCTAAACTAAAATAAAAATATATACCAGTTAACCCTGACGTTGAGTTTCAAGCCGGAAAATAAATTTAGAAAATTTATTTAAAAATTGAAATATTTCCATACTTATAAATTTAAACCAATTGAGATTCAAAATCTCTGTAAAATAGATACTTGATGACATTACTATTTACAATAGTGAATAATACCCTAAGGGAGTTCATTCTTATAAAATTACTTCCCACCCCCTCAAAAATTCAAATCCCACACAGCACAATTTTGGAAACTTGGCGACCTTTTTCTTAAGTTTGGCGATTCAAAAATTCCCAAAGTTGGCAGTCCTGATCACCATCCGATAGCACCTTCCAGGACGAGGGAAGACCAAGATCAGAAAGGATCCGGCACTAAAGGAAGAAAGGCCCCTTTCTTCCTCAAGAAAGGCTTAACCGTTTGTAGTGTGTAGATCTTGGAAATATATATAGCAGCTTTAACATTGCCATCTTTGAAAATTTCCCCATATTTTTATTTAAATTTTCTTAAATCCGGTTGGCAACAACTGCCGTGCGAACAGGTACGATTGATGGAGCGCACGTGGAGATATACTGTCAGCCTGGTTTAATAGTTAAAAAAATTAGTTAACCTGTTAAAGTTGGTGCTGGATTGTATAGTTATTTTTCTAATCCCAAAGTGGTGGTTGGATTGCGTTGTATGTTTGTAATAAAAAGGGATAACTCTCACTGACAAGGTAAGTAGATTGGGTTAGCTGTTCGAAATTATTTATAATTGATGTATTTTGTTAGGTAATGACCTCTTCGTAGGCAACACGGTTAGTTGACCTACATAAAAAACAATCCATGTAGAAAAGAAGCCGTTTTTTTTTTATTGTTTTTTCAAATTTTCAATTGACAGAAACAATTTTATTTTCGTCAATCATAATTGTTTTTATTATCAATTATGAAACGTTATTCAAAATTTTTGCTAAGTTTTTTTTTATATCAAGTTAATCTTATATTTGTTTCTTTCATTAAATTAAAAAAAAAGTAGGTTTTTTCCCTGTTAATTACTTAATATATATATATTCTTTTGATTTCTTTACTACTATTAATTAAAAAGAAAATTATTTTCTTGTTAATAATATATTGAATAGTATATTTCTTTAAGCTTCATCATAAAAAAAAATCACACTAAAACTGAAGAAATATAAATTAACTAGGAGGCTCTGCCCCCTGCTCCGCTAACGCTCCGCCAACCCCCGGAGGATTGCTACGCAATCCTCATAGGTTTGCGTCGCAAACCACTTCTCGCTTCGCTCGCTAAAAGGTAGGACACAATAACAATGTGTCCTAGTAACAATACATTTTTAATTATATTACTAAAAACATTAGAAGTTGAAATTGTAAATTTAAATTAATATTCATCTTGGCATCACTACATTTTTACGCCATGTAAGTCAATATAAAATCAATTAAACTAATTTCTTTTTAATTACAAATGAAAACAATGGTACCACTGGCAAGCCTACCATTATTTATTTATTTTCCACGTTATTTCCACACCTTTCCCGCGTTTCAGTTAAATTTCTAACATTATTGGTAGTTTGTTTTGGCCATAAATGACGTTAAGCTTACCATAAATCTTGCCTACCAGAGGTGTGTAATTTACTGAGTTTTTACGTCATAAAAATGAAGCTCATAGAAATCTAGTTTTGAAAATTGCCAACAGATGGCGCCACCCTTATTTTTCCTTCATTGAAAGTTGGACAAAGCGTTTTTCAAAACTTCTATTTTTTAATTTATAAGGCTTATATTCTTCTTAATTTAAGCTGACATGATCAAAATAATTATTTACCAATGAATTGAAGGGGTTAATCGTCAAAATGGCAAAATAAAAATGCGGGCGCAACAGAATTTCTTAAACAAACAAACTGTTGCCACTCAGCATACAGAAAAACAGCGTTTTTCAATCACCGCGTAAGAGAAATATATATAAAGATAACCTCACTGCAAAATTTCCTTTACAAATTACTTCAAACCTAATCTGGAAAGAAGTTCCTCTGTCATTTTACCCTAAATACTTAACAATTTCTTCAATTAACACACAAAAAACATGTATGTATTACCACTGAAGTGAATATAAAAAATTCTACCTACTTTTACATAGATTTTTTTTAAATTAAAATTGTAACAATTAAAGTATAGTCAATGATGATTACATTTTACACAATTCAGCATTTTTTCTTTTTTATACAACACTTATTTAAAGAATTGTATGAAAATTTCAAACCATTTTTTTAATAGTGCATTTGTTACCTTAATGGGTGGGTTAAAAAAACTACAGTGTAATATTTATAAGTTTGCATTATCATTGAGTATTTACTTTAACTATCAGATACCTTTATTTCAAACTATCAAATATAAATGCTTACTTAATGATAAAGTGGTTTTTAAAAACATACAACTGTAAAAAATTATATATAACACAAAAATATCAAGTAATTTATCTACTAATATGCATACATAATAACCATAATTCGATGGTTATTTTTTTATCTGACCTTCTAAGGTCGATGCGACACATATGACTACACCTGGGACAAACAAAAGGACTTCTAGTCATAGAAATACTTATTTTTAGGCAGCTTTTAGGGAGGTAATACAGCAGTGCGGCAACATTTTTAGGCAAAATGTTAGAACAATTCAGCTTGCTAAAATATTAAAATTTTCTTTCGTTAAAATACGAAAATCGAATTAATAAATCTTAGAAAATTTTTACTGCACCTAATTTTTTTAAGCAATGCAACCGATTCTTCCCTTTCTCATTGCGAATATACAAATCTAAACAGTTAAGTAATTATAAAATTAAGCGACACATGACGAGGTAATTTTTAGATTTTTACAGTTTTATTTAAAGATGGTCTTAAAAAGAATCTGTAGACAACTTGCGTTAAAATGAGTGACCTGAAAACTCGCGCGTGAGAATTTTTCTCATGCCACCTATTTCCTTAAAAAAAAAATCATGTAACTGAAATATTTGAAACTAAACAATAACTCTAATATGTAATTGATTGCGGCAAGAGAATGAGTGACAAGGAGAAGCTGGAGAGAGCAGCACCTTCGTCTATGACGTAGAATACCAGATATACTAGTTTTCTTCTTGGTGTGAGTATTTCACTCACGGTGCGAGTTCTGGAGGGTTAAAGTCATATAAACCCAATTAATTTTAAGATACTCGAGCTAAATATTGACTTTTTAATAACTAAAAATGTCTTAAAAAGTTTTTGGGGGGGACTAAATCGCTAAAAAAAGTTATTAAAAACCAGCTTACACACTGCAGTATAAACGTATGAGGCCAATTAAAAGTCAGCATTTAACTCCTTAATTAATATAACATAAAGAAAATTTAAACCTACCCCGACCTATTCGCTTGATTCAGGATACCTCAACAAAAGTTAAGAAAAATACATACAACTCCATAAGCATATCCGCTCGCGAAAACTGCATAAAAATAGAAAGACATGCTAATGCATGTTAGTAGCTAAGTGCCCATTATGTAAATTTACCCTTGGAATCGATAACATCAAGAATGCAGGAAGATAAAAGACGTGTGAGCAGAGACCCACTCGACATTCTTTCCTGGTCACGCAAAGCCTTAATGAGAATACTAATTAACAAACCCAAGAGTCTACTTAATATCCAAGTTAGGAAGAACTCATGCATTCAAGAAATAAGGTACTTTTAGGTTTGAAGAGCACCTTTTTTCCCCTTCTTTTTAATTACCTTATGAAACTAAAATATAGAGTAGCGAAAGTTTAAATGAGTCTAAAAATGTGGTTTTAAAAATAGTCTGTGTTTGGCGCAAGATCTGAAGAACGCATACATCACAAAATTCGATATACGAGTTACAAATTATCGGCTTTTAGACGTAAAACCATGTATATTCAAACCAAATATTTCCCATCCGTAGTTGGTAACGAAATGCAAGGTCAATGTTATTCCTCTCTAGACTACAACAGTAAGGTCATTCACATTTCGAAGTTTATCCTTTTATTTCGTTCCCAACTACGACTGGTAAATCTTTGGTTTAAATATACGTGGATTTACTTCTAAGTCGACGATGTGCATATTAAACGCAAAAAAATGGTTAGGTTAGCAAGATATTGCATTCCAGAGATGATTGTTTGATTTTTGGGAATTGACAGTGCTCGATCGTGACGGTTTTCTTTAAAATTGTCATTGCAATGTGTTTTCAGTTTATTTTACGGTTGATAAGAAAATGAGTCCTACAATCAAATAATTATTGTTCAACTAAAACAACGAGTAAACTTTACAATATCTGTAAAACCGTATATCTTACAGTTGTCTACTATATGCAGTTAAAACAACATGTAGGGGGGAAAATTCTATTGTGATAACTAACGGCTTGTAAATCTAATCGGCTAAAATGCTTGCAAATCTTTTTTTAAAAATAATTACAATAAAAATATTGAAAATATTTTTTTATGTATTTTTTTTAATAGCAAATAGAAATAAAAGGGATGGCTGAAATATACTTGTGGGAAGAAGAAATATATTAATCATTAATATTAATACACTTCAATGAAATTTGCATTGGGAAAAATTGCATAAATTTCAATTATAAAAAAAATTAAATTACTAATAAAGTTAACAATTTGAAATAATGATCAATTAATTTTAATTATTAATTATAATTTATATTAGTTAATTATAATAGTGAATTATGACAAATTAGAAAAAAAACACCCCCTATCCTCAAGTAATAAATAGTGATTTTCCCCAGCCAGAAATTAAAAAATAAAATAAGAATTTTTTTTTTATAAATAATAAGACCTCAGAAAAACATTCACAGTGCGACAATTAGCATTTAAAAAAAAAACGCCGCGACTCAAAAGTGGTCTTAAAAAAAATACAAAATACCCATAATTTACCTTAAAAAAGGAAAACATTTAATAATTCTCTTAATGAAACAGCAAAGAAAAAGAACAAAAAACATCTCAAAAATCATACCACACTTCTTTTGTCTTATCAATCCTAATTCTTTGTACTTCGATCAAACAGATGAAGAGTATGTTAATCACAGGAAAAGAGATTAACAAGACATTCATTGTTGTAACAAGAATAAATTTTGTTATGTTTGATATGCCAATTAACGATAACGAACTGTCTAGATTTTTTTTTTTTTTTTTTTAAAGAAGATTGGTGTTCTTTTACGGATGAGTGAGCATTGCCAGATTCATTAAGAATAAGCGAAGAGTTAATTTATTTCGATCTTTGAGAGAGTAAATAAAGAATCAGATGATTTGAAAGAAAAATCTTTGGGGGTTTAATTTGGAACAGGGAGTAACGAGCAGAGAATTTTCGTTTGTGTATTTTCTCCTCGGGAGATCAATCAATAGCGTTCGGAATTGAAATTGGGTTCCGGGAGGAAAACTCGTGATCAAACATTCCAGAAATGGAATTGTTCTCATAAATAGCGTCTCTTTAGGATAAACTTAATTTGAACGACATTTGCACTTCTTAATTATGTAAATAACGTAAATTGGCTTTTTACGGCTGGTTTGAGATAATATTAAAACACTTTAGAAGTGTTTCCAATACAAACAAAGCAGTTAATTAGAATATAAATTTTATCCTTTAATATTATAATCGTCTGCGACAGTTGTTCGTGACTTAGGCTATAGAGAGTTAGCTTAAAACTACACCTTAATAATAATAATAAAATTAAACTAGTATTAGATAGTTTAGTCGTGGTCATTACCTAATTTAAATGAATTTCGTTTTTAATCCTTCAATAAACTGCGACTATAAGATTTTTTTTTTTTAACTGAAAGTCCCATTTACACTACATGATATTGTTTGAAGGATTGACGGGGGATCTGTAGCATTGGCTTCGAAACGGCGTACATAAATGCAGCTGCGCTATAAAAGAATTTTTACAAAATATTCCATTTTCGAACAAGATTTCTCTGTAACGCTTCACATGTTAGTATTTTTTTTCTTCTTCTAGAAATCGTACGAATATTTTGAGGAGGAGCAGAAATTGAGGGGGGGGGGGGGGGGGGGTTCTTCCTAAAATGAATAAATCTAACAGAAAATAAACATTACAACCAAAGACAATCTGAAATTTCTAATGTTTCGGCAAACCTGTTAGTGTGAAATTGAAGTCTGCTATTAGAACGAGGAATTGTAGGAACTGCATGATCCAATTTTACAATAATTTGGAATTTGATAAAGTAAAAACTATATATTTCCAAATAAATTTTGCGCTACTGAGCCGCAAAAACCTAAGGGCACAAGTGCTTTCGAATAGCAAATCTTTCATGGAAAGTTTGAAAAGTCAAAGGAATTTAAAAGAATTGTGAATGAAAAAAAATTGCATTTGTTGAAGGCAAAGCAAATGAATTCCGCTTAAAAAGAGAGAGAGAGACAGGTAGAAATTCAATATTGCTTTCCTTCCTAAGCAAAGAAAAAGGCTTTGGTGATAACAATATGAGGGAACTGGAAACCGTTTATTGCTCATTCCCAAGCCTCAATTGATGGGAATATAATACTTTGCGGAGTGATTCTATAGATAAAAGGTTTCCAAGGCCTATAATAGGACGAAAGAACTAATGAGATAGGTTTCCATCTAATAAATATAAAAAAAGGCATCTTAACAACATAAAATGAATATAACTAGCAGTTTGAATAAGCAATAAATAAGATTCTGCATAAGGCTTATTCTACACGAATGAGGAAAACGCGCGAGAGCTTCTCGGTGATTCGATAATTCATACCATGTGGTATCGATTCTCGAATCAACGAGAAGCTAGCAAGCGTTTATCTCGTTGCTAGAAAGCGTCATGTTTGAGGGACAATAACCATATACGTCACAATAACAACAAAAGTAATAATATATTACGGACGCGTAAATTGATATCTTCAAAATACTTTTTTTTATTAAAGAAAACTCGATTTTCCGATAAAATTATATTCCCGATTTTTCGACATCCATTTACAGATTTATTTCAATTTCTTAAAAATTTCGCATTAATTATATGTTAAAAAATGTAGTTATGTCTACTTTTATTCATTCTACAATTTTATTTCAGTAAAAAAAAAATATTAAATCTTAACTTGAGATATTATAATTCAGATATATTTGATCCGTATAATTATGCAGTACATATTTTCAAAAGAAAGGATATAAATTTATTTTTCTCTCTTTTCAGATTATTTGAAATATTATTTACATTTAAAATATTTTCCCCGTCTTATTAAAGTGAAATCAGCTAAAAGAGTTAAATCGAAAAGAAACAAAAAATAAGACAAAGCCTAGTATCACATAGATGAAAAATAAAAATAATTTTTCAAAACCCATGGATTTATAAAATAATGCATTTTAGATTGGAGATTGCAAGAGATCAAATATATATGTATAAAATCCAAACAAGCTTTTTTTAATTAAAAAGGACTATAGCGATTAGCTGATGAACATCATTTGCATTAATTAGAATAAAAATTAATTATAAATGCAGCTTAGGGATATGAATCTGTAGCGAAATTCAATTTTAACTTTCATTCATGACATTGGTTTGACCTTCAGAGACAAATTGCTGCCAGTTTAAGAGATAGTAGTAATGAAAGACAAAATCGGTAATACATCCAATCATGAATTAAGTCGCATACGTATCTTAACACTCCCCTCAGTTCAAGGTGAACCGAATTGGAGGAGAGACTAATTGAAAACTTTCTTACTGGCATGACGTCACTTATTATTATTGAGAGCTCGCGAGAACTAACAAATGATCAATTCGACCAGATGATTTAGCTCATAGGAAGAAAAGGGGGATCAATGGTTCGACTGGTTGCTTGTTTATTTTTTTTTATAATTTTATTGTACCGCTAGGGAAAGTAAGGTGAAAAAAATATTTTACCTGGAGTGAAAAGATTTATGAAATTTAAACAAAAGCTTTCTGGTGTGCAATACGTAAATATATTCATGTGTTAAGATGATCGTTTCTTATTATACTCTAGTCGAATGTGTGCTGGTACATTGCATGGTTTAATGAGAAAAAAAACTCGGATCAAATCGCGATGTGTGATGTAATAAGTGACGGCCCTCTAAGAAGTATACGTTATCCCAGTCCTTATTTTTCTAATTTCGTCCCACCTCTAATCCGATTCGCCTTATTGTGCCTCTCAGGCACAGCGCTAACTCTGCAGTGTTAAGCAACAACAATAAAAAATGTACATGCTTTTAGTTCTTCAACAAAAGATGAACTTCACGCGTTGATGTACACCGCGATTTGTCACACATAGCAAGAATTTACCTAGTATTAAAAAAAATTGAAGTTGAAATATGTAAATATTAACATACGATACTAATATAACGATAAATTAAATCAATTTTCAATAAATTTTTCCTTCCCAGAAGAAATAAAGATAACAATAAGGCGATTTTTAGGACTAAACAGAAATTTTGCAGAAGGTTTGGTTTTGATTAATTAACGTCGCACTAGAACTCCACAGTGGGCTACTGGCGACGTTTCGGGGCCCATCTCGAAGGAAAGACCCGGGAACGATGCCTCGTATTTTTGAACCATGGTCAGATGACGAGGACAACACCTGGGTTGGCACCCGACGCAGCCTCAATTGGGGTCAGGACATTGGACCCCGATCAGACTTATCTTGCGTATATAAGCCAGTATAATTTGTTGGATGTTCTGGACACGGAGTAAAGAAAAAGGTGGAGATGATTTGGCGAGAATTCATAAGAAGTAAGTTAGCAAACCCAAACTAGGCAGAAACAAATCTAGTTTGCAGTAGTTTTTCTACGAGGGATGCATTATTTTCAAATTAAGAAAACGCATGCTAAAACTTAAAAAATGACTGTTTGTGCAGTTGTGGGATGCAGTACAAGTTCCAAATCGATAAAGGATGCTATTATTTCCACTTCATAGGTAAATTAAATTATCGCCAAGTACTGGTACAAAGTAGTGCTTTGGAATAGCGCCAAATACTTCGCCAGTTCCTACTTTTTAAGCGATTGCTTACTTCACATTGCAAACCGGTTTTTGACTTGTTCGCACCTCCACCTTCTTCTTTACTCCGTGTGTTCTGGACGACTTTCTAGTACTTTTGTATCGAAGCTGACAACCTTCCAATCGCAAGATCCACTACTTTACTCTGCAGAAGGAATACTCCAAGTAGGTTAATTTTCTACGATAGATGCCACGGGTATGCGCATGACCAAAAAGAGAGAGGGAGGGAGGGAAAAAAAACCTAAATCAATTCTTTCATTAAAAAAACGCAACCTCTTTTGATGCACCAGAAAATGCAAAAGACAGGACAGAGAGGTATCAGTAATCAATACTCCCTCCGCTCGAAGACTCCGGTCGTGTTTCGAGATGCTGCACCAGGGGAGTGAGAGAGAGAAACCTTCAAAGTAGGATAAAGTCGTAAGAAGCATAAATCAAAAAAGTTTTCTCCCTTGGCGAGACTTTGGGAATGTCGAGCGATAAAAGAATGCCTCGGCCCATTCGGAGAGGATTCTATTCTTTTTGAGTGGTTATTTGGGATGGCCTCGCCTTTGTCGGAGGATGATACAAACGGGCCTGGACTTTTGTGGTGATGGCAGCAGGGATGGTCGTAAAAATTGTGGACTAAAGTATCGTGGAGGGACTCTGCGACGTTTCCATGTCAAATACCATACAAAGAAGATAAGAAATGAATAAAAGACAAATACTAACTTTTGATGTAATTATTTTAGTACTTAGAATATATGATATACTTAATTAAATTTATGCTCCTTTATTCAGTTGATTAGTTTTCAAAATATGGGAAATGCAGGTTGAAAAGAAATCTTTTAACCTATTATTTAAGCCACCCAGTTGCAAAACTTGTTAAGCACCATTCAATTTTTTTTTTTCCGGAAGTGAAAAAAAAAAAAAACTTTTGTAGAGTTTATTTTTTGAGCTGACTTTTTGAAATTTGGCATTCTAACGCAAAAGTTCGTTCTTAATTTGATTTTATAAGTACTTTTCCTCAATTTGGTATAGTTTTTGTGTTGTTTAATTATTTTGGGGGGAGATTTATAGAGTTTTGCTGCTGTATGAAAGGTTTATTAAGTTTCGCAGCATTATTTACTACACGTGTAACAGTGTTGCCACTCTCTTACACAAAAAGACGCGAAAATATTGAGAGGAAGCTGGAAATATTAAAGAAAAAAAAATCGAAGCTTTTATTCGAAGATTATAAATGTTTTATAATTATTTGAACTACGGACTCCACAAAGTTTGGTTTAACAAACAAAATGGCGGTGGAAATCTCGATATGTGATTTTTTTTAATGTAAAGAGTTTTGTAGTTGGGCAACTCATTTAAAAAAATATATATTAACTACTCTTATTATATAGATGCCTTACAGCTAAGATGCATTATAGCTAAAATGCCTTACATCTAAGATGCCTTACAGCTAAGATGCCTTACAGCTTCCCAGAAACGAAGGGCCATGCAGATAGTTCATAATAAGACTTTTTCTCCTTTGGATATTACGATAACTTGATATCAGGCCTTTAAAACAGCTAAGAGATATGAAATTCAAAAATAGTTATCAAAAATCCATCAATTTACAAGAATCTTCAATTATTTTGCGTGCCATTTATTGGAATCAATCCAATAACCTCAAATACAACATGCATTAAGCCATCCAAACTTCCAACACCCAATATATTTTGCATGCACCAGTCCACAGCCACGCACCCCACGATTCTCCCTCGAAGAAAGAATTACAAAATAGCAAGCAAAACTACTTGATTCATGGACTGCTCCCAAAAACTGATATCCCGCCCCTTTTCCCCCAAAAGAAAAGTGTACTACATCTCTTCCCAATGCCCCTTGAATTTATGTTAGGAGGAAGCACTTTAAGTCTAGTAAAACCCGGGCCCTCAGGAGTGGAAGTGATATAGTTAGTTCCCGATTGCCAGAGTGGAGGGGATGCGAGATTAACGGCCAAACGATAGAAGAGGGAGGAAAAAAAGTAGGACAATTAGCTCCTTCGCAAAAAGGAATGAGTCTCGGGAGGGCAATTGGATTGATGGCTTCCAGGGCACCCCGCAACAATGCCCGAATCCCGTGTTTTACCCGGGTTAACTGGGTCTTGTGGGGGGGGGGGGGCTGGAGGGAGGAATAAGGGGAATGGATGCCCTGGGTTATATGACAGAGAAATAATATACTATTTAAACTTAGGCGCCTAAAAACGCATCTTAAAAATAAAAAAAAAGGAGCTATGCTATTTGAAAACACGTCAAAAGTAAGGTGTTTGCGTTTAAGTGGTCTAGACCTAAAGATAAAAGTGGGCCCCCAGTTGCCCAGTGGATAAAGGCGTTCGGCTAGTAATCAGAGGATTGCGAGTTGATGGACTTGACAGAGAATTGTGGTAATATTGCAATCGGATGGTTGCCAACTTCGCTGCTAAAATACTAAGAGGTCATCTAAAAATATCCAACAAATTATACTGACGTGTTTATGGGACTGGTGCACGATAAATCTGATCGGGGTCCAATGTCCTGAAGCCTATTGAGGTTGCGTTGGGTGCCAGCTCAGGTGTTACGTCCTCTGACCTTGGTTCAAAAGTAACAAGGTGTGTGTGATGTGTTAAATTTCATAATGAGGACATAAATAGGCAGCCGGAAACATATAAATCGAATCAAAGCTAAAAGTTAAGATTTTAGTTGTATCAGATACCACCCATTAGCTAAGCACTTAATATTTCTTCTATACAACGATTTTACCCCGGGGGTGACAAATAGCACTTGTAATGCGAGAGTGGTGCCAAGACTGTAAATATAGAGTTACATTCAAAAACAATTTTTTTACGTATATATTATTCAATATATGACCGAAGTCGTGACAATCTAGTCACCACTCTGTTTCCTAATACGAATTCCATTTAAATTAAATCTGTTTTGGAAAGCGTCGCATGAAATTAAATTAGCGATTAAAGTGCGATATATAACGTAATACAATATTGCAGACGTATAACCCATGAAGATGTTATAACACGTAAACAGTAATTTCAGTGGGAGATTTTTTATGAATTTAGTAATGATTTAGCTTATATTGAACCCAAAGGCTGTAAGTGTTTCCACGCGCATTATAAACAACTAAAATATTTTATAATTGTTAAACTCGAATAATATTATTAAAGGCGGGTTATACTAATTATCATTCGGTAAATAATCTCTCTATTTTAAAAAAAAGTAAGCCCTAGGGGGAAAAAGTAAATACTATGGAGAATTTTCAGTTCTTTCAATGTTATTCAGATCGTATCTCAAAATGTAAAAGTCTTAAAATTACGAAATTAAATGAATTTGTTAAGAAATGTTTGATAAATAAGAAGAATATATTTTTGTTTCAATACTGTTATTAGTTTATAAGTTATTTAATATTAAAGTCGTCGTTGATAAAATTTCGCTTACAAGTAATTTTGTCCGTCGAGTTTCTGAAACTCTATTAAGAGGAGAGATCCAATTTTTTTAGGGAGTGTACAAATAGGTTTGAACTGGAAATACAAGTAAGCATTTTTTAAAATTCGAATTAGTTTTGGATTTATAAATTTTTGAAACATTTAAACACGCTCCACTTTTTGAAGTTTTTTCACCCTCATTTTTGAAACGTGATTTCTAAATTGCTATAAGTCATTTAAAATTACATATTCTCTTATTCAAAAAAATATATTAATGTTCGTTAAAACTTCTTCTTTCTGATGTTATAAAGATTGTATTTCTATCTTTACAATTAAATTAGATATGGTCAATTAAGATAGGTATAAAAAATAGCGAAGAAGGATAAAAAAGTCGGATATTTCGAGAAAATTTTAATTTGCGACTTTTTGTCTCATTGTTCCGCTTGCATCTCAAAAAGTAAATGTCCTAAAATTATGAAATTATGCCAGTTTATTAAGAAATGTTTGGGTAATAAGATGAATATGTTCTTTTTTCAATACGATCAGTATATTAGACGTTATTTTATGTTAAAGTCATGATATTAGAAAATTTTGAAAACAATTCATACATTTTTGGATACTTGTCTTCCAATTTTCAACAAAAAAATAAATAAAAAATTAGGGATATATATTAAACTATTGGCTACAAATGATCCAGAGCGTTTGTGAAATTTCGATTTAGTTTTGTAGTTATAAATTTTTAAATAATTGACGAAATGTCTGAAATAATCGTCAATTATACGGGTAAAATTTTAACTGATAAATTAAAACTGCTCTAAATAGTTCAAAAGTATACTTTTTTCCCGTGAAAAAAATATAGTTATGTTCGTAAAATCTTTCTTTCTTGAATGGTATCAATACTGAAATTCTATCTTAAAAAATAAATTAGATGTAACTATTTATGTGAAGTACTATAAATATTATTAAAAGATACTCCGGAAGGAAATGCCAACATTGGCAAAATGCCAACGTGTATTTGGCTGCCAACGGCGAATTATTATTAGCGCCAATTCTCAATAATCTTACTTTATATAAATATAAGTTGGCGATTAAGCCTATGTATTCTTGGCGCGTTTATACTGTTGTTTGTTTACACATGTTTCGCTTTTCAATGAGCACAATTGCGTTGAAGCAGTTCTATAGTTGAGTTTTTCCGGTTATGGGGGGGGGGGGGGGGGGGGGAAAGCATGCCCCCCCCCCCCCCCTCTGTAAACTTGAAACCTTAAAAGTTGGGAATTTCGAGTTTTAAAAATCTCTGAGTTGGGAAAATTTATGCCTCAGGCAAATTAATATTATTAGCAAAGGAAAGCGACGGACTACTAGAAATTGCCCAACTTTTATTAAGATGAAACTTAAATTAGACCTCAAACCGGATCACTGCATTGGAATATGCGTGCGACAAATCAATACTTTCGAAAGAACTGTTTAATATTACCTATAAAAAAGCTGAAAATGTCTTATAAGTTGGAACTGTGAATTTTTTTAGCACTGTTGTGTTGTGCAATTTCGAATAGGTAGGTGTGGTCTGTTTAAATAACGTCACACTAGAGCTGCACATTGAACTACTGGCGTTGGTTCGAGCAAAGCGCCCTTGATTTGTTATTGGTACGTATTTACTTACTACATCAAGGACGCTTTGGTTCGAGGCCTTTCTCAAAGAAAAGACCCGGGAACGATGCCTCATATTGTTAACAGTGGTCAGATAACGAGGACAACACTTCAGCTGAAACCCGATGTCCTTAGGTTGGGAATTTTGAATCGTTCAAGTTCGGAATTTCGGATCGTTAAGTTGGGAAATTTCTTGTCTCAACATACTAAAAATAAATTTGTGTGACGGCACTGCCAGTAATAATTTATATAACTAAAAAAAAGTATTGTTGTTAGGACACATTGTCATTGCCTACAGTGTATGAAGCCGGTATTGGTTTGCGAAGCAAACTAAAGAGGATTGCGTAGCAATCCTCTGGGGGTTGGTGGAGCGTTAGCGGAGCAGGGGGCGGAGCCCCCTAGTGTTATATATTATTGACAAGGAAAACGTTGGCGACATGTATTATCTATTTACGAAGGCTTGTATTTATAATGTAATGAATTATTACACAATTTTAATAACTAGGTACGTCAAATATATATTTCAAAAACTCCCCCTTTTTTTAAAAACGTTTACATTTTTTTTTATACCACAGAGAATATATTTTAAAAGGTTTTTCACTACAAAAACTTACGATAAAATATTATTAATGTGACTGTTTCGATTTTTGTTTTACATAAACAGAAATTTCATTTAAAATAATCGTTTGGTGCTCCAATTGTTATGATTTTTTTATTCACAGTATCAGCAAATACATAAAATGAAATATTCCTTTATTTCTTATTCACCACATCATTTAGAGAATCCCTAAGGGTTCACATAAAACACACAAAGTGCGCCATTACCAAACAAACTCCACACGAATTCCAACAATCCCTCCTCTTCTGGAATCAAATGAAACAACCAACACAAAGAGTTAAGAGAAAGAAAAGCCCCAAACCTCTTCAAACACACTCAAAATCTGACAAAGAGACTCGTACCACGCAATGAAACTCTTCCCGGTCATATCATATTTCTCGCCACAACGATGCAGGGGAGGGTGTGTTGGGCTGCCATCTAACAAACTCTAAAATCGCCAAATGAAAAATTCGCCAGTTTCTAATATATAAGCAATTTTATAGAAAGAATTTTTGAAAAATAAAAATTAATTGAAACCCAAATATAGGAGTTGCTAACTATTTTATAAAGATTTTTTTTTCAATTTTAAAGGTGTTCTTGTTATATTTACGAGAAAATATAATACTTACAAAAATTTAAAACAATACTTATTTATGCGACAGTATGTTAAAGTGCAATAACTGAAAATATATTTCAAATAGCGTTTTATAGCCCTTTAAAGAGAAAACTTCATGGATTTTTTTTTTTTTAAATCTAGGGGAACGTCAGGTGGTTGCAGATTCTAACCCGATGCTTAGCGTAAAAATGAATACCAGTGACCTAAATAAAATAGGGTTAAGAAAATTTCTATTTTTAAAAATAAAAGTCTTCTACCAATTGAATCGGTCATTTTAGAAAGGGTCCAACTCTAGGTTTTTTTTTTTTAATTTTCAGGAGAAACAGAAAACGTAATTTTCCTTAATCCTTTTTGATTTTTTTTCAGTAGAGATAACACTTACTTGAAATTGTTACAATTCCGACATTTTGCTATAATAGTTGTCTAAAAACATAGTTCTTCTTATTTGGAAATAAACCGTTTTCAAAATGAACATAGGTTTGAAAGATAAACTAAAATATTTTTTAATTAACAATGTTTATTTAAAAAAAATAATGTTTAAGAGACTTGTATAAACGTGTGAATATAAACAGAAAAAAAAAGGGAATTTAAATGGGGAAAAAAAATCCCCAGCAACTTCTTTACTAAACGACGTGGGCCAGTCATAAATTAACTGGTAAAAATCCTGATGAAGATCTGGGATGTATTGATGTAATTTTTTGATAGCTATTGATTTTTTATAATTTATTGAAAAGTTTTCTCGATTTGCGGAATTACTTGATAGGACTGGTACGAATAAAGGTATATCTCAAGATAAGATTATTAATCGGCAAAACAGTTCTTCTACTATTTTGACCCGTTATCACATGGAACCGAAGTGTGAAAGTTATAGGGATTCGAAACCGCCAAAAAAACTGATTTTGGGGGAAAAAAATACTTGAACCCTTTTCAAAATGTCCAATTCAATTCATGTGAATCAGTAATGCCTTCAATAATAGAATTTTACATAAAAAAATAGTTTAATTTGCAACCACATTTTAAGGACGCTTTGATTCAATATAATTAATCCCATACGAACATTACAATCAGAGACAACATCATCTACTAGTCACTGATTAAATAACATTGCCAAATTAGTGATTTTCCGCCAAACGCACCGAATAAAACGAACGAGCGAGCGATAACACAGAAGCTAACGGTAAACCGAGCCCCCCGCAACCTTCCCGGGCGGACAGAGTGGCCCGTTCCAAACATCGATCCCGCGCTCCTCCTCGCTATCTTGTCGCTCCTTTTCTTACTCCTATTATTCCCACTCCTTCTGGTCCGAAGAGGAGAGAGAGAGAGAGATACTTACATCCCCCCCACCCTCTCCATCCAAACTACTTGGCGGGTAGCCTCTTAAATTTAACTTGGAGTCCCCGCAGCTTTCAAGAGCAGGAAATCGCATCTCGTTGGTATAAATTAAACAGGTGTAATTACAATGGGCAATAATAAAATGTCTTTAACATAGTACTTCGAGTAAGGTTTATGGTTGGTAATATTTATGAATTTTATATTTCTGGTCATTATCGTATTTTGCTTTTTAAAATTATGTAAAACATCGACACGCTTAGCACGGCCAAACATGGGTAAAAATAAAACAATATTTAAGGCACAAAATGCAATCTCCGGACCAGATTCTAAAATAGTCACTTTTTGAATCCAACCTCACATAAAGGTTCTTGGTTTTTTTTTTATAGCGGATCTCTAACACTGATGTCAATAAACCGTTTGTAAATCTTTAAAGGCAAATAAAAATAATTTTTATTTGCCTTAATATATTCCGTATAATTTAATCGTATAATTTAATCATACGGGATATATAAAATTAAAACGCTTTAACTTTTTTCTACACCTCTGTTTAAAAAAATTCAATAAAATAGTCTTTGCCTTTGCGGGAAAAAAAAATATTTTTACAGAGATCGGCAGCCTATATGATTTGTATAATAATGTTCTCATTAAGTAACCCTCAACAGTAACTGGGAATTTAATTCCATATGTCGCTTTACAAAACAGACTGTTTAATATCGTATGGAACATTAATTAATTTAATTTATTCCATAGGAAGTTGCATAGTTTCAGTAGTAGACAAACGAACATCTGTAATTCTGTCATATAATTTAAATTCGCGATATAAAGGCCCTTTTGTGTGGTCATGTCAGGCCCGTAGACAGGGTGGGGACCGACGGGACCCCCCCCCCCCCCCCGAAATTGTGTGATACTTTTTTTCAACACTTACTCCTCTTCCTTCATGTCCTGTTTTCCTTTTTTGAATCAAAGAAAACCATTTACTTATAGTGCCTAATACCACCGATGGTGTAGAACTATAAAAATTAACTATGACGTCACAGCCAATCATATTCTATTTTTCTACATCGGCTGGGAGTGTTCGGAACGGAAGTGAGATGAACCACAGCCGTGGCTGAACTCTCGATTCTTTCGGCACTGAAATTGCAACTTCTGAAACGCTTATAACCAGTTCCTTCTATGGTCGTGGTTGAAATAATACTGTACCCCAACTAATTTTTTAAAGGGATTTTGTGGATTGTTTTCTTCTCAAATCGTTATAGAAATGTTAAATATGTTCAAACATTTTATATTTTCTACATATAGAATCCATTTGTGTATATCTCCAAAACTATAGGTTTTTTTTGCTACTTATTCACTTTATTGGTTAAAATGGATTTCAAAGAATAGGCATTTAAAATGTGTTTTAATGTAAATTTACCAAAACACTACAATTCGGCATATTTTAGCATGAACAGTTTATGAAATATAGAGGTAGAAACTGCATCAAATAGTTTTGAAAATTGTTTAGATACGATACGAAAATTTTAAAAGAAAAGTTTGTATTCGTGTTGTCGTAACAACGGAAATTAAACCGTCACCCATAACACCCCCCGAAAAAAAATCCTGGCTACGGCCTTGAGTCATGTGGTATAGAAATAACATCAGCGTTATTACATAATAAGATAATCGACTCACATATACATTCTGTACCAGGTCTGCAGTCGGAGATGACAGAAAACTCATCCATTTTGAACTCATTCAAAATAAACTGGAAGTTCCGGATTAGACAGATTTCTAAATTTTCCCCCAAGAAGAAACCAATTATTTTCGAAGCAGAATGTAATACTGCTGTCAAATTGTTTTCCCACGAGAACTAAAATTCTTTGAACAAGAGTTATGAGAAAATGTGGAAGGAAGCAGCTGAGTTTGAAAGGAATATGGAAGGAATCCCATTCATCTCTCAAGCTTCTTTTTCGTTTTTCCCAATACCCATTTTAGAGCATTCCATTTCAGTAAACAATGAGTATCGAAATGTTATTAAATTTATTACTTAGAGAACAGATACATCCCATGAGATTGGATGCAGTGCTTCATTAATAAACAAGATGCAACTTTTAGAGGCAATATTTTTTATTATGGAATTTAATTCAAAGAACATAGGTGAATGTCTAATTAAGATTTTTTTAAAAGAAGAATATAGGTGAATGTCTAATTAAGATTATTTTTTTAGAATAATATAGGTGAATGTCTAATTAAATTTTTTTTTAGAATAATATAGGTGAATGTCTAATTAAATTTTTTTTTAGAAGAATATAGGTGTATGTCTGATTAAGATTTTTTTAATAGAAGAATATAGATGAATGTCTAATTGAGATTTTTTTTAGAAGAATATAGGTGAATGTCTAATTAAGATTTTTTTAGAAGAATATAGGGGAATATCTAATTGAGATTTTTTAGAAGAATATAGGTGAATGTCTAATTAAGATTTTTTTTTAGAAGAATATAGGGGAATATCTAATTGAGATTTTTTTAGAAGAATATAGGTGAATGTCTAATTAAGATTTTTTTTTTAGAAGAATATAGGTGAATGACTAAGATATTTTTTTGCAAGGACAAAGAGTTTCTAAAAATGTCGGACTGATATTGTAGAAACTACATAAATAAAGGCATTTAATATTTATACAGAATTTAATTTTTCCAATATTGATATTGAGTATAAAGCCCATTCTACATGAATGGGAAATATGCGCGGGAGCTTCTCGGTGATTCGAGAATTGATCACGTGGTGTGAATTCTTGAATCACCGAGAAGCTCCCCGAGTGTGTTTTTTCCCATTTGTGTTGAGAATGAACCTTAAAATAATGTCAGCAGCTTTAAAATAAAGAATTTTTTTTTTTCATTTCCTTTGGTATTTTTAGATTAAACATGGATTTATCTACACATAACGATACAATCAACATTTTTAACAATCTGCGGAGCAATTAATTAAAGATGAAAAAAAAAAAAATCAGGGTAAACGAAGATAAAAGAATAACGTTTAAATAAAAAGTAATATTTTAATTGCTATTTTAACTATATTCGCAATTAAATGTTATTTTTTCGTTTAATTAAATACCAAATGAAAAATTGATCCATTACTAACAAATAAAACCAACGTGTTAAAGCTCCAACGCCCACGCTTCCATTTTCCCAAACACACCGCCCTCAGCTGAAAACTGATCTGTTCCCACTAGCAAGCGACATCATCTGATGCGAGACTAAAACGATTAGGGGCGATAAGGGGGCCAGAGATTTGAGTCTCGTTCATTAAGCAGCGGCTGGCAGCGGGGGATTTGGCCACCCACCCGAAAGACCAAGACAGTTTACCGTCAATAAATATTCGACAGGGCAAGAATTGAATTGTCGCTAATTCGATTATCTCGACAAGTACTTGTGATATTTATGCTTAAAGAAGGCTTTTTCGTTTCAGGTTCGTCGGCACCCACGTGAAGAATCGTATAGTAGAGCTTTTCTGATAAAATTTTCTTCCTCTTCTTCCTAAAGACGATGCAGGTTATTATGAAAGTTCCTTACTTTGATTTATTTTAATAAAGAAGAGTTATTGTTGTTTGTATGGTGTCAAGTCTTGCAGGAAGAAATGGCGTTAACTATGGTGAACAAAACTGTAGATTTAAGCAAAGTAGTGCAAATAACAGTAGAACTTCAATTATCCGAACTCCGGTTATCCGGATTAAACAAAGCAGATTACCAATTATCCGGATCGATTTGAAAAAAGAAAAAAAAATCACTAAAATCCACATTTTAAACGTTTCTTATATCGGTGGATGATATTGTTTTTAATAGTCATTAAATTACATTACATACTAAAGCAAAATTATGTTTTTTTAACTGAATTTTTTTTCGGAGATTTATCTAATTATCCGGATGGGACCTGCTCCCAATTGATCCGGATAATTGAAGTTCTACTGTACGTTGTGACAGTACACGTTCTACTGTACGTTGTGACAGTACACGTTCTACTGTACGTTGTGACAGTACACGTTCTACTGTACGTTGTGACAGTACACGTTCTACTGTACGTTGTGACAGTACACGTTCTACTGTACGTTGTGACAGTACACGACCGTCACACTTGGTATTGCAGTGGCGTCCCTTTATTAAATAAATAAAATACGCATCGATGTTCTAATAATATTTTTTTTAAACTTTTCAAACAGGTTGCTTATTCTGTTACGAATAAGTATTCTGTCTGTAGTACGAACAAGGTACAACTTGTAAAGACTTCGACTGTGTTGTAAAGTTATCATTAAATACCCTCCAAGGTATAGGCGTTGGATATATGCGTTCGGATTTTTAACTTTGATGTATCTTAAAATTACAATTTAAAATTCAAGAATGTAAACTCTTAACATTTTTAATGGACAAAAATCACTATCCTTTATTAATCGATTGATAGAAGAATATCAATTCCTCCCCAACCATCAAATTTCTCAGTATAGGCATTTATTATTTACATTATTTTTACGAAACATGCAAAAAGTTTAGTCTTACCATGTTTAAGCCGTCAATTTTCAAAACCAGATAGTTCCACATTTTTCGCAAAATCGTTTGTTTTTTTTTAAATATATTTTTTACAATTTCTCACTGCACTACATCACATTACAAAGCGATATTGCCCAAAAGTGTCGGAATTCAGTCTAAAAATGCAGTCAAATGCCATAGCTTTAGATCCAAAAGTACGAGACTGTAAACTGTTTTTGGCATCTTCTGTAAAAATCATGAAAATGGATTTATCTGGTTTTGGAACTAGACGGCTCATTTTGAAGAGCACATGTTCAAAGCGTGTTTTCTACGTTAAGGTGATTTGAAGAAAAATTAACTTTTATAAATGCATCGACTAGAATCAAATACTTCTAAGTTCATTTCAATTGGATATAACGTGTTTTTGAATAAAATAGGTTAGTTCCATCTAAAATTTGGAAGCGAAATCAGTGATATAATAATCAAATTTTCAGAAATTTTAAACAAAACACATTTTTAATCACATAAAAAAATGGAACAGATGTAGTATAGGACATTTGGCGCGTTTTTGTTTTTGGCGACGAAAGATTGCCGTTAAACAGCGCTATGACGTCATAGGGTTGTCAGATTAAAAGCCTCGGGAATATAACAAAAATGTCAGGTGGGGTTGCCATACTATAAATTTATCGCCCCTATAAAACACGCCAAAAAAACATCGTGCGCCAAATGTCCTATACTACATCTGTACCAAAAAAATTCTACTTAATCGAAATATTAGGTAAAAACGCAATAAATTTATAATAAAAAGTAACAAAAACCATTATTATTAGTTGCAAATTCAATTAAATGGAGAAATGGTTTTTTTACAATAGCAAATAATTTTATTATTAGTTTTAAAAGAAAAAAAGACTCGCACGTTAAGTCCGATTAAGCACTCTGCGAAGCTACTAATGATATGCGAAAGTAGTAATTATCAAAAGGAATTAGCGTGAAAGAAAAATGGAGAGGCATTTTTTTAAAAACAGAAATTATTTTGTGGTAATCAAATCAAACGCTTTTCGAATTAAATTTTAGGGATAAAAATAATTTACAATAAAAAAAAGCTAAACGAGATAGTAAAGGAAAAAATACGTGGAAAAGGTCATTATGGTTAATTTAAAATAGAAAATACCCACAAAAATCAATTAATGAAACCAAAAACAAAATTGGGAGGGAGGAAAAACAAAATTATCTTCTTTTAAATTTAAAAAAAAAAAAGCGAAAATCGAATATCTATATTAAATTTTTTTTACTAAGTCGAACTTCATTAAGAGATAAGGATCTTCGATTTAGAGAGTGGAAACTTTATATAGCTATTAAAATACGCAGAGAAGATCGGCATCGTACAACTAAACTCGAGGTTTTTGAGTTGGCGATTCTCTCATAAAATATTCTTGAATTTTTTTTAAAAAATTGTAAAAGACTTTCCAAAAAATTAATTAAGATATTTTACTACATTTACTTGATTAAAAAAAAGTACGCAGTATTTTAAAAGATCTACTGCACTTCAGTATTAAATTTAATGATAATTACTTCTATTTAAAATCGTTTTTTTTTTCTTTTTCGAGAAGGTTATTTCGAACATTGGTTCCGGGAATTTAATTTAACAGGCAATGAGATCGTAAGGATAACATTAGTTGGCGATGCAATATATTTAATTTGTAGGATTATTTAGAAAACAAGACGGATATGTTCGCATAAAAATTAGTGACTCTTTTTAGACCATGTGCTGCAAATTATATCAAGTGTGTGCAATCTAGATTTATTCTATTTAAATCTAGATTTAGGTAAATTCCTAGTGTACGGTGCCTCCTTGGCGCGATTCTGAAAATTGGCACCAAGACTTTGGCAAAACAACATGAAACGGTGCGATAAAAAAGTAGGGTTGCCTTACTTCATGATCTTGCAACGAACGTCATTAAATATGGTTGACAAAATATTAAATTTATCGCCCACCAATTGTCGCCAAATCACATTTGGCGGGGGCACCGTACACTAGGAATTAACCTAGATTTAATATCTGAAAGTAGTACGAAGTGAGGTGAATTTTTTTTAAATAAATAATTTGAATCTTTCGAAGTATGAGAACCAGGAAATATATTTATTTTTAAACGCTTAGGATGCAAATTGCTTTATATAACATAATTTTAGAATACAAGTCATGAAATTCAATTGTAATGCGTAAAAAAACGAAGCCTTAGTACGTACAATAAAATTATCCGTGATGGCTCATGGCGTGATTCAAACCGTAATTTAGTGGATAGTCATCAAAGTATGCAGTTATTCAGTAACAAATGGACTTTGAAATTACCCCATTTGCGACTTGCGTTTATGGAAGACCATTCCGCTCTGAAAACGCATTGTTCCGTTTTCAAAATCTTTTGGTATTTTTAGAAATACAGTGAAAGCATCGGTATCAATGTGAAAGGATTTATACTAAACACTCCTGGAAAACGACAGGAAGTGAACTTCAACAGTTTGATAAAAATCTCTAACAATTTGATATGGTAAGCAATTTGAATGTGAAGTTTTCAGTTTAAAAATTCCATTTGCCAACGAAATCGATGTATTAATTGAATTTTTAAGAATAAACAAGGTAACCAGTATACTATTTTTTCACATTCATCCTTTGAATGGAAGAATTTTATCGATGCAGAAAACACTTAAATTCTTTTTAAGATTGGAAAATTTTTATGAGTGATTTTTTGCAGAACACGGCACAGCATTTTAACTTCGCAAAACTAACGACATACGTTTTAAGTCAACCTATTTTATTTTATTAATATCGTTATTTGCAAGGTGCAAGTAAGAAAAATTGCAATTTTGAAGGGGTTTTTTTTACAAATTATTTCTTTAAGTAGTAATGTATAAATGGTGACGAAGTATGTATTGTATATATATCTTATAACCATACTCAAGATTATAGTATTTTGTGTCGGAGAATTCATATTATCCTAATAAAAATTTAAAACTTAAGGAAATACAAATGCGTTTTGTTGATGACAATATTTGGGTAAATACTAAGAATTGTTACAGCACAACAAACTCCATGAAACCATTAAATTTCAAAAAGAAAACGACTGTAGCAGGTTGCACCTATTACACCCCTACGGCAACCCTAATATAACAAGCGATAAAGCTTATAATTTTCTCAGAAAATAGGGAAGTTATATATGATCGAAATATATACCAGCTTCGGACGCAATCGGTATCTTCCCGGTTAAGATACAACAATGAATTAAAGGGTAAAAATTTACTGTACGGTCACCCTTGGCGACTTTTTTTAAAATCTCGCCAAAAGTCGCCATTTTGCAACAATCTAAAAAAAACAACTGTTATCCAATAGGGTTGCTGCAGTTCCTTGTCGGGTCCAAGGGGTTTGCCATTTAAAAAAAATTATCGCCAAATGTGGAAAAAATCGCGCTAAGGGTGACCGTACAGTAAATCTGACCCAATTAAAGAAATCTCGGTAACATTAAATTGTTAACAAAGCCATGCATTTTCATAATAATAACAACTCACGAAGGAACATAAAATCCTGCCCCTGTCTCATGTCAAAAAGCAATTAGAGAGAAAGTATAAAAGTAAATATTGTTGGTCAACACCGTTTACCCACCCAACTCCATTTATTCAATAAAAATAGCCCCCACAAAAATCTCCAACCCTCTCACAGCGGAATCTCAAGAACATCGACTTTATTACACACTTTAAAATGGTCGATGGCGCTCGCAGGGCGAATATAAAACCAATATTTCAAAAAATATCAGACATCAAAGTGTAGAGAAGAAAAAAGAAGACTCAAACACCTGATAATAAAGGAACGATTTTCCAACGCATAATAATAATAATAAAAAATGAAAGGGAACGTCTGGCAAGAACCAGAAGAAAATCGGCCAAAATATTTCACTTTCTTTCCTTCCCCTTCAACAAGACGAGGGATAAGAAAAGGGAAAGGAAAAACTAATCTAATAATTTTTCCTTTCGCTTCTCCTGATTAATATCGACCGAGTCAAAACCCAATTGAGGGGAAAGATATACCGTACATTACGCACGTCCCGTTTGTGTTTGCTTGCGTCCTACTCCTTTTTGTTGGCTGGCTTTTTCTTGAGAATGAATTAGAATTTGGGGGGGGGGGGGGGGGGGGCAGAAAAGTAAAGCAGACGAGATAGGAACGTTAAAATTCAATTTAGCAGATTGCGTATTGAAGTTATGAGCAGTTTTTCTAATCATAAGAAAATCAACGTCATGTTTTAGTCTAATCTCTGGAATATAATTTTAATTAAAAAAAAATCTTGAAATAAAGGTACAAAAAACAAATTCTTATTTTATTTTTTTATATAGCGAACGTGTTTTTCTTAAAGAAAAACGTCATAACCATAGTTCTAGTTAGTTAACATATATATAATAATAATAATAAAAAGTATATATATATATATATATATATATAATTTCCTTCTTTTATAAAAATTAATATACTTCGTAAATTAGATATTAACAAATTTTAACATTATAAAATTTATATGTGTAGAACGATTCTTCAATCGTCATTGGAATCAAAATGAGGTCAAATACTTTTGCAAACCTCAATTTAGTGACATCTTATTATGTATCTAATTCTAATAACTATAGATTTCTATACACATATATTCAAACATCGGGATACGAGCATTAAAAATCACGTACTGATGAAAATTAAAAACACTTTTTTTTTAATCCAAAAATTATTGTATTATAAGTGTCACGTCTTTGAAAATACACGGAAAAATCAAGTGAAATGGAACTACAAATGAAGAAAAAGAAAGGAAATTATGTCAATTGGAACTCAAATCAAATAAAAATAAGTTAAAAATCGTATATTTAGTTAAGATTGGTTAAAACTGTTCTCCCTTCGACGCTACGATTGGATATGGTACCATGTGAATTGTGAAATTCTTTTGAAATCCGACTTCCACCATAATCCTTTTAAGTCTTTATGCTTAAGTATGCATTTTCACGTTTATAGAGCAGAAATTTCGTTTGTCATCGATATTTTATTCTCATTATTTCGATGGCTGTATCATTACTAAATGATCAGAAAATGGTCGATAATTAAGCAGAAGTTTCAATTATCACGCTGCAAGTTAAATTTGAACTTTCTAATTATTTGCCACAAGACCCATTTAAAGTGCTTTTGTACTCAATATAATGAACATTAATGAATTTAAGTAATCGTACTTTCGTAAAAATGAGCAGTGAGATTTAATATAACTAATCTCAGCTTATGTTCAAGCCATCTTAAAAAAAAACGACCTGACAAACTTAAAATATTTGTTCAGAAAATGGTTTTCCTCGTTATTTGATGTCGATTGCTTAAATGGAAACTGGTTTATTACAATTCAATTACCTTACTTCCCATTATTTTGGCACACCTTTTTAATATTACCTCTGTTTAGAACTTCTTCACGTCGTCCTGATAGCATAACGTATAGGCTATGGAAAGCGGTGCCTGCAGATCCGGGTTCGATTTCCTTTAAGTCTTGGTTGCAATTGTCGATATTTATTGAAAGTGATTTATGAAGCAGCCTATCGATATTTATTGACAGTGATTTATGAAGCAGCCTATGTAGGCTAACATCTGCTCTTTTTATTCATTTTTAGCCATTGTACTCATTTTTAAGTATATGTCTTTTTCGAAATTGAAACTTATGTATTCGGAACCATTATAAGCATCAAATGTATTAAAAAACGAGTACATTTGACTAATTTTTGAATGCCTATTTTTAACAGTGATAAAGCCTCCTAAAACACATCTACAAAATGTATGGGCTGAGATATAACAATTAAACTCCAAAAGTCTAAAAATCGATTAATTGAGATCGATGCGTTTAAACCAATGCTTCTCATCACAATCCAGGTCAACACAAACTAAAACAATTAACCCCGAGATTCACTCACGCTCAATCTAAAAGTTAAAACATTCTCCTCAGCAAGCCCGAAAGTCACAAACAAGGAACAGGCAAATCGATTTCATCCAACCACGAGGAACAATCTTAAAAGGGTTACGCAAATGTAATCAATAGACCAAAAGCTATGTGTACAACGGGAGGGCCTACAACATTTATCTGGTCAATGCTACCCACAAGATATAAATGCGATTTCCCCTGCAACGAAGAATAGGAGCAACCGAATTATATGACTGCGGATTTATTCCTGCCTTTGCTGATGCAGCGATTCAAGTAATATGGAAAGGGAATGGATTTATCCAACAACTTCCCTCTGCGCTAATCTATCATTTTAAATTATTCCAGGGGCGCGGGTTTTAGAACGCCCTGATTTGGGAATTTAAGGCGGTATTATAGTTAAATATTTAAATGTAAGCCATGGCATGCATAGTTTTTATCTGGTTCCAATGCTTGTTTTTTAATACGCGTGAATGAATTTGCGATGGAAAAGGTATTGCATGCTCTGGAAATAAATGGATACTTTAAAAGAAATGGATTCGAGTATTTTTTTATAAATCAAATAAAAATACGTTATATTCTACGGAAGCCGATTTGTAGTTTCATTAAGAAAACATTGCCCTTTTATATTTTATGTCTTGCAGTCAATTATTTTTTTTAACAAAAACTATTTTTTCGTTAACCAGAAGATTTGAAATAAATATTTAAAATTATGTTGAAAATTTTATATGGAAATGAAATTGGTTTTCTTTTAATGATGAATATCATTCTATCAATAAATTAAACAATAATGGAATTTAACTTAATTTGGCATCGTGATATCTATACCTCAGAGCCAGACGAGCTTAAATCACACTTGGGCAATTTTACAGGAGAGGGAATCCTACTTTCAACTAAGATTTCGGACTTGGGTTTTTATAGCTCTAGCTGAATGCTTAAAAAAATTGAGTGAATTTTGATGGTATGGTTCTACAGAAAATGAACTTTTAAGTTCTTTACAATAAAACAAAAATCGCCAAATTTGGACTTAGGCTCGTATTAGCTATAATGCTTATTAACTTTTGACATTTACTAAACTTTTAATCACAGGAAACATTTTAAAATTCCAACCAACATTTGTTGCTTCAGGAATGATTTTTTCTTTAATACAGAAAACTTTTAACATAACAATTTAAGAAACAAATGACATTACATTACCGCCAAAAGAATGTAATAACCATTTGTGTGATAAATCTCATATATAACCCATAGGTTACCAGGAAACATGAACATTGCCAAACATGGTAAATGTATTACAACTCACGATATTTCTACGATTTATTTAAATTCTCAGTCAAATATTGTTTCACTCGATTTAGATTTTTAAGCCGCAGCCACCTGTTTCAATGTGTGCAATTTCAAAAAAAACTTCATCGATTTAATACAACTTTGTTATTTTGGCGGGAATGTTGAAAATGTTCAATGTGATGGTAGAATTAGTAGGCTTATTGATAATATAAGAGTTTCTAAGGAATCATACTTTTAGCACTTTACAAATGAGATTTCAAATACATTAATCGAAAATAAAAAAAAAATGGACCCTGATATAGTAACGCTTCATAACTGCATCGCATTTCTGGAATCAACTATACAGGTACATAGAAGTTGTATATAAAAGAAATCAACATTGCATTCCATAGTTTCCAGCTCTTTCTTTGAAGAAACTTCAAAGGCACCCGAGATCAACAATAAAGAAAAAAATTACTCTGCTTTTTACCGCCAAACGCACACAAAAGAAATACGATATCCTAAATATAGGAAGAAGAGGGGGGAAAACAAAAGCAATACGCTGAAAGGTGAAATGCCCAGGAAAACAATTTATCATCGAGCTACTTTTCGGACTGGCACCGAAAAATTCGGCTTTCGAAAAAACAACAACTCCGAGAACACGTCAAAATGGCTTCGACCCAAACCGAAAAATGGCGGTTTCAAATAGAATAAAAAGTAAACGCAATCCATATTTTTAAACTTGGTTAAATGTATGGTTTTTATTAATATGCAAGAAAAAAAAACTTTCATATTAATTGTTTTTTTTTAAAGATTAATTATTTTTATCTAATGTGAAAATTCTAAATTATGCACGTTGTTCGATTTTAAAAATGCATTAAGAAGACAGTCTTGTATATATTTTTTAAATATGACATAGAAATCCAGTTTCTTACTTGTCAAATTAAATGTTACTTTTATATTTATATATAATTAACGTTAATTCTTATACAGAACTTCGCAAAAAAGTGGTTATCTGTTTTACAAGAACATTTTCTTAGTTTAAAATATTTATGACATTCCTAAATATTTTTTTAAAAACAATTTCCTTACAAAAAAAAATGTGATTAAAATACATGCAGAGTAAACTTACCGAGATTATGTTGTCACTATTAAAACTACTTGGAATTTTAAGACTTTTTAAATTACTCTTTTTAAATTAAATTTTCGAATAAGTCTAAATGATTTCATTGCAAACGATAGTATGTTCTTCCAAGATTTTTTTTCCCTGATGAAATTTATAACTATTATAAAACTACCTTTTATTGGGGAGACAAGAAAAAAGCATTCATAATTTATGTCAAAAATGACATTTTAAATACTTGTCGGTTTTAATTTTTTGGAAGTCTGAATTGTTTATCTAAATAAAACAAATAAAAAGTTGTATGCAGACTATTTAAAAAGACTTTTGCACGAAACTTTAGTAGCTAACCTAAAAAAAATATCCCCCATAAAATCTTCAAACTGAAACACGGTTAAGGAAATATATGCACCATAAATTTTTTCACAACAAAAATTCGAGTTCGTAATACTTAAATAAAGACACTAAACGCATCATGTTGCGTTTAGTTTGGACAGGCAGCCATTAATTTTGTTTAGCCAACAAGAAACAAAACGGAAACGACAAAAGCTGACAATAAAGCCGGGCTCCGTCTCCGTTAATAATGGTTTCAAATCGAATTCTTTAAGTACAATACTTGTTTTTTTATTTTACTTCTCGTTTATCATCCGTCTTTGTTTCAAGTGAGTGGTTTTGTTGTGAAGACAAGGTTCAAGCGATCAAATAAAGAACGCATTTTTCATAATACTTTCTGAAATTCATTAGTTATTTTATGAATCGCGAAAACATTTTTGAGAAAACAATGTGGAGTAGCCATAAAATATGAATATTTAATGAGCGGTATGATGGAGCTGTGATTGACTTTATTATCTATTATCTTTAAAAAAAATCGTTAAAGCAAAACAATCTTATATTTAATCTGTCAATAGGCTAAGGTAGGGTTAAATGCGCAATGGAGTAAAATAGGTATTTTGATAGTGTTCACAATGTTAAAGTGATTTTTTTTTTTTTTTTAAATCCAAAGAGAAACTTAATTTTGAAGTAAGTAAAATAAATCGAAAAACATAATGGCACAGAAGCTTGAATCAACACGAGATTTAAACATTCCGATTCAGCCAACACGACGAAGACATTAAAAATACACGTAATATTCGGATAATAAAACTCGAATTAAATATTCCGACTCCGCCAACACAATGAAGACATAACAACTGGCGTAGTGTCCGGATTATAAAACTCGAATTAACAGGAGATTTAAACATTCCGATTCAGCCGACACGGCGAAAACATAAAAACACAACAACTGGCGTAGTGTCCGGATTATAAAACTCGAATTAACAGGAGATTTAAACATTCCGATTCAGCCGACACGGCGAAAACATAAAAACACAAGTAATGACCGGATTATAAAACTCGAATTAAAACGAGATTTAAACTTTCCGATTCAGCCAACACGATGAAGACATAAAAACTGGCGTAATGTACGGATTATAAAACTCGAACACGAGATTTAAACATTCCGATTCAGCTAACACGAGGAAGACATAAACACACAAGTAATGTCCGGATTATAAAACTCGAATTAAAACGAGATTTACACATTCCGATTCAGCCAACACGACGAAGACATAAAAACACACGTAATGTCCGGATTATAAAATGAAATCCCATTTCCTCAATGCCCCGAAAGATGTCAACGATACAAATGGCGCAAGGCAGGGTGCAGGTGAGAAAAGACCATCTGCCATGAAAATCGAAGATTCGGAGGAGCGTCACTGGAGTGGAACTTGGATGCAGGAATAAAAGCAGTTCGAACAGGAATACAAGTTCCAACTTGGAAGAATTTCAAATTCGAACAAAGAATAGATAAACGTTGGCATTTTCTTTCTTCGAAATGGAATAATCCATCGGGAAAGAACACTCGGATATAAAGTTGAAGGATTCCGTTACTCGGTCGATTTCTTTTAGGACATTTTATTCTAAAAAGAATCTTTGAATCAGGCAGGTTATGTTTTGGAATACATCAAGTAATTTTCTTATATAAATAAATCATCCTAGAAGTATTAAATTAAATGTTCTATAAATTCCGCACCTATATATTTTAGTGTTATATTTAACTAATTTTAACAGACACGGTGATTAAAAATATAATTTATATCGTAATATTAAACTGTGAACAGGTTCTACTATGGGCAAAAAGATTGTTACAATATTTCCCGTCGTTGTGATCACCATATGCAAGATCAATGTCGAAAGGCAGTTATGTTTGGACACAATGAATAGCTTTTGTTAGTTGAATTGCGCAGCGTGTGTTAAAAACGTCCGTGTAGTATTGACCGAAGAATAGGTTTTGTCATGTCTACTTATAGTAAATAAGAAAATACTGGGTGCGTCACACTGCTCCTAAACAGTTGGTTAAGTCCTTCGAACAGTCATTTTGGTAATCTAATCCACGTTGAGTAGTCGATTTTTGGCCAGGCAATGACACTTTGCTTTTCAAAAACAAACTGGTACCCCCTTGGGGATTCTTTTCCCCTCCGAGCAGTCGATTTTAGCACGGGGCAATGGCACATTGCTATTCAAAAACAACTAGTATCCGCAATGATCGTTTGGGGCTACTCATCCCCCTTCAAGTAGTCGATTTTGGCAAAACTGGAAATGGCACATTGTTTTCAAAAAACAGCTATCACCCCCATTCGAGCAGTCGGTTTTGCCATTGGACAGTCATTTTAAGAATCTTCCATCATAATATTTTTTTTTCACTGGAATTAAACTTCAAACTCAATAAAACCTCCCGAAAACCACATTTACAACTTTGTTATACATGCCCGTTTATACATTTAAAGATTAATTAATTGTGTCTATAAATGCCCGAATTTCGTACTTTCAAAATAATTTACCTTCAACCCGAGGGGGAAAGAAAAGCAGATGTTTTTATCGCTCAGAAAAAAGGGTTGCCGTGTATGCAATTGGAACTTTCCGTTGCAAAGAGTTGGAACTTAACTATTATATTTTATATATTTTACATACGTATGATACCGCAAAAATATTATTCAATTAAAAAAAAAAAAAATTACATAAACTTAGAGAAAAAGTACAGAAGGATTAAAAAAATTATATTAATAAAGAAAAGCTTAAAATTTCATCTCTTGAACATATCGACAAAATAATACAATCTTTGGGAATATTTATGTACGATTTAAAATGGTATGTTTCGACCAAACAAAATGTTGTATTTTGCACGTTTCAACCAAAAATTATATTGTATTTTATGCAACCATTTTAGAGTGTTACACTATCAATTACCTGTTAACAAAAATTATACCTATATTTCAATAGGAACACTTAAGTTATAGCATATTAGTGAAAAAAAACTTTTATAAAAACTATATGGTAACAATCTATAAAAATAAATCGATAAAAGTCCAAATATTCTTTATCGAGTAAGATGGCAGAAAGAAAAACACTTTTCACTGAGTCGGTCATAAACTTTATAACTCGATATCGGTAACCGCAAAAAAAAAAAAAAAAAAAAAATCGAACTGTCATATCAGAGTTAGTTTTCTCCCGCCTTGTTTAATAAACAAAATCGGATATACACAAGTGTGGAGAACAAAGACATTCAACAATCCCAGATTTCAAGCAGTAAAACATACACCATAATGGTGGGGGGAAAAGTCAGATTGAAAAGGGGAAACCCCGCGAACTTTCGCTGAATAGAATGTAAAAGAAAAATAAACATGGGTTTTCAGCGCACTTGCTCACAAAAAGCCCAAATTGAAAATGACCATAAAATAAAATTCAAATAACGCAAAGCCGTTTCCGCCACCACATCAGCCATTTCGTGTTTTTTTTTTTTTTTTTTTTTTACTTTTTTTTTTATTCGTTTGGAAGTCGAAACTTGGGAAGTGTCATTTCACATGTCTGCGATAAATTCACCGACATTTTTCTTTACCACATTTTACGTGCAATGACAGTCAAATCGGCATTACGATACGATGTCATTTTTTTTATTATTATAAATTGCGCTTTTTAAAAGAGGTTACTTCAATATAAGGGTGATTCAAGGAAGTGACTTGGCAAAGTTGATGAATGTCGCTCTTTTTAACCGAGTGCTGACTGTTTATAAATTTACTCCGTCAATAAACAAGTATTAAAAATCACATTGTAAAAAAAGGTGCTTAAAAATGAGTACATGAACGTACTTATTTTTTTCTAGTACAATTACATCGTAAATGAGCGATGGCGTATTCAAATTTAAGTAATCGTACTTTCGTAAAAATGAGCAGTGGGATTTAATATTGCTAATCTCAGTTTCTGTTCAAGTCATCTTAACAAAAAGGGTACAGATGTAATATAGGACAATTGGCGCGCGATGTTTTTTTGGCGTGTTTCATAGGGGCGATAAATTTATAGTATGGCAACCCCACATGACATTGTTGGTATTTTCCGATTCTTGTGGCGACTTTCAATCTGGCAACCCTATGCTATGTTTAACGGCAATTTTTCGTCGCCAAAAAAAAAAAAACGCGCCAAATGTCCTATACTAGATCTGTTCCCAAAAAAGTTAACATCTTAACTTTGATAATAGATTACAATTTGAGGATTCAAATGAGCTGTTAATCACACATCCACGTAACACATTTGCCCACTAAGGCGACATGATTACATTTGTACTTGGATAAAACACCTTTTTCCCCTTTATACTACATGCAAGACAGCGGTCGGTGCAGAATATGAATTAATAGGCCCAAAGATAACTAACGCTCTCAATTCGCGTTTCGGCCACAATATTGCGGGTACTTTGAGCTAAGAAATAGGCGCCAAACGCAATGAAATATTCAGCAGGAATAGTTCATTTTCTGTGGGAAGATACATTCTCGGGTAATCTCGAGAAAAGCCGTTAGACAAACCCAAAGCCATGAAGAGGGTTAATATTTATTTGGCCTGGGAACTTGGCGCCAAAGTAAATAGAACGAAAACAGAAGGTCGGGAAAATCGAATTAAAAAATAAATACGTTTTCTTTGGCTTTTATCAGTTCGGGGGGGAAATGAAATTGGTACTCAGTGGAGTAAAGAAGCCACACATAATGGGTCACAGGGAAGTTAACGAGTAAGTAGAGAAATTGATTTTATAAAAGTAGTTCTTTTCGATATTTTGGGAAAGTTAGAAAATCATGCCATGGGATACTTTTTAGATATAAATTGTCCAGTACTGTTCTTTTGCTTGAGAAATGCGAAAAGAAAAAAAAAATGGTAAATGAAATTGATGAATTTACAACAAAAAAGAATAACTACTGATATTTTTTTTAAAAATATAAAAAACTTATATAATTAACTTAAATAAAAAAGTGTAACTAATCTCTTGCGTACTATTTACAAACTGATAAATACCTTCCATTACTAAAGAATTAAAAATGCAGGAATAGTAGAAAACAAATTCTACAAAGTACTTAAGTTGTATCGCAAAAGCAAATTTTGAATGTCAGATTTCCCCTACAAAATTTCCTCGATTGTTGCTTCTCCGCACTAATACTCAAACCGTAAAGAAACAAGTTCTACAGAAAAAGTTGATTTTGTTCAACACATCATTTTCTTAGGGATAATTGCGGTTGACACTTCATAGCATTCTTCACACACATTCTAACGATCAAAAACAAATTCGACGTGTTGTTTCTACTTGAAAATTAACAAATGGTTTTACTCCAAGATTTCGAGAGTAAAAAGCAACATAAAGTTTAGCAATACTTTATAATCGGGAACATTTTCTTTGAATATTTTTTTTCTTGCTTTCATTGTGGATAAATATGTTGGACAATTCATACTAACTGTGAAATTAGTCAAGATATTTAGAGATAAAAAGGGTATTGCTACATTCAAAAAAATAATATGCCAATAGTTTAACTATAATCCAACTTCAATTTTATTATAAGCAAATAAAAATCAATCTTTAATTTTGTTTTGTTTTCACCTAGGCATTCTTCCAATATGCTCTTTCACATTTTTATAATATGAGATAATTTATATTTAAGAAAATATAATTACATGATGTACTAGTACTTAAATAAAACAAACAGTACAAAATGAAAGTAATACGTCTACGCTCAAGCAATCATTTCTATTATTAACTTTTAAAAGCATGCGAGATGGTTTTGATGATACCATATGCTGATGATACCATACTAGGTATACCTTTATATTTAATTTAAAAATTTCACTAAATTTTGATTGTTTGATACTGATGGACAAAAATAAAACTAGATGTGTATTAATATATCTTAGGTAAACACTTGGTTTATTGAAACTATTTAAGAATACACTTATTAGGTCTTATACTATCAGTAGAAATGAATACGAATGAAGTGTTAGGAAATTACTGCGGAATCGGAAATTAAGTCTTTAGACAGTGGAAAATAGCATCCGTTATTTACTATTATCGATTCAAGAGTATAAATTACATTAACAGCCATACCAAGTACTTAAAGACGACGCACGTGAAGATTTATCCGAGGTCCTTCTAAGACCAGGAATAAATCTTAAGAAAATACCAATACTACGCTTTACCCAGTACTTAGAAGCTGCGCCAGTGTACTAAAGCACGCTCAATTAAAATTACATCGTTCCTGAAGAATTCATTAGCGTGTGTGCATGCGAATCTGAATTATCGAACAGGGAAGCATAACTGGAATAATGAGTTATTCAAAGCAGAGAACACTTTTTCAATTATTGACAAATGATTTGGACGATTGCTTAAAAGTGTCAGGACGGTATTTTACAAAAATTAATCATGCAAAAAGACAAAAACCAAACAATTGTTAAGAAGTTAGCGGGTGTAAGATAGAAGAAATAATAATTAAAATAAAAAGTTTTAAAGATAGAAGTCAACAAACTAATATTATGATTCGGTAAAGATCAATCGATGTCAAGAAGTTATTCTTAAGCATCCGTAATAATTGTTATAATTATAAGCTGAACGTTAAAAAAAACCTTTTGTTCTGTTGAAATTTGTGTTTACTTTGGAAACTTTAATTATGAATGGTGCATATTCATCTAAAAGGCTCTGTTTACATGAAGGGTTCCATCTCAAAAGCTGATGCTGTATAAACATGTGAACAGCATTTTCCCCATAAATATAATACTAAATGCTATAGAAATTGCCAACAGAAAAATAATTCATATTTAAATACTTTAAATCAAATATATAAATTTTCAGTTTATGGATATAAAACAAAAAAATAATAAATTAAAAACCTTAAATTTTCAAACAATTATTCTAATTGGAATTCATAACTTAGACATTAAGAGATAAAACTAACAAAGTTCATCTTCGCCGAAGAAGCATCAAGAATCGAACATGCCCCGAATTATAAAAGCGATCAGGAACTTGTGAATGCATATTCCAAACAAGAATGTATATTCCAAACAAGTATGTATATTCCATCCAGAACGTATATTCCACAAACAAGAATGTAGATTCCGTTATTCTAAGTGGAATTTATAACTCAGATATTAAGAGATAAAACAAACAAAGTTCATCTTCGTTGATGTAGCATCAAGAATCGAACATGTCCCGAATTATAAAAGCGATCGGGAATCGGTGAATGTATATTCTAAACAAGTATGTATATTCACACACAAGAATGTATATTCCATTATTCTAATTCGAATTCTGAAATCAGACATTAAAAGATAAAACTAACAAAGTTCATCTTCGCCAAAGAAGCATCAAGAATCGAACGATCTCCAAATTATAAACGCGATCAGGAATTGGTGAATGTATATTCCAAACAAGTATGTATATTCCAAACAAATACGTATATTCCAAACAAATACGTATATTCCATCCAGAATGTATATTCCTTTATTCTAATTGGAATTCATAACTCGGACATTAAGAGATAAAACTAACAAAGTTCATCTTCGCCGGAGAAGCATCAAGAATCGAACGTGCTCCGAATTATAAACACGAACGGGAATTGGTGAATGTATATTCCAAACAAGTATGTATATTCCATCGAATGTGTATATTCCACACACAAGAATGCATATTCTGTTATTCTAATTGGAATTCATAACTCGTACATTAAGAGATAAAAACTAACAAGGTTCATCTTCGCCGGAGAAGCATCAAGAATCGAACGTGCTCCGAATTATAAACATGAACGGGAATCGGTGAATGTATATTCCAAACAATCAGTCAACTAGCCAACCAGTCGATACCAACGCGCCGAATAACAAATGAGTTTCCATTTAGACAAGACGGGACTGCCACCTATTGATGTCGGCGATTGTCTCGAGTATTACCTCGGCCATGAAAGGCGTAAGCGAAAGGGAGATATTATTAAAGACGTGGTGGGGAACGTCCTTTTGTGTCTTGGAAGCAAGAGTAATTGGACGTCGTTTTAAGCGTCTTTTTGGCTGCCTGCTGGGGGATCGGTGACAAATTTTTGAAAGGAGTTGCGTAACGACGTCTCATTGTTATATCATAAATTAGAAGTAATAAAAATGATGAATTCTAAGAGGATATGCTATAAACTTAAATCACCGAGAAAATAGTTAATTTGTTGAACATCCAAAAAGTGTATATCTTTAGAAAATTTACACAAGAATCAAAACTTATTTCAATTAGTACTAGCAATAATGCATTAAAAATTTATTTTTAAAGTCTTATACCTCTAAACGAAAAAGATCAAGTTAAATCAATACGAAGTCATATCAAGTTAAATCATTTGAGTACTAATAGTATAACCTGGTCTTTACTTTTGCAGAACTACTTTCACTCAGTGTTGCTTCTAGAAATGAAAAGAGGCAAGGCGCCATTTTGAGAAAAAGGGCACTTTAACGAGGAGGCAAAACTGAATTTTACTGGCCGATTATAAATAAATACCTAACAAACTCAATCAAAACTGAAAAAAAGTATATAAATCAAAGCTAAAAAGTACATACAAAGTTCATGAGTACATGTCTTTTTCAAAAATGAAACTTAAGTATTCAGAGCAATGATAAGGATCGAATTTACTCAAAAATGAGTACATTTGACTTATATTTGAGTATCAATTTTTAACAGTGTACAAATTTATTAAAATACAAAAACAACGTTAAAATACGCAATAAAAATTCATTAAATCTGAACATGTTTCGGAAGATACATCTCCCGAAACATGTGCAGATTTAATGGATTTTTATTGCGTATTTTAATGTTGTATTTTAACATTCTTAACGCAATGTTCTATAGGACGAGTTTTTATCTTAGTGTGCATAGTTACTTTAAAGATGTGTGTATGTGTTTATGGTGCATGTTTCTATTCCTCAGACGCCGGGTGTGGGCAAAGCTGCCAACGTGCTCGTGGGGAAAGTGGGCGCGAACGGCAGCAGCACCGCCTTGAGCAATCAGAGTTTAGGTTCCGTGTGCCACCCGGCACAGACGACGGAGGCGATCGTGCTCTTCACCATAGCGGCCCTAGGGATGGGCGCAAACATGTTCCTCATGCTGCTCATCGTGTTCAAGAGGCCCCTCAGAAGGTACTTACACAACATCCTAGTCCTCCGAGGCCGATTCTCCCCTCTTAACATGGTTCATACAGATTTTTAAAAGTAAAAATTAAGTAGTTCTTAATGACTTTTTTAAGGACCTCTCGATAATTTCTAAGGGGCTCTTAAATTTTTTGGCGCCGTTAGCGGAGAATCGCATATTATTTGGCGCAAAATTGGCACATAATCACATGTCAGTGGGGTTTTGTAGCAAGTTGGCGCAGGATACCACTTCCGAAAAAAACTCTAGCGCAGAATTCCCATCCCTTAAAAATGCTACATTCTTCTAAATTTCCTCGTTTTTCTAGAATGAGTATCAATTCTTCACAAAACAATAAACGAATTGAGATTTTCCAACGATGCAGTGTCGTGTGCTATAATGAAATACCACTGACTGAAAAATCGAACAAAAGAGATCAAAAGTTTACTTTTTTTTTTCTGACACTAAATACGTCAATTCGCGCCTTTCTCTCCTTGCCGATTTATACTTACGTAACAGTCAAAAGTGTGGACTCGATCAACATACAATCCGGAATTCTACATTTCAATAATTTTAATGCACCCGGAATTCTGAGTTCGAAAATTTAAAAAACTCAGAATTTCGGGTTAGACACAGAAAAATACTACCCATGTGAATTAGTAAAAAAAAACATGTCTGACATAAATTAAGGACCTTAGTCGAAAATTAAGGACTTTAAGAGCCCTTAATTAAGGACCTACCTAAATTAAGTAGTTCTTAAGGACATTTAAGGACTGTGCGAACCATGCTTAATATACAAGCTCAACAACTCTGGTATTCTTCAAAGGCCAAATTGTGAACACACCGTATCCACAGTTCCGATCAAAGCGCACGTTTAATGTCACGGTATAAAATGTCAAGAAACAACAATCAAGGTTATATAGAATTCTAAAAGGTGTGTCTAAACGAACCTTAATCACCGGTTATCATTTCGTTGAAAAATTGCCAGTTTCACACATTTGCATCAGAACTTTAAAAGTTCGGATCTTTATAAAATAAGACACAGCTCGTTTTTGTCTGTTTGGCAGATGGTTGAAGCCTTAAGTATATGATACTCCGAGCTTGAACCTAACTTTGATGGATTTGGTCTATTCACAGGAGAAAGTTGGTAAAAATCGCAAGACGGAAATTATTAGCATTGAAAGCTCTGTGTTCGTCTCGATGTTCCAGAATTGAAAATAATTACTTTAAATTTACAAAAAAAATTCTTTATTTAATTTTTAATAATTGCTTAAGATTTTGTCAAATTGTTTAAATTAAGACATGAATATATGCCACGTTACCATACTTATTCAAAAGTTCTTCAAATTTACAAAAAATAAAAAATATACTTTATGGAAATAATTTAAAAAATTCAAAGCTAGTTTATGTTTAGTTTAAAAAAAATCCGCCTTATTTTGTCCTAAACAAAAATGAAAAAGACGGAAATCCGTCTTAGAAAGGAAAACTTTCATCCATTGACTCTTATTTGAACAAAAGAACACTAAAATAACGTCAATTTAAACGGTAAATGAACTTTAAAAAATCACGCCGCCAAAAAGTATCGAAGCAATTTATAAAATTGGGATAAAAAAAACCTTACAGAACAATTAATTGAATCATTTCACTTTAAGGAAATTCACAACTTAACTTTCACATATTAAAACAACCACCAGAAATTCAATGAAACCAGAAAGCTAAATAATTAGGGAAACTAAAAATTTTACTTTTCCTTAAAAAAAGATAAAAGTCTTCAAAGTGAAAAGAAAAGTTTCCTTTAAACACCTAGCCAACAGAGAACCTAAACCTTTTTTTCTTCTTCTAAACTTTCCCTTGCGTAGCGTAACAATTAAACAAATAGAAAATATTTTTTTCATTAAATAAAAGCGTCTGGGCAGGACGTTAAACAAAGAGCATGGTAAACAAAATCTAATGTCTAAGTAACCAAAAAGAAAGCAATCCGACTTAAAAATTCCGGCAACTTAAGAGGAGCTCTCTCGAATTAAATGAAAAGCATCTGAGGAACGGAAAATGTCTTCGTCTAATTTCCACAGAGGAATTAGAATAATTTTACAAGACAGCTAAACAAAAGTAATGTTTGTAACATGAAATATATAAAACTTTCACGAAATATAAAGATATGATTTTTTAAATGGAATAATGCCCCAGCTGCACACAGCTAAATTTATGATTTCAAAGTAATAATAATTCATAGAAATTAATAAAATTTGATTGATAAACCAATGATTATCAGACATATGGTTAGTTATATTCATAAAATATCTTCATAGAAAATTGCGAAAACAAATACAATTAAAAATACGAATATACTTATGCTAGGTTAGCAATGTTCTGGTATGGAAACACGAGTATGCCGGTCAACCAAAGTGTTAAAATTTAATACTTTGGTTCATTCGTGAACCACGCATTTAACTTAAATGCGTGGTTTATGAATTTACATATTCGTTTATAACTGTAGATTCGATTATCCGTGATAAAGTTTTTCTGGCGGATAATTGAAATACTGTTTATGTTATATTTGAACCTCAGAGGCAAATGACACTAAGTCCCATTTTAGGTTACGATATGGCTATTATGAGTTTTTCACACGCTTTATAGAAACATACGAGTCATTCTAAATTTACTTGCAGATTTTCACTTTTACTGAAGTAATTTTTTTTAAATTTCCATTATGGTTATGGTTAAAATAGGCTTAACATGACATAAGCTATTATGATGAAATAACTTCTATCACTGTTTTGTCACCTCTGTTACTTGAAGATGGTATTAAAGGTTATATCCAGTATGTACATTTATTCTTTAAATGAAGTTTTTTGTCACATTGCCTGGTAGTGATACTAAATCTACACAAAAGAGATTTGCCAATTTCCAAAATCTGACCATAAAGGTAATAAAAATCAGTAACAAAGGTTAGACTAAAAACACTCGTCTGTAAAATAGTGTCTAAATCCAATTGTTTCTTTTGTACGCAACAGATATTACAAATTGACTACGGTTATTGTTTGTTCCCTCCTAAACTTCACGTATGTCCATTGCTGTAAAAATATTCACAATTGGTAACACAGGTTACATAACAGAGATTACACAAATCAGGAGGTAACATGAGGGAAAATTAGGAAAAGGCTGACAAGGGCGAAAAATATTATTTTCAGGACATGAAATCTGAAAGTAAATTTAGAAAGACCTATATAACACTTCGAACATCTCTCCCGTAAAATAGTATAGATAGTGTGACCATTACTTCCAAGTGTACAGATATAAATGAATCCTGATTGCATATTACAGGTGGTCCCAGGGACTGCTATTCCACCAGGGCCTCGTAGACTGCGGCAGAGCGAGCCTGCTTCTACTTTTGGGAGTAGGGGTTCTGTTCTGCCAACGCCTCCCGAAATGCAACATCATTGAGACAGCATTCCTGCTTTTGGTAACGGTGTCCACAGTCAACATGCTCACCTCCGTCATCAACGATGCCTCGCTGCTACCGGACCAAGACTTTCAGGTCAGTTCTAATATCATGCTCACAGACACCAACCAGAACTTTAAGGAAACGTAGTAAACCAGAATTGGTTATACAACGCGAAATAATTTATTTTCTACGACCTTCACTTTGCCATATTATTTTGCTACATTTACATTCCCCATATAATTAAACATTAGCATTTTTGATTTACTTTCATTTTATTCCAACCGGATTTCATAAGAGCAAAATTATTTTAAATAGATACAGTAATTAGTTGAACGCATGCATTGCCCTGAAACAGCTTGTAAAATTTCTGCAACCCAGTTATAGTCTAGTACATAGTGCAACGGACACAAATTCCATTCCTGAAAAGACCAACTGGTTCATGGTGTATAAGTTTGGAGGCAAGTATACGAGCTCAACTATAGTCCTCGACGTGTGATAGTAGATCAAAATTACGAGGCAGTGTTCATGGTTGCTTACTTCTAAAAAATATCCAGAACCGTCGTCCGACTCTCAGTGCGAACTCAACAAGGCTTTTCACAGACATCTACACAAGGAATGACAATTTTCCCACTAACTTTTTTTTAGTCATTCGGAATTTAACATCAATTTTAAGATACTCAATCATTTTTTTGCAAATTCTCCGGAAGCACAAGTTCATTAGACAACTTATCTACCACCCGCTCACAGCTCCTAACTGACGCATTTCCTTCAGCAGCATCCACCGCAACAGCAAAGCCCCCACCACCACCACTACCACAACCAGAACCTCAACAACCAGCAACAGCAACAGGACGCGGCGGCCCAGTCCTCTGTGTCCCTCGATTCCCCCCAGTGCATCGTGTTCGGCCTCTTCATCATCTGGTTCGCCAGCTTCACCATCAACCTGGGGCCCACTCTGCTGAGCGGGGCCCTCACCAGTTCGCGGGACACCGCGGGCCACGTGGACGCCTGCCCCATGGTATACGGCCCCGTGGGACACTATGTGCTCAACGTGCTGTGGGTCACGGTGAACGTAATGTGCGCCGCGCTCACAGGGGTGCACCTACGGAAGCTGTACCGAGATTTGACCAGGTAGGGTGTTCTCAAATTATAGGTCAAAATAGGTTAGGATTAATTTAGTATAGTATATACTAGTGTCCAATGCATTATATACAATATCTCCTCACTGTTATAAATCCATGCTCATTTTAGAAGAAACTTTCGTCATTTTAGAAAAAAAATTCGTCATTTCGACGAAACGCCGGCCAAATCCTCCGATTAAATTACCTGAAAGTGAAAAGATTTATAATTTTATAATTTATAATATTTAATATTTAAGATTTTTAAGAAAAAGATTTATGAAAATTAGACAATAGCTTTCTGCTGTACAATACGTAAATTTATTCATCCCGTGTGAAGAAGGTCGTTTCTTATTATACTCTGGTCGAATGTGTGCTGTCCGTGAATAAATGTTATTTTAAAAATTTCCGTTAATAACGTTCGATTACTAGAAGTCCCACTTCCACACTCTGTTGCCAAATGGAATAATTATCATAACCATTAGGCCCGTTAAAAAATAAATTAACTTACAGTACCAATTTGTACTGTTCTACGGCCAACTGAAACTAATTAAATTGTGTACGGTCTTAATAAAAGAGGGGGGGGGGGGTGAAATTCAACAGTTGTAAGAAATAAAATTACAGAACCTCACTACAACTACCGAAAATTGCGAGTATCGAGCCTGGCAGGCTTAGTACGGCCATAGGCAGGGTTTAATGAACAAAGCTAAAAGGGGGGGAAACCAAAAGGGGAAAAAATTGCGATGCGTAATAAATGAGGGTCCTTAACAAGAATTCATCATCCTAGTCTATCTTATCAATGTCGTCTCAACTCCAATTTTATTTGACCTGGATTGTGCCTGTCAGGCACAACCAGAATCCTTCTGGGTTAAGCGACATTTCAATCTTTTGACAGGTCTAACTTGGAAGCCGTTAGGATAGCTGGTCTGGTGACGACTATGATATCCGTTAGGTCGGATCCCCACGACTCTTCGTGTAACGAGTCTCAGCAGATCCAAAGCTACATTCACCGCCTGGAGCAAGAAGGTTAGTGTTCTAATTTATCAAGTTTTATATGTAATAATTTGAAAAAGGGATAAACTACAGTTCAATTAGCCATTTTACTTAGTGACAAAATCAATTTTAGATCATTGTTAGGAAAGATCTCGATTTTTTAAGGACATAACAAGAAAAGGGTCATACAATCATATCTTCATAGCTCAAATATTTGCTAATTTACGTAAAAGTGTTTCTGAAATCATAGCACAAGAAACACCGCTGTAGCTAATCGCAAATATCTCAAAATAAACCAATAAAAGATGCTGAATAGAAAATATGCAAATTTATTATTTAATGCAAGTAGTATATTTTTTTTACCACATATTCCCCACACGGACAAGAAGCTAATATAAAACTGAACTCCATTTGATGCGTACAAATATTACTATTTTAAATTTAAGATAAAAGCATGTCTTAAGACAAAAGCATCAAAATAAAAAGACCCTGAATAATCGCAACACAATATTCCATTTGTGTAACTAGCCCCATTTCACACTGAGAGATTATGAGCCAACTACAGTAAGTTTACTTGACAACGATCCAAATCGCTACCTTCAGACCGGAGATCGTGATTCACTGCGTTATTCAAAGGGAGAGAATTGGCTGCTATAGTGTGAAATACGCCTACTTCGCGAACGTCACGAGAAAACCCACGGACAGGGTTGCTATAGCGGAACGTTTTAAATGGAGTGGGGTGGCAAGGTTAAAATTGTTGTATACTATCAATCAACTTGACCTGTACCCACCTCTTATCCTCTACATTCTATCCCAAAAATGAGAAAAATCGCCCGTTCCTACATTATCCACCACACAACAAAATTCCGTTTAAGGTTTTTCTCGTGGTGGTCTGACACTAACGACTGTCTCTCTCTCTCACCCTGCAGGCATCCGCCGCGTGAAGAGCTTCGCCATCATCCTGGCCGCCTACGTACTGTTCTGGGGGCCCCTGTTCACCCTCACCCTGATCCAGCCGGGGCGGCCCGGGTACGCCATCACCTACGAGATCACCCTGCACGTGGCCTTCGTGCACGCCTTCGTCAACCCCACCCTCCTGCTCATGCTGCACGGGGACCTGAGGAACGTCGCGGCTGAATTCCCGTGCTGCGGAAGTTCCACCACCGCCACCTCGGGGTGGGGTGGCGGCGACTGCAGCGGGGCCAACGGGGTGGCCAGGAGTCATCATGGCCCCCCGCAAGCCGACATGGCGCGGGCCTGCCGACTGAACAGGGGATACATGTGAGAAATCTTATCCTTTTTGACCAATATTTGAGTTACTCAGAATCAGGATATACCAGGGCACGCAATAAGCCGCAAGTTACCTTAAAGTTCCGAGGCAATTATTGCTTCTCACGACTTGAATTTCTTGAACTTGAATTTCTTTTACGGATCATTTTTATTTCTTCTGTTCATATATAATCGTAGACCTAGCTTACAAACAATGTGTGTTTGTATTCTGCCATATACTTGTATCCATTTAAGTGTTTTGTTTTATTTAAATCAGATGCATTCATAATTAAGTATTTTTTTTCATCATCTGGTATGTATTTTTGTGTTTCATGCAAATTATATAGTTCACAAACTAAGTTAATTTTTTTGTCTTCAATATTTATTCGTTAAATTTCTTTAAAATTCATTAAAAAACTTTTTTTTTTAATATGAAAGTTTTACAGATCACAGAATCGGTTTTATTTTATGTTTTGTGTGGGCTCAATAGTTTTCGACAAGAGCTTATGAAAGCTCACGGCAGTGTTTGCTGCCAGCTTCAAAATCTTATTTCGAGCCCTGGTCCTTATTATATTGATATACCCATATATGAAAAACTGAGAATACGAACAGACAAGATCTTTTTCGATTTTGAGTTATTAATATCTATGGTAACAGCTTGACGAGCTGTTCAAATATCGTATCGTTTTTATATCGCAATACAAATAGATCTTGTGGTTATCGATATATGGGAAACTCAAAACTTTAACGTCATCTTCTGAAACACAAACATGGTGGCCACTGGTCTATTAGTATTCCCAGTTCACCATATATCAATATAATATCAATTGATTACGAAAAAATATCGGGCTGAATTCCAATTTCTTTTAATTCTGAATTCTTCTTTTCAATTATTAAAAATATGTCCATCAGCCGTCGAAACCATAGTGACCGTTCTTTTTCGAAAGGGGGAAAAAAATCCTTCTAAGTGTAAACAAAGTAAAAATATATAAAATACAGACACTTTGGGGCCTCGCACAAAAGAAAATTGCGTCGGATTCAAAAAAGAGAAAGATGAAGAGGGAGGGGATAGATAGATAGAAATAAAAGAAAATAGAATTGTAGGCAAACTAAGTTCGGAGTAAGGTGTACGCTTTAGGAATTCGACGAGAAAAATCCCCCTCACATCGGTCGTAACGGCGGGGGGAAAGAAGGAAACTTATTCATGAAATTCTGCGGGGGTGCTTGTTCCTTCCCCACTCCCATTCAAGCAGGGGTGGGCAATCTAGCCCCCCCCCCCCTTAAAAAATAGGAGAAATGGAACGAAAAGAACGCTATTCTGGAAAGGTTGGGGAATGGAACATTTAGGTGCTTTGAATTTTTTGGGAGAATTGCAGGAATGGAATGAAATGAAATTCCTAATATAAGAATGAGAGGGGATTCCTTATGTGGACCTATAATCTTAGTCAATGAAAACTTGAAATTTAAAACTCGGGTGGAAAGACATTTCTTTTTATTAATAAATTGCGATTCCATCGAAATTTGTAGTTGCTGACTTAAAAGTTTGGCTACATATGAATAGCTTGATTTTAAAATGGGACTTCCTACATGGAAAACCATGACAACAGTCCTCTTTGAAATTCAAGCGACTCATATCTTGTTCAAAGCCAAAACTAAATTTTACTTCAAGGAATTGTAAACTAAATCAGTAGCGCATTACTTGAATACTAAGATATGCATAACTGCCAAGTGACTTAATAATTAAAATTTTGGAACTTGTTTCGAAATAAGTCTTACAGCGTTCGATTTTGCATTTATAAATTATATATAGAATTTTCTTTATTCAGAAAAAAAAATCATTTTGCAAGTTGGCTTTTTCGAGAATTACCAGAAAGAATATCATTATCCAGATATAGAGTTCTTGTGATTGAATGTACACTTGTAGACAAATAATATTCAAAAAATATTTTTTTTTAATCCGGCAATTGCTACTGGCAATACTACTGTTTGAAAACTAATAAATTGATGTTACGATTCGAAAAACACGGGCTGATTAAAGAACCAAAGTCCAATCTGAGATTTAAAACAATAAATTTCGCGATAAAACATTTAAACGCTTTTCTTCTTGTCTTCCAAAACTTCAAATGCGAATTTACACAATTCATCCACTTTCATTAATGTGGGAATACAGACAACGTTTAAAGGTTAACCGGTAATTACAAATATTTGTGTGTAAACAGTTATTAAAAGACAGAGATAATTAATAACTGTCCCGCACTTGGGACTAAGTTCGAGATAAGCCAGATTTCGCAGAATGCGCTCTTTCAACAAACTTCTCGAGAACATTCCCCTTATTGTGAAGCGTAATGATTTCTAACTAATGGATTACATGAAAACTGATGATTAAATCCAACAGTAGTAAAATAAGAAATGCTAAATCTAAGTGAACTTAAATATTCCAAGTTTCAATCTGAAAATGCAATGCAAAATCGAGTATTTTTCGAATACCTTCTAACTAAAGTCTACCAATAGAACTTTCCTAAAAAAAGCGGTTTTAATATTGTGATGTGTTGCGATTTTGATCAAATAAATTTTAAAAGTGGACAGACGTTTCCTAATTATTAAAAATTATCAATACATCCATTTGAATAGGATTTGGGTCTACGAATTAAATGATTATCCATTTGAATTCATTTGATTATCTTTTAAGAAGTTTACTCCAACCATGCAACACTAACGATTTCTAAGAGCTTTTGAAGAATACGACAATAGCGACGATTAAATTCGGTTACAGCGAGACAAGTAATGCGGGATATAATTTGTTAATAATTCAGTTGGGTATAAACAAGTCGGTCAAGGTATTTTCCGCTTGGACAAACCAGAACTCGAGACAATTTTCCGTATATGTATTTGGAGAATTCCTCACAATGGTGCCTGAAAGTCATCTTTCGATTTGACGTATCAAACCAAGTGGTGCCTAAGACTCATTTCTTGACCAAAAAACTGTAAAACTGCACAGAATATAATTACAAAATCCACAATTGATTGTGTACGGAAAGCCTTTTTCGTTAAGATAACAGCAATTAATAAACTCCCCAAATAAAAATAAATGGGCAAGAACGATTTTTGGACAAACCACTTCGAAAACTATTAACTCCAAAACATCGAATACTAAACATTTAATGCATGTTTTGAAACTACTTAAACAATCTCTCCCTTCCTTATTCAAATCTTTTTTTTTTATTAATTCAGAATCGCTAAAACATAAGGAATGATGTTTAAACTTTCGTTATTCAAAGGTTGCCAACAAAATACCGATATCGAAATTCCATATTTTTGACAATGGAACATTAATTTAACGCGGAGGAGGTTTTATCGGATTATCCAAAAAGGAACACATCAAATATCGATTCCAAATGCCTGAAATAACTTTGCATTCGTTGGATACATTTTAAAGACTCTAGTAAAACGATAAGTATTCATATTTATGCTATTTCGGTAGAACTGATGGAATGAAAATAGTTCTTTGACATTCCATCCTCGACAAAGTGATTGCATTTTCCCTCATGGGAAAAAAAAGCTTGGGGATTTCAAAGAATCCGAATATGTTTTCATCATTGATCGAAAGCTCAGCAAATAAAATTGCGCTTAAAATAAAAGGTTAGGTAGAAAAAAAAGTATCATCAGTTTGATAAACTTTTTTTCAAAATTTGCTTACCAAGACAATATTTTGGCCCAAATGCAAACTGTGAGGAAGTTCCTAGATTTTACAACAAATATCGACGATATCACAAGTTATCTTCAATTTCCTCAATTACCAATCGGTTTTAAATCAATTGCGTTGCGCATGCGTGAACAGTCAAGCTGAACGATAATCGAGTTGATCAGAACAACAAAAATTATTTAGGCATTTACTAATATAATTAAATTAAAATATTTAATGCTTTACTTTACTATCCGAAAGATTCAGTAATGAGAAAAACATTGTATTTGCATTGACTTGAAGATTTATTTTAAAATCATTCCAAATTCTAAAAAATGAGCGCTCCGATGGACGTAACAGTACTACACAATCGATATCACAAATACGCTTAACTTCCGATTTTTTAACAGTTGTTGGAATGTTATTTAGTTCACATACAAAAACCGTTTTCTCATTAAAATTTTGCTGACAGAGCGAAGTGCTAAGCATGTCAGAAATGTCAAACATCTTTTTAAGAGCAGGCTTCAAATAACATTCTGACATTTTGAAAAGCTAGTAACTTTAACAATGATAAATCGCATATATCAACAAAAAAGCTCCATTTTCCTGAACGTTAAATTTTTGATAAAATCTTTTATAAAGATAAACATTTTTTTTTATAAGTCTGATTTAATTTTTTAAACTCGGTTAATAAAAGAGAAATTCAAAGACAGGAATTAAATTAATTATTCTTAAAATATATTTTTTTTTTAAATCACGTTTGTTCCACGGTTTGACTTTACCAATTTTGCTGACAACAAAGAGGGAATTTCTTTTTTATGTGCTTTTTGTATAAAGTTAAGAATTTTCAAACATAACTAGACAATATTTTTTTTGCAGCAAAAAAACAAACAAAAAAAACACGGCAATTAAGGTAATGAAGTTGCTAATTCTAAAATTATCCCTCTGAAATGCGCACTGAACCAACGCCTGCATTTGCTTGCAGGGAAACGACCATCTGACAACAACTGCAGGCACGGGACGACAGCACCGTGTACTCCACCACCGCCCACTTCGACGATGCCTCACTTCCCGTGGTACCACCGCCCCCGCCACCACGATCCAGTGCCAGCTCGCCCGCATCCTATCGCCACCACCACTTCCAGGACCACCACCGGACCAATAACCAACTTCTGCATCCGCAGCAGCAACAACAAGGTGACGAGGACGACGACACGGCCAGCAGCGTCGACCCGGAAGGCCCCATACAGTCATACCAGATCCTGCAGTGGGAGGCGGCAGCGGCCCAGCAGCAACCACCGGATTATGCCACAAGCAGCAAGCACGCATCCAATGGAGATATGTCTGCTTCAATGCTTATGCATTGAAATCGAACTGCGGGTTCCAAGGTGAGCTCGTGGATCTATTGAAGAATGTGACGTGACTGAATCGGAAAGATATCTATTCAGTTTTATCAGATTCTGCATTAGCAGCCGCTTTCGGCTCATCGGAATATAAAACCTACATCAAGGGATATATCTGCTTCAATGCTTATGCATCGAGGTGGATAGTTGAGGTCAATGGAATATGAATTTCAAACGTGGATGATCTAATGAAGAATGTAATATAACTGAATCAGAAAAATCCATTCAGTCATGCCAGATTCTGCAGTGAAAGCCGCTTTCAGCATTAAGATTATTGAACCAAAAGCCAGTGTGCATTCATTGAAGATTTACCAAGCATACTCGTACGATGAAATCAAACAGAAATGAAGACATCGGATGCTTTTTAAGTGGTTACCAAAATAATACAAAATCCCATTTCTTGATTCCTTAAGATAGTAAAAAGAAATTAAAGATACTTCTTCAAACGTAACTTCTTCAACAACACCACGCCCGTTTGATGTTTTTGATGACTTCAACTTATTAGCAGCCATTTTGGAACTTTCGATGTTTGGTGCGAATTCAAAAAGTAAAGATGCTCTTCAAGGATTGGAACTGTATAGAAACTGTTCCTCAGTAAAGATCAAAAAGATTATCAAATCTCTGTTGAGATTGAATCTACTAGAAGCAGCCATTGTGTTAAATTGTATGATGGCAAACATGTGATCGACTTAAACCCACTCAATACCAGAAATCACATTGGTTAAACATAACTTCCTGAAGATTTGTTGCCTGGATGGTGGGGAATTTTACACATAACATGATTCTTAGCGAGAATCGCCAATGATAAATGTTACGTTAAACCATCCTAATAGCTACTATATTGAAGCCACACCACTAAATTTTTCGAAATGAATTCACCTACAGCAACTTCAGGAATCCGCATTTACCAGAGCCTTTGAAATATTTCCAATACTGTCGCAGAAAACGGATTGACTGTCACTGAAAGATACTTTAGGGTTTATAAGTCATTTTGGACTTTGAAAAGAACGATATGGATTAGAAGGCAAAAAGATGCTTTTCAAACCTTCCCAGCCTATTGTACACCAGTGCAAATTGGATATGGCTTTGGATACTACACTGCACACAATAGAACTTCATCCAATCTGCACTAACATTTAAATGTGACGCATCCTATGTGATTTCCAACACAAAAGAATTATCTGGTGATTAAACCGCTTAGCAATATAGACAAACTTTTTGAGTAGATGTTGACATCTACTAAAAGACCACTATGTTCTTTGCTGTTAAATTATTGTTGTTATTTAAAAGACCTTTTGGAATATGCACAAATGCAATGAGCACCAACCAGCTCTAAGTTGCTTCATAGTATTAAAAGTTTCCTTGTAAAAAATCCAATGAAAAAATTACAAATCTGTTTAGAATATGCTTCTTAAAAGGAATAGTGTAATTTCACTTATCTAATGTATTTCAATACTAGAATATGTCATGTCATTCTTGAGTAACAAGAGTTTAATATATGTATTACAGTATTACAGAGGCATTTTTCTGTTTGGAGAATATCAAAATAAAGTTAAGAAAATTCAGTTTATTTAGGATACTTTTTTTTATTTAAGCTTGCAACAATATCGCTCTTTACAAAACTAACTTTAATAAACCTTAACAACCATATTAGCTTAAGAGGCAGACTACCAAACGATCAATTTTTTTTAAAACAGGAACCGCAAAATTTTTTTCATTGTTAAGCAAAAAAATTCAACTGGGGCTAGAATTAAAAATATCTTAACTTAGCGAGAAAAACTAAATGAATAAAGATTGATATTTTTAAAATTCATACATTTACTTAGGAAGGCTACAACTCTACAATTAGTCAAATAACAAAGGAACTTATTATTGTAAAAAATTATCTTTTCCAATTGTTTAAAAATTTCTTGTAAAAAAATGTGTTGACAAATTAGAAAAACATTCAATCTACTAATAATAATAAATATCTTAACTAAATTAGAAATTACAAATATTATTCAAAACCAAATAGTCCTTCAAAGATGAAAAACAGCGAAATTTAATCAGCCCAATTAATCAAATAAAATTGAAAAACAAACACATATAGGAATTCTAAAAACTATAATTTGCCTAAAAAGATGTCCAAATAATATATTACATATATAGATTAACATTAATGATATAACAAACAACACATTTTCTCAAATGAAAAACACTATCTGCTAGTTTACAAATATAACCAAATATTAATTTTTATAACCTCAATATTTTTTATCATAATATTCCACTTTTGTAGAAAAGTTTAACTGTTTTGTGCTTTATGAAGGTATCACTGTGCCAAATTACCTTAACGTTCACATATATTTTGCTCACCTGTCAGGTGGCTAATTGTTCTTCATAAAATCCCTGTCCTTCAAAATGAACTAAAATACCACGTTCTCGAGTTTAAAAGATATTGTTCGTTTATTAAATCTTTATTCGTGAGATTATTATTTCTTCAAGTAGGGTTCTAAAAAGTTTTTGGATTAAAAAAATAGAAAGGGGGTAACTATTTCACAAAAAAGAGTTAATGGCTCTTGTGAAATGCAAAGGGTTAAAAATTTATAAAAACTTTTGCATCATTTTATGGTAGAATACGAAATTTTACCAGAACAAATACATTAATTTAATAAATATAATTTTCATTTAAGGCAAAAACGGTTATTACAATTTTTGGAAATTTAAAGTTACTAAGTGCCAAAATACTTTTGTTATTTTCGTTACTGAATATTTAAGTATTCATCCAAATCGACAATATTTAATAGCCGAATAGACTCTATATTATCAAGTACTGATTATATTTGATTACTAAATAGGCACTATATGTTGTTATCCGAGTGCAAAAGGAATAGTTGGCATAGAGTGAATAAAAAGTTATCTAAATATATGGAGTTTAAAAATATTCAAATATCAGATTTAAAAGAAAGTAAATTAATTTAAATATTAAATGAATCAATTTGCTTTCTTGGAATTCTAATATTAGAAATTTTTAACACTTATGTATAAAAATATTTAAGAAACCTTCCAATTAAACATAAAAAATTAAATATTAAGTTTAGTTTGGATGAGACAGACCATATAAGCGCAAAGCACTGCCGATGACAACATCAAATTTACAACAACACAAAATTGATAATAAAAAAATTCCAATATAGAATAAAATTAGAAAATGTGCATTAATTTTTTTTTATATATAAAGACTTATTTAAATTATTGCAGAATTTTTACATTTACTTTTTAAATTATAGCTGCAGTCAAATAATTGTATAATAAACTTCACTTTTCTATTATTACTTTTCTTATAATTTAAAGGAGATTTCTGGTAAATAATGTTTTGTTAATAGAATATTCTTTCAATTTAATTCTTCTGAATTACAAATATTATTATGTATACAAGTATGTTTAACTAAAAAATTATAGATTAAATAAATAATGTTCATTTGTTAAAGATTGGCCTCAATTATTTTATTAATATTTAAATGTACATATTTAGTTGCTGAAGAATACAGCGTACTATTTTCTAATGATAAAGCAATATCAACTTATACATTGAAAATAAGGGCAACTGCATACATAAACTGAACTTACAACTCATTTTCTATTCCCTTGGAACTTTAATATACATGTATCAAATGTCATTAAATTACTAATGCATTTTAAATTTAAATGACCTATTTTCTCGAGTTTTAATTGTCTTTTCTTAATGAAAGCCCCTACACAATAAATACTACATTTTACATACATGCATTTTATGAGTAACTGTTAAAGCAAATAACCTTTTTAATCAACTCAATTTCAGCTGAAGCCAATACTTATTATTAAATTGGAATGTAACTTATGATCTTTTGTTTTTGAGGCTAAATTGATCGTTTTTGTGGAATTTCAGCAATTGTAAGTGAGAAACATACAGCATTTTCCACAAAATGAATAGAGTATAAAATAAAATTTGAAATTGATAAAAAAAAAATTCATAATGGCAGCATTTGAGTTACTTGCAGGAATGAGGTGGTCAGTTAGAATGTAAATGGTATTTGCGTGTTTGAAAGTAGGTGGCTTTTTTTATTTCTAATTTATAAGTCACCTACAAAGAACCTGTCAAAAAACTGGCCACAAGCTTCTGCTAACTAGCCGTAAAATTAAGGTAAAACCAATAGTTTTTTTAAAAAAGATTCAACTACTTAATATGGCTACCAAATATCTGTAAAAATATGTCCAAACAAATTCTATATTTATTATCAATCATAAGTGAAACTCATGTTTTGTATTAATGACAACTGACTTCCACAAGAAAATAGCCAGTTACACTCTCTCTAAAAAAAAAAGCATTAAAAAATTATATACCAGGTTTGAAAAGTATTTGGTTATAAATAGTCTTATTGCTGACAATGTAAATTGTTTTATACAATTTCGTTTTTTGATTCAACATTTGTGCTTCACACTAACTTACAAATATACCTAAACAATTTTTTTTTAAATCATCAAATATCTTAGTCTCTTAATTTGCTGACAACATCAATTTGTTCATAATATTTAGCAACCTTTCTCTCGAAACTTAAAAATAACAAGTTTATGAAGATCTAAAACAAATTTTAATATGAAGGACATTACATTTCTAAGGAACCATTAATCTTAAGATAAAAATTAAGGCATTTTTATTGAATTAAAGTGGGTGCTTTGTAAAGTTACTGTATGGAATTATTTTAATAGGCCCTATTTGATAAAAATTGCATTTTTTTGTACTTAGCATAATTAAGAAATATGAAGCCATAACACTTGCAGTTATGAAAATCTATTTTATACCCTATTGTTCTGTTTTCAGAAGATTAACCCACAGACGCTCAAGCCATTTTAGCAATTGTAAAGTTGTTTTTACATTTTGGAAATCTAAATACTTTTCCTAGGCGTTCACTTTAGATATTTTTATCAAAATTTTAATTCATTGTAAAAAGATAAGCTTTTAAGTTATACCTAAAAATATTAAATAAAAAAAATATTGTAAAATGGAGTTAAAAACTGGATGCCTTAATATAAAAACTGGAGATCACTAGACACTTTATGAGGGTTACTCGTACACACTTTCAACATATTTTTATGAATAGTGGAGAAACTTTAAAAAGCAAGATCTTTATACTAAACTGTTGTCAAAATATTAAAAGTGATAGATACATAATTAGTTCACTTAAGAAACAGAAGCATTGCTTCATGTATACAACTAATTAAAGCTTTAAAGACATTTTGGTAATTTATTAACATTTGCAGGCATCTTTAGTATCATTTAAAAGTAAATACAAATTTAAAAAATAAACTGTATGAAATTTGTCAAATAGTGCATTGCACCACAGTTTCGAAATTAATTTAAACTACCACAATTTTATATATATATATATATGTATATATATATATATATGTATATATATATATATATATATATATATATATATATATATATATATATATATAATGTTTATTATTTAGATGTGCAGTCGTTATTTATTAGATAGGTTCAGTTCTGAAGGTATAAGTCATGGCCGAAATATTATGTTCAAATCCTTTATTGTTCAGGACTTCATAGCAAGACCTCTTTCAGCTTCGAGGTTACATCATGAATCGGTATCTATTACAGAATACTTTAAAAAGGAGAATGCACCTTGGACCCCTCTGATTAATTCATCTCAGTTTTAGTTCGCATTTTTAGGTTTGGGTTTGTATTTTGAAGTGGCTTGGGAGGGAAAGTAGTCACATGAGGTATGGCGACTCATCCGAAATCTAAGAGTGGGATATTACCTCTTCAGATTAAATATGTTGGGTGCTTTGGTACTGAGAAAAGGGCGATATACAAAGTTAAAGGAAGTTAATTAAAGTCATGGTATAATTTTATAGTGGGGAGACGAGTTATAAAATATCTTACATATATATATACATACATATACATAATACATACATATACATATTTCAAAATATCAACTGTATACAACAATGTTCTGCAATTTAAAAGTGAAGTGCCAAAAATACAAACTGCCCCCAAAGCACAGATTGCGTGCATCTAAACATTTAATAGTAATACATTTTATATAACAGTTGAGAATACTTAAAAAAAAGTATTAACCGGAATTTAGTGAAATATTGCCAATATTGAAGTCAGGTTTTCTAGATTAAATTTTGATGATTAAAATTATACTTAAAACTGTATCCATGTTAAACATGGTGATCAATGCACAACCTGTAAATAAAAAGCAAAATTCCCAAACCTGTTCAAAGCCGCCAAGCAGCTCCACAGTGTCCATCTCCGAATTGACCGACATGACATGTAAATGGTGTCCGCTCAGCTCTGCAAGCAAATGAACTAGAGATGACTTTCCACTTCCGGCAGGTCCAACCTGAATAAGGGAGAAAATTTAATGCAGCAAACTTTATAAAAATTTTAAACTTTATAACTTAAATACTGTCAACATGCATAGTAAACTATTTTTTTAAATATGAATTTAAAATGGAAAAACAATAAAACTTTAATTCTCCAGCCATCAGCAAAATAACGAAATTGAGCTTTTTTCGACAGGGTTTTAAATAATACCAGCCACAACAACAAATTGCTTGGGAATTAATCTATGTATCTTAACATCTTATTTTAAAGAAACCGATATAAAGTACAATAGACCTCTGGTCGCAGTGCTTGCTCCAATTTGGAGCCCCCATCCTTAAGTCATAACATCTTATTTTAAAGAAACCGATATTTATAATTTATTTAAAACAATCAAATAAGCAAACAGGTTATTATTAAAAAATATATATAAAAACAGCAAAATACAAGTTTAGATTTTCTAGCAAAATAATGAATTTTTTTTCTGTAAAATATATGAAATGATGCTTGTAATACTGTTAGACTTAATTTTTTAATGCTTTTTAAACTGAAGTTCAATAAAATAGATGTGCAACAGTGTTTATTTCTCCACCACCCGTGTTATTGCCACGAGAGATTTTTTCCTAACAACAGCTTACTTTACCAAACAAAGACCTCTATTACTTGACAGTATCTACACAGGTACATAAAAAAAAAATAGAAATTAGTTAGTTTTTTTTTCAACAAGCCTACAAAATAATATAGCAGCATAACCTTTACTAATAAAAAAAAGCTTTAAAAAAATCCATGGCAGTAAAAATAATTCTAAGGTATAATTTTTTGTTGTTTTTTTACAATTTTTTTCATAAACAGTTAAAAATGGATCTAACCCGTTTAGTATCCAGGGTACTCATATCATCCTCTTCAAAACTAAATAATTGGTTCTCGAGATATCAAACAAAGATCTCTATGAAATTATACTAAAATAGATATAAAATTATTAGGGATGAAACGGATATCCATTACCTATCTGGTATCTGGCTGATTTTTAACTATACAATATCCGGAAGAAAAGTGCCGGATATCCGGATGAATAAAACACTGACGATTTTTTTTATTGACAATCCATTACCTTTAAGTGTTTTCCTGAAAATACTACCAATGTATTCTGCAGTTTCTCTTTTGAATTTTTTCGGGCTTCTTGTTAAAACCTAACCAAGTGTGTTTTAGACACGGTGTGTCACAGAATAGATAGTACTAGGAAGATTCGCTGCAGACATTTGGAACCAACCACTAGCTACCTTGGAGTGTCTGAGTTTTCTGTGGTTGTGTGTAGGGTGCATAGGGACATCTGTATTCATTATATATAAGAAATTATTGTATTCTCCAGTCTAGCAAGAGCTAGTTTTAATGCTTAAATATACTGCAATTTAGATCAGCAACTTGGAAATATTTCGAAATTACATTTTCAAATGCATCATAGTACAGCTCCGACCGTTTCAAAATCAGTATTAATATACACAAAAAGTTTATTAAAGCCCTGTTAAGAGCGCTGTTAAAATAGATTTGCAAGAGTGTTTATTTCTCAACCACCCACGTTATTGCCTTGAGAGGTTTTTTCCTAACAACAGCTTACTTTAAGATAAAAACATAGGACATTGCGTTAAGAATTTTAAAATACAAATACAACGTTAAAAATACGCAATAAAAATCCATCAGACCTGGACATGTTTCAAGAGATACATCTCCCTTCATCAGCAGAAAAAAAAAACTTTTTTTTCTTCTGCTGATGAAGGGAGATGTATCTCCCAAAACATATCCAGGTCTGATGGATTTTTATTGCGTATTTTTAACGTTGTATTTGTATTTTAAAACAGCTTACTTTCTCTACTTCTTTATTCTTCAGTCTAGTAAGAACTAGTTTTCACATTTAAATATACTGTAATTTAGATCAGCAACTTGGAAATATTTCGAAATTACATTTTCGAATGCATCACAGCACAGCTCCGACCGTTTCAAAATCAGTATGAATATATAGGAATAGTTTATAAAAACACTGTTAACAAAAGATCTTTTCATAAAAAAAAAAACTACCGGATATCCTGCAAAAACCAGTTCAGATATCTGGTAATGTCTGCCCAATATCCGGGCAAATATATATACCTACAAATTATTGTAATTAATGTTATAAATTTTTTTTACTATAAACTCAACATAGAACTTGCAAAACTTACCAAAATGGGCATCCAATTCATCTCAATACATTTCATCACCGACTCCAAGGCGGGAAGCTGTTGGGTTGCAATGGCCATCATGCCTGTGTCAGCTACATTTCTACCGATCCTTTCAATAGATGCATGTCCTAATTGTATCGAGTCTTCATACACATGAAGTTCTAAAGGTCGATTTAGAATAGGATGTGGATCCACAGAGTAATTAATTGCTTTATATAGATCGTATACCTAAAATAAAAAATATACATAACATTGTTATATCAGATAGTACAAACATTTTAACATTTCGAAAATCAAATCCTTACAATTTGTTTTTCACAAGTTTGTATCATTAATTCTATATATCATAATAAAAATTTGAATTTAACTTTTCTAAAATAATATTTTTAGAAAAAAGTAAATAAACTAAAACAAGTCTTCATTAATTGTAAAATAACTAAATGTGTTTATGTAATAGATAAGCTAGTTACCTTATACATGCACAGATTTTAAAAATGCACATCACATTTCAACAAAAAATTAATGAGACAATAATTTAAAAACACATCTTTTTAGGGTTTCATAATTTTTTTGGGTCAAAATATCAAATCTTTGTAAAATGAAAAAATAGCCTGAAATCAGTACAATATCATAAGTTAATAGTAAAATCTTACAATATGGCGGAATACTGTACACGGTACTGACAAGCCTTATAAGGGATGCGACGAATATTACTTTTGACATTTGGCCAATTCTTAGCTGAATAGATGTCATAGAAACAGGGCATAAAAACAGGATTTGTAAATAAATATTCGGATTTGAAAAACAGTTTGCTTGTAATTTAAAAAAAAATCTAACTGAATTAAAATAAGTTTCTTTTAAACATACTATTTTTAATAACAATCAGAAATATGCAGCTTTTTTAATCAGTGATTATAATTTAAATATATTCAGAAAAATTACAAAACCTGAACAGTGATTTTTTAAATTTTGATCGGTCATAAATTATATTTATGGGTGAATATTTATCATAAACTATGACGGCTGGAAATCATTGTGGATGGTCAAATACATATCTATCCTCAATTGGACACAGGGTCAATCACCCCCATACTCCTCCTGTAGTTAAAATGTATCCAGCACCCTGAAAATTGATAATTTGGAAAAAATTTATATTTTTCTCACTGTCATCAATCAGTATTCCACAGCAGCAGCCCATGAATCGATTCATCTAAAGATTCATTAACTTATTTCATTAAATCATCTAAAGATTCATTATTATTATTATTAATTATAAGGAATAACTATTATTAATAATAATGAATATCAGATTTAAAAGTATTACTATTCTATAGTAAATACAAATATAATACTACATACATAATATGATAATTTTACGTTCTAAGTATTTGAGTTGTTTACTCGTTATAAAGAATTTAAAAGGAATTTGTTATTCAGCTGATGAATATTCGGTATTCGGCCAAATTCCTAATCCTTAGACATTGTCAGATTTGACATAAACAAGGGGTATAATTTACATGTTTATAGCCAATTCCTCAAATGTTTTTTTTTGTAAAAAAAAAAAATCACTGAAAACTCTCCTGAATTTAGTTTGTTATAAACATTACATTTTTTATTAGAGTATGTCTCGTAAAAAAATTTAAGGGGCCGTAAAATAAACAAGAGTAGTTGAATATGAACAAATTAACTCGTGTTAAAATTCCTAACCCACACAATATTAGACAATAATTATATACATACCATAATTTTATCTTCCGGAGTTCTCATGCGATCTGCATAAATTAACTTCACATATTCCCCAACGTTGAAATCGGAGACATCAGCCTATACAATAGACATTTTAATATTTTAATTATTAGAACAATTATAAGTGAAAACTGTCAATTACAGTGAAATATATTTAATAAAATTAATAATCATTTATTTATCAAATGCTAAATAAATAAATGCATACTAAATAAATGCATACTATATTGGAAATCATTTTTTAAGAACTCTTTGTAAAATAAAGTTAAAGACAGACTGCAACTTGCTTCTAAATGAGCACAAGGTAACTTTGGAACTGTATTTCTAAGAAGGTGAATTTGCTAATATTTGGTAATATCATGAAACATATGGCAACAGCGTTAGATTAATTGTGGAAAAGTTCCATAATAAGTAACATAGATAAAATATTAACTCTTTATTTTATTAAGTTCCATAGTTTCTTCCTTTAAATTTCTTGACTTATCGATTTTCAGTTTGAATGGCCATCTCACTTTATTTTTATCTTACAGAAGAAAATAAATTATATCGGTTTAAGATTTTTATTTTACAATTTTCAGAATATTTTCTTTTACTTCAAACTATATTTGTGAATTCAAACAAAATTACATGAATGAGAATAATATAAAACGCAACATATTTGCGCATAAATTGTGTGTGTGTGTGTTATACATATGCAAGTCGGAGTTCTACTAGTGGTCAAATTATGCACCATAAAAAAAGTGGAAATTTAATTTAATAAAGTAATTACTAGATAATTAAATTATACCATACATATAAAATAACAAAGATTAATCTAGATTTCAACTACAAGTCACATTCAAATTTTTTAATTGAATTATATATTTTAATTTTTAGAATTCGGAAATAATTCTTTATTTATAAAATTTATCTTTTAAGTAGTATTTTTTTAAATGTATATATTATCTTCCTTTAACACTTTATAAGTATTACCAATGTCATAAAAAAATTCACAGTAAAACATTAAAATTATAAACCTTTAAACTTTTAAGTAGGTTATGATTAAATTTGTGATAAAGACCATACCTGATTACTAACTATAGCTTTGCACCATCTAAATACATCTCGTAAATTAAACTCAAATGGAGCACCTTGGCGTCCAAATAATCTTTGATAATTTACTTGGAGATCAATCTAAATAAGAAAATAGCAGTATTTAATACTAGACTATAATTAACATAATAAAGAACAAATTAAGAACAGCAATTCTTCGACAATGACAATGTGTCCTAACAACATTACTTTTTTAGTTATATTCAGTCATTACTGGAAAAGCTGAATAGCAGAATTGTTTCAGCTCATTGAAAAATGAAACATGTTCCAACAATAATAGTACAAATTCGCTAAGCATAAATAAGCCAACTTTTACTCTAATCGCCAAGTTTTATTTAAAACTACTAAACATGTAAGATAATTGACATTAAAAATAATTTGCCAATAACATATATACTAAATTATGGGAACTGAGTTGCCATAACCTTTCAGTAGCGATCACATTTCTAAAATTATTTATAGTACTTCACACAAATCCCTGCATCTAATTAAGAAAAACATGCAGATGGCTCCGAGATTTGTATCCTCTCATCATAGAGGCTTCTGCAAAATGTAATGCGTGTCTACCATGGGCCCTAGCTTTTTTTTTAACATGATTTGTAAAATTGGTGATCGTTTTAATTGAATCAAATATCTTGAAATGTGTATAAAGGTAGATTTGTTTGCAATTTTATCCATGTGGAGATTTAAGTGTTATTTTATATAGTTTAAAACTTTATGTTTTCAATGTCATTCTGGCTTAAGAAATGCCATATATTTAAAAATAAACTTTAATAAGAATTAACCTCAATAATTAGTTTAAAAAAATAGATAAAATAATCATTGCCATTTGCATCCAAACAACTTAAGCCAAACTCAATGCCATGGAAGCCACTCAAATGCAAGGCTATGGATACCCAAGGATAATCCTTAAAAAATGTAAGTAGATCAAGAATTATTGCGACATTTTTTAGATGTGGAGTAGAAGAATCAGCAGTGTTGTTGAATAAGGAAAGAGGCAATTTAATAGAAATGTTCAAGGTTGGTGAGGTGTCATTGAATAATTATAAAGTATTACACAGGGATGGGAAGTGCTAAAGACCAGTTTGGAGCAGCAAAATTTAAGTTTTGGAGCAGAAAAACGACAAATTGTAGCAGCAAAACTGAATATTTGTAGCAGGAACGCAATAAATTGTAGTGTTTTAGAGCAGCAAAATTTAAGTTTTGGAGCAGAAACGCGACAAATTGTAGCAGAAAACTGTAGATTTGTAGCAAGAATGCAATACAACGTAGCAGTGAATTTTAGCATATTAAACAATAAAACGTAGCAGTGAATTTTAGCATATTAAACAATAATTGTAGCAATTAAAATTTGTAACATGCGATTTTAAATCAGATGTGGTACACTACCCAAGGTGTAAAAACCCTTATACCATTTTTTTATGCAATAAATCAAAACCGGTAGAGGCTATAAATGAGACATTTTAAACACAGTTCAAAATATTCAACAAAAATTAGTTTTTAATTAAGAATTATTGAATTTTCAATTTTTTTTACAATATATACTTAATTTTCATATGTTGATTTTTTCCCCCACTGAATTGTGGTTTATAAAAACTAAAACAGTGTTGCAATCTTGCATATATTGTGCATGAAATCTATGAAGAAGGTTGTTACTGTCTAAGGGAAATAAAATTATATAATTTTTTCGAACAAACTTTAGAATTAAAGAGTAATAATTTGATGGAAAACCTACGTTACTACTTATTTTAAGCATAGGAGTGTGGTTTAAACACAAAAATATTTATTAAATAGTATATAAACATTTAAATCAAATATTAATGCCAAAACGAATTGCAAATCCCACAAAAAAAAGCTTTTTTCAAATTGTCCATTGTTATTACATAAAATATAACAAACCTCAATTTCGTAAATAAATAATATTTTTGTTATGGTTAAAACCATAATTGGTTAATTTTTAATTCCTCTTTTATTTAATTTAATTTCAGACTCCCCTAATTGTATTAATTAATTTATGTAATATTGATGTATCCTATTTAATTGTCAAACTTGTACTTGGGAACCTGCACTTTTGATTCCATTTAAGCCCAAACGTAAATTTCCCCCTTTTTCATAACCCCCTAAGAGCTTTTTAGTTGTAAATGGGGTGATAACCCCTGTCTGAAGTCTTTTCCACCCTTTTGGGTCCCCACATCGGCCTCTCCTCCTGTATCATGTTACACATCTGGGGTCTGGTATGTCAGTTTGACTTCGTGTTTTTGAGACCGTTTTACGTACTGGTCTGGAATTGTGTTTAACTGTAACCGAAGTTGTAATTTTAAATTCTCTGATTGGCTGAGAGGAAAATTGATGTGCTAGTTTTGAGGGATCTGGCAAGGAGGTTTTGGCGATTTATTGGTAAGCGCACCTTTTGACGTGACTTTTTAACGCATCTTTCGAAGCCTCAAGACGTACAGGAGTGTAGCTCCCGTCTTATAAACGCGGACCGTGTGTCCTTTTTCAAAACCCGATGGGTTAACATCGTGCAATAGCCGCCGATGCTGGGTTAGAAGAATTATTTAACCGCCGCCACCAACCTCAACGATGCTCGAGAGTCGCCCATTCCAGTAGATGTTGCCGGGTTAACTGCAATAACCCCAACCACCCATCGACGTAGCACCCAGAGGGATGTTCCCGTCCTCTGCCGTTACCTCTGATGTCAGCCCTGGACGCCTCCCCCATCACCCGTCAGGCCCGTGATCCTCGCCCAGAGAAGGTCCCATCCACCAACCACCTCTGAACTGGATTTCTCTGCTAGACGACCACCACTGGCTGACGCCCTTTGACCGACCACCTCTGAAGCTGACATCGGAGTTGACACTCCGTCGAAGGATGTGCCAAGTACCACCCCCCTTTTTGTCCACCTCCCAATCTTGGACACTTAGTATGGCCGTAGCGGCTTGGCCATGTTTTCTTTTTTTTGGGGGCACTCGTATTGTATTCGCCTTGATCTCCTGCCACATCTCTCTCGACGAAATCAGCTGAAGGTAGTAATTTTTAATTTTAGTTTACCCTCCCTCTTTTAATTTATTTAGTTTTAACTTGTTTGGCTTTTTGTAAGGTTCTTAAGTGTTCCGTTCCTTTCGTTTATTTTTGTGTCTATCATTTCATCTCACAATTGAAATGAAATTTTTTTACTTGTTTATCTTTAAGTGTATACGCGCTGCTTGTATTTTTGCTCTTTCTTATGGAATGAGTTGAATTTTTTTTTGAGGTATCTTTATTATTTTTTTCAATTTCAGGTTGGTGGTTTTGCGAGTCTCCCTTTTAGTTTGTGATTTTTTTTTGTTTCTTTCTTGCATTTTAGCTGGTCTTTAGTGCTTATTTTTTTTTTCCATCTTGGATCCATTTAAAATTAAGTGTTTTCTTAAAAGTTATCCCTCCTTTTTGTACTCCTTAACTTCCTGCCTGTGTATTGATGTTTTTAATCGTATTCCTTATTTTTGGGTTTATTGGGTATGTTGTAAGCTATTTTTTCCAGTAGTATTTACAATCTGTATTTCGTGTTTTTATTTTTAGGTTGATTGCTTTTGCAATTTTTTTTTTCTTCTTTCGAGCAACTGTTTCATGCACTGTCACTGGTTCTCTGGGATTTTTTCCGTGGGTGTGGTCCTACCTTGGTTTGATTTGGTTACCCTGGGAGATGGTTAATTGTTTTCTTTTGGGAGTTTTAATTTTTTTATACTTTTCTTCTTAGAGTAAGTTCTGATTTTTAATTGTTGTTTTAAAAAAAAAAAAAAAAAAAAATTTAGGGTTGCCATCCTCAGACTTAAATTGTTAATTCTCGGTTGATTTTAGCTTGTAACTATTTAATCATTTTTTAGTTTTAAGATCATTGTTGACTATCTGTAATAGCATTGTTTGATAAGATTGATTTGCTTGTAATTATTTTGCTTAAAACCTAAATTGCTTCAAGGACTCTAACTAAGCAATAGGTTGAATTTAATGTTGTATTTCTGATTTAATTAATTGTTAATTTATTTTAGTTACTGTAGGGCCTCTAATTTTAAGATGTTTGAGTTTAACTTTTAGATTTTCTCGTCCGGTTAAATCCCATTTGTCTTTGTTATGCATTGTGTGACCTTATTGTGTTAGTTTTTAAAGTTTTGCCATATTTGTGAACACCCCATGTAGGGGACGATAATTTTTGGTGGGAGAGTCTGTTGCTGTTTACTTTTTGACTAGATCTGTGTTTTTATTCTTGTGAAAAAAAAGTTAATTCTTAACTTTTTTTAAGAGGTACGCGTAGGGAATGTTATGGTTAAAACCATAATTGGTTAATTTTTAATTCCTCTTTTATTTAATTTAATTTCAGACTCCCCTAATTGTATTAATTAATTTATGTAATATTGATGTATCCTATTTAATTGTCAAACTTGTACTTGGGAACCTGCACTTTTGATTCCATTTAAGCCCAAACGTAAATTTCCCCCTTTTTCATAACCCCCTAAGAGCTTTTTAGTTGTAAATGGGGTGATAACCCCTGTCTGAAGTCTTTTCCACCCTTTTGGGTCCCCACATCGGCCTCTCCTCCTGTATCATGTTACACATCTGGGGTCTGGTATGTCAGTTTGACTTCGTGTTTTTGAGACCGTTTTACGTACTGGTCTGGAATTGTGTTTAACTGTAACCGAAGTTGTAATTTTAAATTCTCTGATTGGCTGAGAGGAAAATTGATGTGCTAGTTTTGAGGGATCTGGCAAGGAGGTTTTGGCGATTTATTGGTAAGCGCACCTTTTGACGTGACTTTTTAACGCATCTTTCGAAGCCTCAAGACGTACAGGAGTGTAGCTCCCGTCTTATAAACGCGGACCGTGTGTCCTTTTTCAAAACCCGATGGGTTAACATCGTGCAATAGCCGCCGATGCTGATGCGGGGTTAGAAGAATTATTTAACCGCCGCCACCAACCTCAACGATGCTCGAGAGTCGCCCATTCCAGTAGATGTTGCCGGGTTAACTGCAATAACCCCAGCCACCCATCGACGTAGCACCCAGAGGGATGTTCCCGTCCTCTGCCGTTACCTCTGATGTCAGCCCTGGACGCCTCCCCCATCACCCGTCAGGCCCGTGATCCTCGCCCAGAGAAGGTCCCATCCACCAACCACCTCTGAACTGGATTTCTCTGCTAGACGACCACCACTGGCTGACGCCCTTTGACCGACCACCTCTGAAGCTGACATCGGAGTTGACACTCCGTCGAAGGATGTGCCAAGTACCACCCCCCTTTTTGTCCACCTCCCAATCTTGGACACTTAGTATGGCCGTAGCGGCTTGGCCATGTTTTCTTTTTTTTGGGGGCACTCGTATTGTATTCGCCTTGATCTCCTGCCACATCTCTCTCGACGAAATCAGCTGAAGGTAGTAATTTTTAATTTTAGTTTACCCTCCCTCTTTTAATTTATTTAGTTTTAACTTGTTTGGCTTTTTGTAAGGTTCTTAAGTGTTCCGTTCCTTTTTTTAATTTTTGTGTTTTAATAAATTTGTTTTCTTTTGGTCACAATTTTTAGTCTTGTGTTTTTGTCTGTTCTAAACTATACGATCACGCCAGGTAAATTCTTAAATTAAACAACGATTAATATTATCGTTCTTCTTTTCTTTCTTTTTATAGTAGGTTTTATTTAACCCGTAAAAGTAACTACAACATTTTCAACTAAGAAATAAAGACCCTAAAACTGTATTTTGCTATTTACATCTCTTTTATACTGTTAAGCTTTATGAGACCATTTAAAGGCAATTAAAAATATTTAACCAAAAGAGTTTTTAATTAAGAATTAACCAATTTATACAATATATACTTAAATTTCGATTTTGAATTTTTTAGTAAAATGCAGTTTATACAATAAACCAAAACACTAACAAACTACAATATCGCATACATTGTGCATGAAAAAGACAATTTAGAATGTCACCACTGTCTAAGGGATATAAAATTCCTTAACTTTTCCACACCAACTAGATTTATTAAATAGTAATAAATTTATAGAAAACATACCTTGCTATATTTTAAGCATGTTAATATAAATCATTAAAAATTACACTTAAGTTACTATCTTAAAAATTAGTTTAATAAGAAATTTGAAAACTTTTAAAAAGCTAAATAAAAGCCATTTTTGTTTTGTTTTGTTTTAAGTTGGAGGGTTGTTAGAAAGAAAAGTTTCCAATAAAAATAATTAATTTAATAAAATATATGAACATTTAAACAAAAAAGATTAAATTGGAATTTTAATTCTATCCAAACAAGAAGAAACAAGATTTTTTTTTTTAAATCCATTTTTATTACTGAAAATTACAAGTCCTAAATTTCAATTTCGTGAATTAAATTATATTTTCGGAAAATGTAACGTAATTTTGTTAAGTAGTGCAAAACAAATCATGATAAAACAGGAAGCAGTGAAATATAATGAACTTGTATATCGGATACAAAAGGATTGAAAGTCTTCCAACGGAGATCGCAGCAGATCGCGTTTAGCGAATTTCTACAAGTTCAAGGTTTTCATGAATGAAAATATAAAACAAAAGAGTGCCAAATAAAAGTTGCATTCGGCAGATGCGACGTAATTATAGTTATAATCATTCATCTCAACTTCAGAGTGATATCATCCCCGTTTGACGAAGGTCGCAAATATTTCTACATATTCAAGATACTAAATTTTTGTGAAATTATCTGTTTTTTTTTTTAGATTGAGCATCAATTTTTCATAAAACATCAAACGAACTGAAATTTTCCAATGATCAAGTGTCTTTTAAACAAATACCCTTGACTAAAAATTCGGACAAATCTCAAAAAGTTATTACCTTAAATTTTACAATTCACAATTATTCCTACATGTTAAAAGATGCTCTATTCTTTTAAAATTCTCAGTTTTTCAAGATTGAGCATCGATTGTGCACAAAAAAAAAAAAAAAAAAAACGGTCCGATATTCCAATGATAAAATGTGCTATGACAATTAAATGCCCTTGTCTAAAAAGTTGAACATCAGGAATAAAGTCCTTTTTAATGACGCGAAATTATTCCATTTACGCATTTCTCTGCTTGATGTATAGCATGTTTATACTCCATTCGTACCTTACATTTCTACAAATACTATTTTACTTGAGAAAATGTGCTTAAATTTTCTCCCGTCTCCTCTTTCTAAGGTTGTCTTAACTTCGTTTATGGGCAGACAAACGGGCACCAAGACTTGGCGCACGTGTTTAACAAGGATTTAAAACAAAATTGGCGCAGAATCGCACATAAATGTGGTTTTGTAGCAAGTTGGCGCTGGATACCACTTTTGGCGCTCTCTGGCGCAGAATTCCCATCCCTGTATTACAAGAAAGTCAATTCACGAATGAACATTTATTTTTAAAATGTATATAGATCACGCTTTTCGTCAGAAAGAGAGGTGTTCTTGCGTAGCAAGGCCCCTGGGAGGTGAAGCCCCCTAGTACTTAAAATAATTAGATTTAAAAAATAATGGAGTATTTTTAATGGAGTAATGTAAATAATAAAATGGAGTATTTTTATAAATTTAAAAATTGGGTGCAATGTTTGAAAACTTGAGATTCCTGGATGCTAGTCTACGAGCATCAGGGGCTTAAGAACAAAATAAATCAGTCAACAGAACTATTATTATTTAAATATTAAATAGAAATTATTTAATTACTATAATTTTGTAAGAACCGCTTTCAAAGGAATTTTTAGGAAATAAAAATATAAAATATCAAAATTTAATACGAAAATTTTCAAAAGATTTTTTTGGTGGGATTTGAGAACCTTTTGGCAATCAAAAAAGCACATTTTCATAGAAAAAATAACTTGAAATCTATAAAAATGTAAGAACTCATACAAAATTATTAAAATTCGTACATTGTATGAAGAATCTATAAAAATTGACAAGAATGTTATACTAGAATAAATATTTTTTTTAAAGTTTAAAAAAAAAAGACTTTTCAAAGATTAAAAAATATCAACTTATCAGCTTCCCTTTAAATTCCAATACAGATAATAATTTAAATTCATTAACAACAAAAAATTATCAAACAGTTTAATAAATACCTCATGATTAAATTTGATCATTCTGAGTATCAGCTGCTCAGGAATTTTGGAATATATTTGCTTTGTGATAAAAAGAAGATCGGTATGGCCCATTGGTTTTATATAAACCTGGAAAAGAAACATGATCATTTAGAAAGGCAGAGAATTTCAAATTGTATCTAAAATTTATTTGGGATGTAATACTTACTTGCAAATTATATCACTACAAATGTACAACATGTTGAATGTTAAAAGAAGAAAAAAATCTTTAATTAATTTTAAAGCTTACATAAATTTTACAGAAATAACCCAAGTTGTGGTAAAAGGTAGGCTTTACTTAATATGTTGAGTATCTGAAAATAGTTGGCCATTTAATTGCTATGCAATTCCCACTTTTACGTTTTGATTAGGTGTGTGTGGATTGGCAAAGTCTTTTTCTCCACACCTGTACTTGGAATCATTTGATGGAAGGTAAAAGTGAAGGAGATTTATAGCATAAAGTTTGTTGGAATCTGCACTTTTATTTCTTGATGCATTATATTTTATTTGGTATTTATGTTAATCCATATTGATTGATTTATCTGCAAGTCAAGATAATAGCATTGCATAAACTACAGTAGAAAGTCTGAAATCCTAAATTTCTGGGACTTAAAGATTTTAAAACAACACTTTATCCATAAACGTTTCATACTTTCTGTACAAAAGGTAGTCCAAATTCCTGACCGTAATCGAATTTTCACAAAACAAATTTTAATTTTCTTTTGGTTCACATGGATGCAAAAACTAAGAAATCAATAAAATATAATTGCTAGCCACTATATTTTATTAGGGCCAAAATGCATAAAAAAATTGCTGAATTAATAATGTTGTACTATTACTCATAACATTAATAAAGTAAAACTGGATTTTTTAACATTCAACACATTTTGGGCTTGTCCATTTTGAGTGCCAAGGGGAGTGGTGATTTGGCAAGGCTCAAATAAATGCATGTCAATGAGGTAAAGTTGCTGACTAAAAATACTGTTGAAACATTTCATTCTTGCAAGCATAGAATAAGTGCTAATAGAAAAAAAAATATGGCAGCAAATACTGAGTTGTCTTTACTGTCAAATTGTTTAATTTATTTTAATAAAAATGGCTTTCAAACGGAACTCCAAAAACAATTTCGACAATTTCTGAAAAACATTGCTAGGAAAACCTGAAAATACGCACGTGGGTAATAGGTACAAAGGTATGTCAAAGAGCATTTTTCATTCTAATGCACTGATATCTATAAAATAATATTATAGCAAAAATTAAGAGTGTTGCTTACTTGAGTGAATCGATTTAAAAAGGATTTAGGTAGTCCCTTGCGAGATCCACCTTGAGAATAAGGGTTTTGGCAACCAAATATCCTTGTTGTGTATTTGTTCAGCGAGATCGTCTGACCCAACTCTGCAATAAAGATTTCACTTCGGTGGTCAAGGCAAGCGTTCAATCCTTCCAGGACAGACTGAGATGCCAAATTAAGCTAAAATAAAAGTAAACATTTATATTAATTATTTAGAAAATATTTATTAAAAATATTTGTTTGTTTTGTGTGTCTTTACAAAGAGGAAGTTATATGCCAATTTCAAGAGATAAATAAAGTTTATAAGATACGATAGTTATATAAAGTATGTAAAATAATCATATTATAGTATTAAATTATGTAAGAAAAAAAATTACTCTTAGTAAAGCTTGTAATTGTATACAATCATAGCACTTATACAATCATTAATCTAGCTTTCAAACTGAACATTGAAGAAATATTCGGTTTCATATTTGCATTATTTCAAAACCATTGAGCAAGTTTTATAAGATAATGCTGGGTAGAATGTAAATAAGTACTGACTTTAACTATTGGGGCAAATATACAGATAGATAACCTGAATATTCCACATACAAGAAACATTTCAAAATTATTCTCATATAAAAAATGCTTAAAGAGTGTTCAAAGAGTAGACTTTCACTTAAGCGAAGAGCCTCAAATACTAATCAGATCACTAACAACAGCAGGTGCGATTAGATTCGAGGAAAAAACATCTATTCTTTACAATGAAGTGGTGGTTCAATGAATGTTCATAGCTTTTAGGTGCAATGTAATTCAGGTTTAACTTACTTCATCAAGCAAAATCCAGTGACCCTCTTTCAAGGCTTGCAACAGTGGACCATCACGCCAGGCAAATTCTGCGGCTTCTGCCCCTTCTACTGGCAGATCAGCTCCAAAAAGATCAGACACATCCTAACAACAACAAAAATATAATAACTGGAAAATTTAATATTAACCTCAAGCATTGATTTAAAAAGATATATATAATAAACCTTATACAGGGTTGCCACACAACATCAATATTAAAATTCCCCGACTTTTACAGGTTTTCTGGAGGGTTTTTAAAAAATTCCAGAATGTGAAATACATGAAAAGTAATGTTTTTTTTTTTTTTTTTAAGATTGACGTGGATACCTATAAAAATAAAGTGCCTGTAAATAATAGCCTATCAAAGTATTAAAAACAAATTGAGAAATTATCATTTTATAAATTTATAGTGAAAAGAAAATTTAAGTGATAGCAAGAAAAGGAATTTGACAAGGCACTTTCCGCTAAAAAATTTAGAAAAATTCCCCGACTTTTCCAGAAAAGTTGAGAAATTGTTCATTTTTCCTGGCATTCTCTGACTTTCTAGGTCATTTTCATTTCCCCTGACAATTTCAAGTTTTACAGGTGAGTGGGAAACCTGTTATAGAATAACTGGTATATACTGAGAGATGTACTATGAACACTACATACATATCACTAATTGAAAATAATTACCGTTTGTTCAGACAGATTTATCCGGACTAATTTATGACCAGAAGCTTTAGCAATGGCATCAATTAAGCTGGTTTTTCCAACACCTGGGCTGCCTTCTAGTAATATCGGTTTGGGTAGCTGCATAGCACGCAATACGCGCAAAGCATTAGCTTTAGTTGCTTTCGCTCCAAGCTCATAATCATGCACTTCAAGATGCGGAAATGGCCCTATAAATAATAAACCATCGTATTTGTAATAAGAAATGAACTCACAACAAGGAACATTTAAAATGCTATTAAAAAGGTACATATTCTTTTTTTTTCAACTAAAAAATAAGACGTTTATAAGGACTATCAAAGAACCCAAAAAACATTATAACGACTAATCGCGTAGTTTAATTTTTATCCTTCATTAATACTGGATTTGTATACATTTTATTGGAAATTATTCCACCAATAAAATGGATAGACGGATATAAAAAAAATAAACTAGGATTTGAAATCAAAGACCACTTATTAGAGTCTAAAAATAACATTGCTACAAACACTCAAACTATGATTGAGTTTATTATCAATGAGTTTATTTTGCTCCAAATCAATTAAATTAGTTATTTTTTTTTAAAAATTCAAAGTCCATTAAACTAATAAAAAAAAAGACTTTATTTAATGGAGTTTACATACCACCTAAATGTTGTCAATAATGAATTTATAGTTAAGAAACATAGAACCATTCAGCAAATAAAATTTGTGGCATTATTTTGGATTATTCCATTCAATAATCCTTAGGGAAAAGGGAGAAAATGTTTTTTCATATCATGCTACTTGTACTTTTCTATTTCATTCATTCCTATTTTAAGATTCTTAAAGTAAAATATTTTTAGTATGTTCTTTTATTAAAAATAAATTATATTCAAATGAATGAGAAGTGGAACTTATGCGCAAAAAGTAATTTTTGACTGAATACGAGATCACATTTTGGAGTCTTGTTAATTACTTATAATATTATTTATTAAAATTACACAAAATATCTAAACTCCCAAAAGATTATCGATCTTTTCAATTTTAGATTAAATTGAAAATAAAATATATGAGGGTGGGGTGAAAAGTTTCTGGCCTGACCCAGAGATGGCGCCAGCAAGCTTAATTTGTTACTCTAATTGGACAGTACAATCCCTGACTAGCTTCTATAATAACTTTCAGGTCGATTGCTCTGTTAGTATATGTTTGGTATGGTGTTGAATACGATATCTCGTTTATGAGGGTGGGGTGAAAAGTTTCTGGCCTGACCCAGAGATGGCGTCAACAAGCTTAATTTGTTACTCTAATTGGACAGTACAATCCCTGACTAGCTTCTATAATAACTTTCAGGTCGATTGCTCTGTTAGTATATGTTTGGTATGGTGTTGAATACGATGTCTCGTTTATGAGGGTGGGGTGAAAAGTTTCTGGCCTGACCCAGAGATGGCGTCAACAAGCTTAATTTGTTACTCTAATTGGACAGTACAATCCCTGACTAGCTTCTATAATAACTTTCAGGTCGATTGCTCTGTTAGTATATGTTTGGTATGGTGTTGAATACGACGCCTCGCTTGCTTAAGTGAAGATGGAAAAATTGGAGAATTGTACCTTCATCAAATATTTCTATTGGAAAGGATTAACACAACTTCAAATTAAACAAGAAATGGATTCAACACTGGGGCTCTTCATCATATTCAACAAACAGTGGGTTTCTGAATTTAAGAAAGGTCGCACGAGCACTGATGATTACAACTTCCGAAATTATAGAGAAAATTCATAAAATAATAGTAGAGGACCACAGATTGAAAGTGAGTGAGATAGCCGAGACTACTGGGATGTCAACTGAACGTACATGCAAAATTTTACATTAACATTTGTGCCTAGAGAAGCTTTGTGCTAGGTGGGTGCCGCGTTTGCTAACTATCGATCAAAAGTTGCATGGAAAGTCATCAATGCTGTAAAGGCGTGTTTTGAAGGACTCGACAAATTGAGGACTCGTTCTATAAAAATGGTATCACTGCATTAGAGCACCATTATGAAAAATGCATTTTCCTTGATGGAGATTAGGTTAAAAATTAAAATAACAAAAAATAATTTAGTTTTTTTTGTTTATTAAGCCAGAAACTTTTTGTCCCACCCTCGTATTATATCTAATGTTGTAAAGTATGAATTAAATTTAGTAATTTTACAAATCCAGTAGAATTTGTATAATAATTCCAGAATTTGTGTAACATAGATGTAAACCTTAAAACACATTTTATATGCTTAAAATACAATAGCCAATACTAAATATTTGTTAATGAATTTTTAAAAAAAAATCTGATGGCTTGTCCCATTTTGGGATATTTACTGTGTTTTAATCAAGTTTTTCCACCTCATTCTTACCAGGTCGAATATTAAATGGTCCAATGCCAAACTGTATACCCAGTGGCGTTACTGATTGCCCAATGTTGAAGTCATCGAACTTAGTAGTATTTTCAGGTGTGATTAAAGCAATAGCAAGAAGATCATTAAGTCCTCCAACTTGTGTTCCAAGGAAATTAAAGAATGTTCTCTTTATTTCTATCATTTCCTTCCGATCTTCTACACCTGTTTGACCTATACATAAAAGACAAATACATCAAGTGAGCTTGTGCATACTTAATAAAATAACTATATTGCAAAACAGTAAATGAAGTATTTATTGAAAAACCTGCATCAATATACCATAAAAAATTAAAGAGACAGCTTTCTAACACGCATTCAATAACCTTTAAAAGGGAAAAATATAATTAATTATAACTTTAAAGCTTTACGCTGTAGCATTTTTTTTATATAATTGACACAACATGTTTGTAAATACCCATCAAACCATACATTTGTAAGTACTCCTAGATATCAGTGATCCAAATACCAATTTTTAGTGCAACTAATTTTCTCAACTGTTTAATGACACATAAAACATACTGCAAAAATACATTCCAATAACCAATTGGGGATAAATCAAGCCTAGTACTTTTACGGTATTACCATGGACTGTTACATTGGAAGGTGGTTGTTCCAGAAAATTAATCTAAAAAAACTCTTCTTTGCATAGAGACGCCTACCATTGTGGGGAAAAGGTCTATTGCCCCCGATTTTTCTCTACATTTCCTACACACATGACAACCAAAAATAAAATACATTTGGACAAAAATTTGAAAATAAAAATTGACTAAAACTTTTTTGCTGTTTAAAGCAAACTTTAGAAAAAGATAAACATAAAATTAAAGTGAAATTATGCATACCTGAACCGAGGCCATCTAAGAATACAAGGGAAGCTCCGTGGAGATATGCTTCAGAAGGCTGTGTACCAATTTCAACCATTCTATTGATGAACTGCACCCACGTTAAAACATCTCTCAATGTAATTGGAGTCCTAGAATAAAACATTTGTAAATATATGAAGTTTTTACTCCTTTGTGGGATATGCATATACCAGGAAAAGCACATTTTATTTCGGTACTTAAATATTTATAAACTCATTATTAGCCTAAAAATAGTTTTTAACCAGTTTTTTAAAAATAGAGAAATGAGAAAACGCACACCGTTATTTCAACTTAATAACAAATATACACAAAATTCATTTTAATGCGACTTAGGTGCGCATTTAAATCTTAATTAAGTGCTATATATTAAATCTTAATTTATTCTTTATATTAAGATTTAGTATAAAGAATAAATTTGACACCATAATTATTGTTACGCAGTGTAATGTTCTTCACAGTTCCAAGCAGTTGACTTTAGTTTAGAAGAAGAATTGTTCATTAAAATGCAATTCATTCCCGAATTAAAGCAATCATCACTTATAATAAACAAAGGTAAAATGGCATTTTCACATCAATATTTAATGCACAGCATCATGCCTCCGATCAAAGAATAAAACACCAAACTACACTCACGCCAGTAACGTGATAAGTACCGGTCGAGAAGGAACACGCTGTTGCCAAACATTTTATACAGACAACATTACAAAACTCATCCCACCTAAACGGCACTTTGTGGTGGAGGTTTCGGTCAATCGAACGAACGACCAACCAACAATATTATCATAGACTCAACAATTATCACTTAAACCAATTAAAAATTGAGCTAGTAAACCCTATAGTTTGCTAATAAAAATTTTCATGCAAATATCTATTACTTTTGTTCTTTTGACACTTATAAACTACACACATTTTGAAAAGTCAATATAAAAATAAAGAAAAAGAACTAACATATATGAAGCTTATTCATGGTTTATACAGATTTTCAAAAGTAAAAATTAAGTAGTTCTTAAGGACTTTTTAAGGACCTGTCAATAATTTTTAAGGACCTCTTATATATATTTTTGGCGCTGTTGTGGAGAATCACATTTTTTGGAGCAGAATTTTCATCCCTGTAAAAGTTAAAGCTGTATTTCTAGAATGAGTATTGATTCTTCATAAAATAACAGAGATTTTCTAACGATGAACTGTCGTGTATCATAATGAAATACCATTGACTAAAAAATCGGACAAAAGAGAAAAAAATTTCGCTTTTTTTTTCTGACACAAAATCTGTCCATTCATGCCCCATGAGAATTAGGAAAACAACTCTTGTTTGATAAAAATTAAGGACCAGAGTTGAAAATTAAGGACTTAAAATTAAGGGCCTGTCTAAATTAAGGACTTTTAAGGACCGTGCGAACCATGTTATTATATAATTTTACAAACTAAACAGGCATAAAACCAAAAAGAAAGTAGACCATCGCAACTAATGAAATTTCATACTTTGAAAAATCCCATTTAAATACTTACCACCTTGTAAAAGGATTGTTACTGTAAAAATCCATGAACTCAGCAATCCTCCCTCCATAAGTTTCTGCAAATCGAGGTATCCTAAGGTTATGGACCACAATCTGAGTAACTGACTGCACAGATACGTCACTTGGGCACCAAATTTCTGTAAAGCGATTGCGCAAAGCAGGGGATAGCTGCAATAAATGATTGAAAATGTTAGAATATTTAAAACCTAACAGTTGAAAAGTCCCATTTATAATAGCAAAGTGCAGCGGTGCTGAGTTAAAAGTTTAAAATCCTACTAATAATTAACGAAGGTAAAATAAATTCAACTCATATAAAACTAAGTCATTTATTTAAAATATAAGTCATTCCAGCAATTAAATTAACAGTTTACAACTTACAACTACTAAAGGAAAAATGCCGCGGCATGTGGCTTGACATCTTATGAAATAATAGCAGCTAATGGCTGCGGTAGACATCCATGATGCGATCGGAAATTCACGATCGAATGAGCATGCGGGTTGTTTGTTTGGTTTGTTTAATTAACGTTGCACTAGAGCTGCACAGTGGGCTATTGGCGAAAGAATGAGCATGCGAGTGCGGAAAATGATAAGACAGTCTGCAGAACTGACAAGTGCAGAACTACAGCTCAGCAACTGACAGAGAATGAAGTTAGTTTGGATCCTAATATGCCCACTTCATTTACATAATATGGCACAGTTAACAGCAGTTACATTTGCATATAATATTATAAAATCATACAAGTATTTTACATAAAGTAAATGTATTTGTTTTACTTTATGTATAAGGCAAAAACATAGACAACACTTCAAAAACTGATCAACTATTATTTATATGTGATCAGGTAATAATAAATCTGTTCTGATCTGAAAAAGATCGTTTTTGGAAGAGATTTATTCCAAAGTGAAGTGAAGTGATCTCTGGATTATTTGTCAACAGATCCAAAAACGTACGAGCTACATAGGGAAAAATTATACAGAGTGAAAAACGGGCCAAAGGTAAATAACTAATATTTGCACCTTTTTCCTAACAGAAAATGTATTGGTAAGAAACTATTCTAAACTACTCAAGTAATAAAAGATACAAAAAATATATACTATTAGGAGATTTAATTTTTTTTAAAAATCAGCTAAGCGCAGGAGTCACAAGAGTTTGGTACCTTCATTGACTCTTCAGCCTGGACCTAGGTATATTCAATAATCACTATTTTATTTCTGACTTTTATGGGATTTATTTAATATAAAACAAAAATGGGCTGATTGGTTTGTTTAATTAACGTCGCACTAGAGCTTCACAGTGGGCTATTGGCGACAGTTCGGAGCCTGTCTCGAAGGAAAGAACGATGCCTGGTATTTTTGAACCATGGTCAGACGACGAGGGCAACACCTGAGCTGGCACCCGACGCAACCTCAATAGGCATCAGGACATTGGACCCCGATCAGATTTATCGTGCACCGGTCCCGTATACACGCCAGTATAATTTGTTGGATGTTCTGGACGACTTTCTAGTATTTTTGTAGCGAAGCTGGCAACCCTCCGATCGAAAGATCACTACTTTTTTACTTTTCTTTGTGAAGTCCATCGCACGGATTCGAACCACCACTCCTCTGATTAGTAGCCGAACGCCTTATCCACTGAGCAACTGGGGTTCTCAAAAATGGGCTGAAATTATTGAATTCTAATTTCCTTTGCATACTTTCAAAATAATTTGGCTACCTGATAACTTCACACAAAAATAAATACCCAGCACCAAACGAAGTTCAAACAAAAATGACCTCATTGATTATTTTTATCAATAAACTGTTAACATTTATAGACTCAGTAATGTAATGCATGTTATTTTACAAGCATATAAATTTTGTTTCTGCAGTTTGTTTACTTTTAGGATACTGCTCAACAAGTATGAAAATACAGACATTTGCCCTTTGGTAAATAAAGAAATATCAAATATAATTACTTCTTTTTTTCCATAGTCACCTCCAGGATTCATTGTGGCAAAAAAGTAAAATGGGTCTACTGCTTGTATTTCTGAGTCCATGTAGTTATCGAAACTCTTTTCAGTCAAAAATAGTTTTTGCTCAGGTTCTAAAACACTGTTAAGCCTTTCAAGGACAGAATGATCCGCAAGGGATATTTCATCAGCTAGGAAGAAATTGCCTTGTGTCATTGCTTTAATGAGTGGTCCATTCTGCCATTCAAATAACTGAGTCTCCTAAAAAATAAATCAATTTAAACTATATTAATGAAAGCCAAACTAGTAGCTAGTTTTACCTAAAAAGTTGTTTATCAATTTTTTTATCATTTACTAAATCAAACTCTTATTGTTTAAAGTTTTTATTAGATTCTAGTTTAATACATCATTTTTTTTAACTTATTAATATCCTATATGTTAACATAGAATAAGCAATTTCAACTAATTCTGAGAATTACATGTAGTGAACTTTTTACTATTTTCAGATAATTAAACGCGGTTCATAGTTATTTAAAAAAGTAGAAATTAAGTCATTCTTAAGAACTTTTTAAAGACATCTCAGCTTTTTATAAATCAAATATCAAAATGTCTTAAAGAAAGGACAGAAAACAAGAATCATTATATTCTTCATATCATATAAATATGCTCCATAAGTATGTATGGTTACCAAATTTAAATTTGTGGCTAATTTAACTTATTATTTGGAACTTTATTTAAGATCCAACAAAGGACTTTAAAAAAAAACTTACTTTATAAAATGGTTATTAAATTTGACAAATGATAATTTTTTGTTATGATTTTTTTTTAATAGTTAATATTCAATTAATTAATATTACATTAAGGACCTATTGTAATTGAGTAGTTCTTAAGAACTTTTAAGAACCGTACAAACCCTGTTATAATAATATACAAATATAAATGAACCAATACAAGTATCATGATTTTTAATCCATTCAAATTCTTAGTATCTTAACTAAATAATGTATTACTTGAACATATAAAAAAGGTATATTTACCCTCCTCTTTGCATCTCGAACAGGGCGCAGTCCACCTAAGAAGTCTGCGGCCTCAGTATGCATATGGCAATTCACAGAATATAAAGTTTTGCAAAAAATCTTCGCAAACACTTGACATATGGTAGTTTTGCCGCACCTAAAAAATACATTTGAAATACTTGTTAAATATCCCTGGTAACATTTTACCATTTAGATAAAGAAAAAAAAAATTGTAATCATAAAACTATTTTTAGGTTATGCATACAAATCTATACATGGAGTTTTTATACGAGAGGTATGATTGCAATTTTATTTTGATGACATAACAAAGTAAAAATTTGCTTTTAAAACATGGAACTTTAACCAATACATTCTTACAAATCAAAATGTTGTATTGCAATATATTTTATCAAATAGAAGGGTGTACATGGAAGTTAATTACATACACATTTTTTATTTATATATGTGGGTTGGATTCAAGATGCATTGCAATTGTCTTAAAAACATTATAAAATGGGACATACATTTAACTTTAAAAAGGGAAAGAAATGAGGGGCATACATAACTTTATGCTTATTACCAAGATAACTGAGGACTAGAAATGGAAAACAACCTAAGTACCAAAAAAAAAAAAAAATCGAAAATCTTTTTTTTACAGAAAAATTTTTTAAAAACCAAGTTAAACAAAGTGGAGAACGCAAAAAGTGCGAACCCCAGTAGTAATAGTTCGATGAACGTCCTATTAGCGGAGAATGCCCTAAATACCAGGTGCGAGTGTGTTTCATTTTTCGGCTCTCCTGAAAAAATTTCTTTTTTGGACTCGGGTCGTTTTCCATTTACAATCCTCAATTAAGGAGCCTAATAATTCACTTCATAACATTTTCATATGTAAAAAATATGAAAATGTAAAAATATGTTTAAAACAAATGATAGAATTTCCCGATCAAAACGTTAAGTTAATCATAAGAGAAAGAGGGGGGGGGAATGCCGCAATTAAAAATTAATTACATAAAAAATTACTAGCTAAACATTTAAAATTAATTTTCAATTTTACCAAATACAATTCTTTAACTCCAATTCAAAATGCATTGTGAAATTCATCAATATTTCTATATTGAGAATCAATAACCTTGCACCAGGTAACAATAAAATCTGTCCTTGGCTATGAATAATAAGGGCATGGCTACAATCACCATGCCCTTATTATTCAATAACAATTGCTAGAATGGTCAGCAGATTTAGAAAATGCCTCTAAGTATAAAAGTTTTCGACATAATTCAAGAGGTTAAAGTAGGAGCAAGTCCTTTGTAACTCAAACCATTATTACCTCAACTGCCTCAATTGTTGAATCCCAAAATAAAATCTGGAACTCTAGATTTAAAATATTCAAATAATTATCCACTTTGAAATATATATACTGCAAGTGAACATATGGTTATTTACCCAGTGTTTCCTACTAAAAGACAAGGCTCTTGAAACTGCATGGCTTTCCCAACTAAAACTGCCAGTCTTCGTAAATTACGAGTCCAAACAATATTGCCGAACTCAGTGCCACTGAGATCGCTTCCGAGGCATTTCTCCAAAATAGGACGCGTCGCTAGGGATGTACTTTCATTTAAATCAAATAGTTTCTTTGGATCAATGTTTCTTTTAAAATGCTTTCTCATCACTTCTTCAATGAGACGGGCTTCCTCATTATGACGTACACGACCAGCTAGCAGCAAGTAACCTAAAATTGTAACAGGTAATATTAAAGTAACATGATTTAACAACTGTCCAGGGTGGTGGCAACATTCTGGAAAAAAAGTTCCCTGATAGTTCACAAAGATTTCCCTGATTTTATAATAACATAAAAAAAAATGTTGCAATACATGCTTTGTATAGAAACAAAGTATCCACGCTACAATGATCCAATAACTATATTGCATTATAAATGAAAAATAAGAAATATTTATTGACAGTTAAAATAATAATTTATGGATACAACACAAATTATGCAATTGCAATAGGCATAATAGTAATTAAACATGTTCTCTGGAAGCAGATAATGCAAAAAAAAGCAAGTTTTTTCAAATTATTTCTTTCTTCTAGATAATGTTTTATATGTTTCATATTTCCTATTATAATCTTCAATAAATCACATATACATTAGCCCTTCACATGTTGCTTACAATTCAAGGTCTAATGCACTTTGCTTTTGCTTTTCCCTCCAGCAGTGGTTCACGTTTTAACAAAAATAAAACTGAAAAAATTATAACGTGCATAACCATGATTTTTTTTAAAAATCTTTTTCAGAAATAAAAGGAACTATTGACAACTAAATTACCCAGAATAAAGGGCATAATAAATGATAATTTCCGTTTTAATGTTTCAAATTTGAAAATTTCCCTGATTTTTTTGTGAAATTTTGAAAATTTCCCTGATATTTCCAGAATTAAAAATTTCCATGATAATTCCCTGATTTCCCGGTTTTTCAGGTTATGTTGCCACCCTGCTGTCAATATATATATATATATATATATATACTAAATAACCCATGATACTTAATCCTAAAACTTATTCAAGCATCCCATAGCTTTTAAATCACAACTACTATTTTTATCCTTTTAATGCATTAGTCGAATGGTCTTCGAATTACACAAACAAAATAGCACTGTGCTAACAATTGAGTAACTTATAGTATAATCCATAGTGTTCCATTAATAGTTATTTGTCCAATACCATTCAGGAATCAAAAACAGCTTGAAAAAAAATGTACATGGGTTCTTTTACTTGGGATATACAACTTACCAATATATTATATAGCAATTTAAACTCAAAAATATGATATATGAAATTGAAAAATATGCACTAAAAGCATTGTTTACTGGTATTAAACAAATTAGCTATTTTAATTCTCTAAACAATCAGGACATCTATAGGAGTTATCTATTAGTATGGAACTCCAGTTTTCCCAACACACATATATTTTAAATCCAGAAAGAAAAAATATTTTTTTATTCCAAAGTGTTAGGATATTATTTTAAAAGCTCAGGGACCGCAGCAGAATTTTGATAAAAAATAGTAGTAAAAATAGGAATACTAAACACACAAAATAGGAAAAAAAATTGGAATTAAAAAAAAATTAAAAACGGAAAAGCATCTATATCTATTCTACAAGCCTGTCATTCAAGCAGCACACAATCAATGATCCTACATTTGAAACACAATTTAAAGAATTTAACTATACTTAATTTTCATAACTTGATTTTTTTAAAGTTAAATGCGAATGAATTAAGGAGGTTGCTACTATCTAAGGGAAATTAAATTCTGTAATTTTTTCAATGAACATTTAGATTTATTAAAGAGTAAAATATTAATAGAATACCTACTTAAGCATGTTAATCTAAATCATTTAAATTTACAAAAAAAGTTGTATAATTTTTTTTTTTAAACTTTCAAAAAGTCATTTGTTTTTTTAGGGGGAGGTGCAAAAAGGGGGAGTTTTAAATTAAAAAAAATTAATATATAAACATTTTAATAAAATATTAATGCCGAGACGAATTGCAAGCCACGCAAAAAGAAACAAGCTTATTTCATATGTTTATTGTTATTACATAAAATAAGTCCCTAAACTTCAATTTCGTGAATAAATTATAGTTTCTAAAATAAAATTTAATGCTATTTTGTTAGATAGTGCAAAGCAAATCACGATGAAATAGGAAGTAGTGAAAAATAAGCCTTTATTTATCAGATGCTAACGGATTGAAAACATTTCCACGGACGTCGCAGCAGATCGCGTTTAGTGATTATCTACAATTTTAAAGTTTTCACAAGAGAAAAGAATTCTTAAAACAGCGCCATTTTGAGATTGCCTTCACCAGATGTAACGAAAGAGTTTTACCTATCAACTTTCGAGTGAATCACCTCCGCGTTTGGTGAAGATGGCAAATATTTCTGCATGTTAAAAATGCTATATTTTTGTGAAACTCGTCGTTTTTCAACGTTGAGCAGCGATTTCGCACAAAATAAAAAACGAAGTTCAATGATGAAATCTCCATGACTAAAAAAATCGGACAACATAAATGAGTCCTTTTTTTTCTGATGTGAAATCCTTCTATTCACGCCTTTTTTTTACCCTTGCCATATTGCTTATTTCAGACAAAATAAATTTAAAAGGCTTAACTTTCACTCTACAAAAAACCTAATGTTTTCCCAAACAGAAAATTTCTAAGTTCTCAAATTTTGTAGAGTCCATGGGGTGAAAAGCTTCAAATAAAAAAAAATAACTTTAATGAAATATATAAACATTACAACAAAACAGAAACAAATTAGAAAATTATTGTCAGCCAAACAAAAAGTAACAAACTTTTTTCAAAAAATCAATTTTGATTAATTCAAATGACAAGTTCTAAACTTCAATTTCGTAAATTAGATGATATTTTTGAAAAATGTAATGCAATTTTGTTAAGTAGTGCAAATCATATCATGATGAAATAGGAAGTAGTGAAGTATAAGGATTTATTTATCAGATGCAAAAGGATTGTAAATTTATCAACGGAGATCGCAGACGATCGCGTTAAGCGAATTTCTCCAATTTCAAAGTTTTTATGAATGAAAAATTCTCACAAGAGTGCATTTGGAAGTCTCATTTGCCAGATGCATCGAAATTTGAGTTTTAATCATCTTAACTTTCAAGTGATATCATCTCCGTTTGACGAAGATCTTTCTCCCTTTTTCTAGATTGAGTATCGATTCTTACCAAACGAACTGAGATTTTTCAGTGATGAAGTGTCTTTTGATAACGAAATACCATTGACTAAAAAAAAAGGACAAAAAGGATCAAAAGTTCACTTTTTTTCTGATGCGAAGTCCCTCCATTCGTCTTTCTCTTCTCGAGTCCTTGCCGATTTACACTTGCGTATAACGATCAAAAGGGCGCCATACGTACCTTATATTTCTACAAATATTATTTAAAAACCAGGAATTCTGGGTAAGGATTTGGAAAATTAGCACCCCTGAAAGAAACATCTGAGCTTTCTCAGAACTCTCATTACAAACAGGTTTCCGAGGTGCATTCGAACACCACCTTTTTGCGCTTTCGGTTTTTCCTTTCTCTGTGGATATAATTTCTTCAAAAATTTTCTCATGGATCTCAGTCACGACCCATTACAAAGACATACCGAAATTTTAAAGCAAATATGCATCAATTCCAGCGATGATAAAATTAAAGTCTGTAAAAACAAAATTCCGCGGAATTATGTTTATGTCCGCGCTTCCGTGGACTTAAAGCACAGTATTCAGCGCATCCGTGGACTGAAAAAACAGAATTCCGCGCTTCCGTGGAATTGCACCACGTCTGATATTTACACAAGTGTGTAGCGATCAAAAGCGCGGCATCGTAGCATATGATTCTGTAAATATTTGAAATTTTAGAAAATGTGTTTAAAATTGAAATTTTGGCGAAATTGTTAGTTTAAAAAAACCTAGATTTCCGCATTACAAAACTTTTAAAACACCGGGAATTTCAGGTACCGAAAATTTTTAACAAAATTAGTATTCCCGGTTAAACCCAGAGTACCACCCCTGACGCTCGAGAGATAAGAAACTGACTGTTCAGTGTCTGTGTGCGCGCATCAAATTCAGCCTTGGTAATGACGAAAAAGTTCGCAGTTGTTTCCTTTGTATACGTAGCTTCATAAAAAAAAATTCCGGTCATCGGAAAAACCCGAATCTGCGCGCCACTTTATAACTTCGGTGAGAAATGTCTAAAAAATAGGAGCAATTTAAAAAAAATAGGAAAATAGGAGCTCTGCGGTCCCTGAAAGCTATATCAATTGAAAAAGTTTAAATAAATATTTTTGTCTCAATATATCTGTAGAGTATAGGGGGGAAAAGGCGCAATGTCAATCTTTTGTGGAAAATGAATATCTTGTACCATCAAATGCATCCGAAGGGAACTATTAAACTGTAGTTTCGTTTTGTTATGTCAAGTGTGACAGGAAATGTACTAAAGAAAAAGGAATGTTGTAATTAAAAAACCTGTTTCTGAATGAATAATTTTAGTTGACATTGTACCTTTATCCTGTACCCTTCATATGGTGAAAGTATTTCAGTGTTCACTCTAAGCCTCTTTTTGAAGGGCTGCCCGCCCTGCATGCCCATTTTTCATCTCAATAGCGCCCTTACGCGGTTTTTTCAAAAATGCTGTCCTTTTTCCAAAAAATACTGTCCCTCTTGCTCTTTTCAGCCACGCAAAAGCGTCCTTGCTTCCTTAGCTGTTTTTAATAAATGCATCAATTAAGAAAAATTGTGTAAATCGGAATTAAGTGACAGTAGAAAAAAAACTTCTTTTTAACTACATGCGTTGGAGCAATCGGCGCCGATTCCACAGTAATTTCGAGCACGGGAACAATTCACGAATCCTAATGCCTGTGCCTGCATACAAACTACTAAATTTTTGTGTGTGATTTTTAAAGAAAATAGTTTGAGACAAAGTTACCAAATTTTGGATTTAAGTAGCATTATCATTAGTTTTGTAATTGGTCTGATGAGTACTGCTTACCGACTTGGTAAAGTGAAAAAATTCATTTTTAACATTTTAATTTGAACTAATTTAAAAATTGTCAATATTATTGGTCCTACCCGGTAGAGTTTCTGCTAATTGGCCCCTAAAACCAGTATTAAAAAGTGTTAGGTATTCTCCCTATTGAAGTCTCACAATGGACAATACATTTACACTTTCACAGCCAAGAAATTTTCGACATTGCTGAGTTTAGTTAAAACGTCCGTAATTTCCACCCGGAAATACGATGGCACGAAAAATGCCCTTTTCAAACCAAGAAGTGTCTTTTCAATAACAGGATTCCCTTTTCCTGCCAACAGCGCCCTGCCCCTTTTTATTTATAAAGTGAACACTAGTACTTGATGCTGTGGAAAAACTTTACAATTCCAATATATAGCTATCAAATAAAAAAAAGTTAATTTCCAACTTTCAGAAATATTTCATTGATCCCTTGATGGGACATCATCTCTTTATTTCATAATAATCAGTAATTGTTAGTTAACATTACAAAAAGATGCATTGTCAATTTTCAAGTCAATAGACGATGATAATAGATTAAAATAATAGACAATGAAAAATAAATACAAAATTAAAAATCGCAAGAAATGTTCATTAAGTAAATTTTTTACCTTCCTCTGCTAAATGCTGATCCCAGTCATAAAATTCACTCTCTTGGGCATACTGCTGGAACCTTTCACCCCAACGGAAAAGATCTCGGAGAGTGATAAAGCCTTGCTTTCCTGCAAAAACTCCACTTTCTCTTCGCCTCATCTGTAAATGCCATTAACAATAAGACACTACTCGAAATTAACTTTAAATATTGCACAAATAGCAATTAACTTGTTTTTCACACATATGCAGAGCATCATTAACCCTTTCAAACCCAGTGATGCCAACTGGAATCTTAATGAATTGAGTAATTGTGGTGCAAGTCAGATTTGCACCATTTTTTTCACTAGTTGCTTTCAGTAACCAAGGAATGAATTGTTGATACAACTAGCAGAAAACTGACTGACTATTACCTCCACTGCCTCAATTGAAAAATAAATTTAACCCTCAAGGGTTAAATATTTGCTTTCTGCATATGTTGCAAATGGACAAAGAGTTTAAAAATTGCTTAAAATAAAACGAATCGTTAAATAGATTATTTACAGGACTCCTATAACAAAAATAGTAACATTCAGATACCGATTTGAAAAAAATAATTATTTGTACTTAACATAGATATATAATATTGGTGTCGTTAGATTCTAAATATAATGCACTATTTTTTTAAACAATACAGTATTTTTGGATATCTTTGAATATTTGGTGTCCTATATGCTTTTAAGGAGAGTGCTACTATCTAATTCCTTAATTTCACAGAAACTTTAGATATATTATAGAGTAATAAATAAGTTCATGGAATAACGAAGCATCTTTATTATAATTCTCTTAAGCGGTGATTGAAAAACCCTATTTTTCTCTACGCGGAATGGCAACAGGTAATTTGTTTACAAATATCTGTTGCGTTCACATTTTTATTTTGCTATTATGTAAGCCATTTTGACGATTAACCCTTTCAATTCATTGGTAAATAATTATTTTGATGATGCATGGAGCAGGGGGCGGAGCCTCCTAGTGTTAATCTAAATCATTAAAATTTACAAACCTCGCCATATTACATATTTCAACAAGTGTATAACAGTCAAAAGCGTGTCATTCATTGCTTACATATCTGAAAATATTTAAACTTAAAAAATTTGTTTAAAATTCTGGGTTAAACAATTAAAAGTACCACCCCTGATGCATGTCAGTGCTCAGGGTTTTGAAACTAATTGCTCAATGTCTGTGCATGTGCATCAAGTTCAGCCTTGGCAGTGGCGATAAAGTTCATGTATTTCCTGCACAAACATAGCTTCATAAAACAATTGTCGTTGATCGGAGAAACTGAAATCTGCACATCATTTATAACTTTGGTGACAAGTGATAAAAAAAACATTAATTAAAAAAAAAAAATAGGAAAATAGGTCTGCAGTCCCTGAAAATTACTAAAATATAACTTATCAAGTTAAAATTCCATATTAAGTCAATTTAAAAACATACAGTTGAGTACAGTAAAAAAATTGTATTAATTATTACAAATAGTAAATATGAACTGTATAAAAGACAAAATATTCATTATCTATACATTGTGAATGTGCTTCTTAATTTTTAAGAATATAACTGAATTAAATTTTTGGGAATTCATATGCTGTAACAAAAGTATCCAAATAAAGAGTTGATAACTAATCATTGATGAATACTATAATTAAAAAAAAAAAATTGGCAGTAGGTATTATTTGTCACTGTTTTAATAAACTATGTAGTAATATAAATAATATTTATGAATATAATATTATTAAATTTTAATAGATATATTTATAGGTTGAGATAAATAACATACTAGGTTCTAAAGAATGTCAGTTATATTAAATATTTCAAATTAAAAAAATACATTAGATATCTGCAGAAGACAGATTGGCAAAATTGAATTTCACAAGGGATTATTATTGTAGTATAAACACACTAACCTGTAACTCTTGCATGACAGCAACAAATTTTTTGCTGTGTGAAGGAGCTAGGTTACACCTCTTTGCTAAAATGATTTCCAACTCAGGAGGAGGAATTTCATTAAAATGCAATTCAATAAATCTGTTTCTAAAAGCCCTTGATAACACCTAGAAATAAAAAGTAACAATTTTGTTCATTATCCTACATATTATTAAAAAGAGATTAGCACCAAAACAAATCCACGGAACAAGAATCGTTAAAATGTATTAAAACGAATTCTCAGGCTTAGTACACATTTTTAAAAAATAAGGAGTTTTTAAAGACCTTAAAAGCAATTTATAAGGACCTCATTTTTTAATGCAGACAAAGGAAGGCTTTATTAGTAAAGAAAATATTTAAAAAATTTAAATAAAAGTGGGAAATAGGTGTATCAGTTGAAAGCTATATTAGGTGCTAAGAAGTCGTGGATTTTCTAATCAGATACAAAGTTGTGTATAATTCATATTAAGAGAAAACATTTTTAATAGAGTTTTAGTGAAATGATTTAAATTATAGTTGGTTTGGTTTATTAACGTCGCACTAGAGCTGCACAGTGGGCTATTGGCGACGGTTCGGGGTCTATCTCGAAGGAACGACCCGGGAACAATGCCTCGTTATTTTAGAATCATAGTCAGATGACGAGGAAACACCTGAACTGGCACCCAACGTCTTCAATAGACGTCGGGACTTTGAACCCTGATCAGATTATCGTGCACCAGTCCTGTATACACGCCGTTAATTTTTGTGGTTGTTCTGGTGGACGACTTTTCTAGTATTTTGTAGCGAAGCTGGCAACCCTCCAATCACAAGATCACTACTTTTTACTTTTCTTTGTCAAGTCCATTGCCTGGCATCGAACCACGAATCTTTGTATTCGCAGCTGACGCCTTTAACCACTCGGCCACGGAGGCCTCCTCCTTTTAAGAGCAACATTCCTAATAGCATTCCGAAACTTGAAAGTCTAAGGACCCTTTGGACATAAATGACAAGTTTCCAATTACTTTTCAAGGGCTTCATAGACATGAAAAGAAAAATAAAGAGTTTTGAAGTCCGTTCGAACCCTGGCATTATCAACATAGTAAAGTATCTAAAAGCTGGAAAGATTTTCTTACAGAATGTCTTAAAATTTATATAACAATAAATTTTATAAAAGTTTTAAATAAAATCTATAATTAAGTGACATAATGTATGCATCAACATACCTTTCTTCCTCCATATTGACCAGGTGGGTTTTGAGTGGCAAATATCATGAAACCTGGATGAGCTTTCACTATGGTCTGTGTCTCCGCAATGAAAAGTTCACGATTATCATCCAGAACCTATGATGAGAAAGCCATATTTTAATTTTAATGTTCATATTTCCCATGTTAAACTATCTGATTTAAATAACAAATTTATACATTTAAAAAAACTTAGTAAATGGATACTCTATACAATAGGTCCTGCAAGTATAAATATGTTTCTTTATATAAAAGAGGATTTCCAAATTTTAAAAGGTACCCTTTAAACTTTAGTAAAAATGTCTACGACTCCTAACTACAGTAGATAGATTCAGTTGGGGATAAAATTTCAGACATGCACTAAATTATCTGATTTAAAATTTATAATAGAATGTAACTTTCAAAGCATTTTAAAACCTACTCTATTCAATGCTTCCATGACTTCAGTGGGAGCAAGATTCAGCTCATCAAGTATGATCCAGTGACCTTTTCTCATCGCTTCAACCAAAACTCCTAAAAAAAAAAATCATATTATCATCGCAGTCATAAAAGACATAAGAAATAAAACATATCAGACATACAATTATAATTAGACTATAAAGCAATCATTAGTTTACTTATTACCAATAAAAAATAAACAAGTGAAAAAGAAATAACCAAGTTATTTTTGGAAAAACAGTGGCAGGATGCTTATAGACTCCTACTTGATTGGAACTATTTAATATTTGATATATATAATTTTGTCATATATAAACAATACTTATCCCAATCCAACAAGTGCAATATTTTAAACAAACAAAGAGAATGTAAGGTGTGTTCTTTTACTAAGTCATGTTTTTTTTTTTTTTTTCCAAACATCCTCCTACATGGTTCATACATATTTTCCAAAGTAAAAATTAAGTAGTTCTTAAGGACTTTTTAAGGACCTCTCGATAATTTTTGAGGACCTAGTATATTTTTTGGCGCCGTTGGCGGTTTGGTTTTGTTAATTAATGTCGCACTAGAGCTGCACAGTGGGCTATTGGCGACGGTTCGGGGTCAATCTCGAAGGAAAGACCCGGGAACACAGCGCCGTTGGCGGAGGATAATAATTGTTTGGTGCAGAAGCGTATGTAAATGTGGTTTCGTAGCAAAATGACGCAGGATTCCACTTCCGGCAAACTCTGGCGCAGAAATGTTAAAGATGCTACATTCATTTGAATTTCCTCGATTTTCTAGAATGAGTATTGAGTTTTCATAAAACACTAAATCCGTCTATTGACGCCTTTCTCGCCTTGCCGATTTACACTTGTGTATAACGGTCAAAAGTGTGGACCCGATCAAAGTAAAAACCGGAATTCTACATTCCGATATTTTTATTGCACCCAGAATTATGGGTTCCGAAAATTTTAAAAACCTGAAGTTTCGGGTTAGACATGAAAAAATACCTCCCATGTAAATTAGTAAATAAATAAGCTCATGCTTGACAAAAATTACGGACCTCAGTTGAAAATTAAGGACTTTAAGGGCCCTTAATTAAGGACCTACCTAAATTAAGTAGTTCTTAAGGACTTTTAAGGACTGTGCGAACCATGTCCTATATGACTAAATACCATACAGCACTCCGTTCTGTGTCAAAGAATTGGATCTGAAAATCTTGCTAATAATAACAATGAACACAGTCTGTTTATAGTAAGTGTTAAAGCCTGCAAATTAAGAACCTCACTAATCAGAAAAGAAACTTTGATCAATAGCAAGGAAAGGAATATGACAAGGCACTTTCAGTTAAAAATGTTAGAAAAATTCCCGGACTTTTCAAGAAAAGTAGAGAAATTGTTCGATTTCCATGACTTTTCAAGAAAAGCTGAGAAATCGTTCATTTCCCCTGACTTATTAGGTCATTTTCATTTTCCCTGACAATTCCAGGTGTTTTTTGTTTTCCAGGCTAGTGGGAACCCTGTTATAAATATATAGATTTAACTTTTCTATTGAGATAAATAAGAAGATTGGATTATAATTTTGATTAGAGCTATCACCTAGAAGTCATACTAATAGATATTATATATATATATTCTGAAAATTTTAAATGTAGCTTAAATTTTATTATAATTTATAAAAACTTTGTTCATTTCAATTGATTAAAAGTTTATTACTTGAAAAGAATTTGAAAGAATAGAAATAAAATAAGAATAATGATGGTATAAAAAAAAATAAGCAAATTCATAAACTAACCTTCTTTAAATGCAAGTTTTCCATTCTCATCTGCACTGTATGTGCCCACATATTCTTGGATGTCTGTGTGTTCATGATTGTTTACTCTCAAACACTTATTTCCAGTGGCTTTTGCAAGATACTCTATTAAACTTGTTTTGCCCGATGATGTCTCGCCTTGCAACAGAATTGGATAACGTCTAAAATTTCATTTAAAAAAAAGGTATTCTATATATTATAAAATAGGTAATAGAAAAACAAGATAATGACAAAATCAGATTGAACCTATTGAGGGCCATTTCAAAACAATATTGTTGCTTATGGAGGAGGCGCTACGACAGATACTTATGGTCATGTAAAAAGGTAGGCGAAAAGTAGCACGTCATAAAATGTTTTTCAGATCATTAGGAATGAAATGGATATCCGGTTAATTTTTAACTATCCGGTAATTATCCGATATCCGGAAACAAAGTGCCGGATATGCAGATGAATAAAATGGTGCAGATTTTTTTTTGCCGATTAATTATCTTTTGTTCTTGCTTTAAGTATTTTCCTGAAAATAGTACCAATCTGCATATCTCAGTCTATTCAGGTGGGTAAGGAGTGAAGTAATAACTTGTTCATTAAAACCTGACGGTGCTTTTCAGACACGGTGGGTCACAGGCAATAGATAGCAAGGAAGATATGCTGCAGACAGTTTGGACATCTTCGAGTTTGAACAATGAACAGCCCACTTGGTTGGTGGTGTGTAGGGTGCATCTCTGTTTGTTATATATTATATATTTTTTTATTCTCCAGTCTACTAAGAGCAAGTTTAACATTTAAATATAGTATAATTTAGATCAGCAATTTGGAAATATTTCAATATTACATTTTCAAAAGCATCATTCAGTACAGCTACGGCCGTTTTAAAATCAATATGAATAGAAATTCTGGACATAAAAAAAATGCCGGATATCATTCCAGTTTGGATACCCGGTATGTAATGTGGCTCGATATCCGGCAAAACCACTATCCGATTCATCCCTAAAAATCATATCACTTTGTATACCCGATACACACATTTGACCTCGAGTAATTGCATTAACCCGATCGGTAAAGTATTGGAGTAACATGTACAATGATTTTGATTTCGGGGGACAGCCAAAAAACATCGCACTACGACATTAACCCTCTGTCGGATAAGCAAAATTTTCAAATCTGTAGGTTTGTTTTTAATGCAGGAAATTTTCATTTATATTTACAACACATTCCTTTTTTAATAAAAATAATTTTTTTTAAATTATATCACAAGAGAAGGTTTTCAAACAAATCTGCGACATACGACGCACTTCGCCGCATTTCTTCTTCAAAAAATATTTTTTGTCAACTTGTATGTTATGTGTACTACTGGAAAAACTGGATATTTGAACAGATATACGTTTGTATCCGTCAGCTGGTTAAAAATATTAATACATTCACTCGGATGGGTATGTGTAATGGAAAACAGTACACAATGTGTAATCAAAAGTTAGCTATTTTCTAAAAACTCTAAATGAACTAAGACTGCACGTTTCTGTAATGTATTTTGGCAATAGTGGTGTATTCTTTACTCTTACGGAATAAGAAATGAAGCAAGTTAGAGATATTATAAAATGTAATCAGAATTTTCAGAAGAGGCCAGAGGCTTATGAACTTCATATACAAATGATAATACATATTTTTTTTTAATACAGTAACACTAATCCCTTGTAATTAAAGCAATTTAAATTATTAATCCCTTCTGCTACACTGTTAAACGGTCCATTACAGCATACCATTTTTACAAGCTTTTATTTAACTCACTCTGTATGGTGTTGTATCTCAAATCTAACTCAATTTATAGTTAATTTAGGTCAAGAATTTATTTTTAACTTCACTGTACAATTAATAAAATAAAAAGCTTTTTTTTATAAAGTACTTCTTATATTTATTATTCATTTAAAGAAAGTCTATTTATATCCAAATAGTATTTTCCACGCCATATATTATCACTAAATGCATTGAAATTTTAATTTTCTGCAACAACTTTAAAATTTTAAATATAAATGTGTACTACTCCATCATTATAAAATTGAATTTTACTTTATTAAATAATTTGCCTGAAACCTGATAAAAAATTACTATGTTTGTATGTATTTTATGTTGTCTATTTATAACAACAAGTTACTATTTTGATCCTCACACAACGATTTCATAAAAGAAACATACTACAATCACAAAAATATATATTACCCAGCGGAAACAATTCTCGCCAAATCTCGAAGATTTTGATTCACTGTATGTGTAAAAATGTAACTATCAATTATTTCTTGTTCTTCGCCTCCATCTAAAATCCAATAGCCAGCAATGTCTACATATTTCCCACTTCCAGGCTCGGGTATGCTCTGCTTCAGTATTGACAGCTGCTTCTTCTCAAGAAGACGATCCATAATAGCCTTGGTGACAAAGGCATGGGAAGCGTTATCCAGCTGAGACAGAAAACTCAAACAAAAACCCTAAGAAAAGAAAAATATTCATATAAAAACCGTTCACATTCAAGTGAAATTTTTAAACTATATAAAATGCAAAATTAATGCATACATTCACAAATGACATTACAACAGTTTTGAGTTTTCTGCAAAATATGTTTTGACGAGTAATAGGGACAAAGTTTAGCACAGTAGACCGTCAATATTAAAAACTAAGTTAAAAAATAGTATTATATACAAATTAATCAACCGCGATCGGGATTTTAGTAGCAGTTCTAATATACAGACAGGGTCCCTATATATAGAGAACACCAAAAGGCGAGTCTACTGCATTTATACCTCTACACAAATATATAAAAAAAAATTGGAGGTTTAATGTTATCAAATAGGACAGTTGCACTTTAAATTGTTCTCTTGAGAACTTATTATTATGTTGATACACCTGCCTTGTGACCGACGATAAATATCTCTATATTTTAACAAAAATTAACATGGACGCTATTGCCAAATTCATATTATTCCTTGCATTTTTTGACTGGCATTAAAAATTAGAAATATTAGAGATTAATGAGTGTTAATTTTTTTTTGAAGAATACAAGAGTGTATTTTTATTTTAACAGGAGTTTAAGTCAGCTGTTGAAAATTGCATTAAACTGACATGCTAGGATACAAAATGCATAAAGAATACTTATAGTTAAAAATTTAAATCTGCCTGAAAAACAGTCATATATTTAATAGCCAAATTTTCTTTCTTTACTAACTCTTTATTTATTTATTTTTTTAAAATATAACTAGCTTTAAAAATTATTTAAAAAAGTTAATTATGCAAAATGACTGCCATTTCTCCTCTATTGCAATAATACCACAGAAAATTATATTTTTCATCTCAATAGTTATTGTAGAAATATAAAGCATTTATACCTCATATAGTGAACGAGGAACATTATGACATGGATTTGTAGAAGCATACTTCAAAGCTCGGCAAAGTGTTCTTAAACTAAAACAATAAATTTAAACATTATTATAGTTAGGGCCAATGACATATATCATGCAAGGTTCAATTACGTAAATACTGTTCCTTTTAAATTTTTTAAAAGCAACAGTTTTTGATTTTTTAGTAAGAAAAAAAATCTTAATCACATTTTACATTATAAAAATAACTCAATGCATATATAAATAATTCAAAATGGTTGCAAATAGTAATAAAGCGCAAAGACAATGTGTTTGCAAAAAAGTATCAAGAGTGATCTTTATATAAACACATTTTCTGCCTATTTAATGGAAGCCTTTAAAAGATATAAATAAAATAACTTCCTTAAGTATCAATGACACACAAAGTTATTTATAAGCAATTTCTATTTATTTATAAGTCTTTTTTTTAACTGAATACAAATAAAACTTGCTGTGTTGCTATTCCATGCATAAATCACATAACTTAACTATCATGCTTATTTTAGATTTTACTGTGTGTCAATGTTTTATAAAGATCATTCTTGAACATGTATATACCATAGAGTAATGATACAAATAGAGGAATAAAAATGCTGACTTCCGTGTGTCCATCATTGAAACCACGTTATGTGGAAATGCCAATTCATTCATGCGCCAATATTACTTGGCAGGCCTTGGCGACTTTCAGAACTAAACGAGATCGAAGTATTGTAATATGGTTTTGTGTTTAATTTTGTATTTAAATATAGGTTTTTTTAACGAGTGGCACAATTTAAGTTTAACAGATATATTAAGGAGATTTTTCTTACTTTGTAGTTTTAAAATAATTGCATTACGTTTTTATGTAAAAAATTTACCATAAGCGAAGTTCTTTCAATTGTTATTTTGTATACTTCAATAAGAAAATATGAACAATAAAACCTGAGAAATATGAAGAGTGTCGCTTCTTCGAGTATTGAACACAAATAAAATATTTTCGTTTCGTTAATGAAGAGGAAATATTTAGCGCATATTGTTTGAAAATAAGTAAATACGTACATATGTTAAAAAGTTTAATACGGACAGAACTCCTTATCACCAAAAGAGAAGAAAGTGTGCCAAATTTGAAACTCCTGCAGATGTCTGAACGCCAAATGTGGCAGCGCTATAACCACGTGATGTGGGTTTTTCTTTTCAATGTTGACACAGCGGCCTTACGAGAGTCTGGTATTGAAGGCGCTTTCTATTTAATATTACAACTCTCTGGGTTCAACAGTTAAATTGACGTCTAGGGGTGGAGCCTCCCATTTTTATACAAAAAAAAATCATGTAACGTCAATTGGCGCAGTAATCATGTAACTCTGCCCCCTACTCTCTAATGATCGCCAGACCCCGGAGCACAAACAAATTCTCAAAAAATTAAGAACTTAGTTTTTTCTTTCTCCTAGGCATCTCTTTAGGAAAGCCTAAGGGCCCTTTTTATTCTTTTTTCTTATAGGAAAAAAGGCTTCTCTTTTCTTATGCTTAAATAATTTGCTTGACCACAAGACCCTTATCTAAAAATTTTATGTTTCAAATGGCTAGTTTTGAAAAGAAAAGGGAACTTATTCAGAAATCTTTTATCTTTAAATCTTGAATCAATTAAAAAAATAGATTTTTTTTTTTAAAAAACATCAAAAAATATCTGCAAATTAAAGAATTAACCTCACAAATAATTTAATCAACAGTATGCATGTTTGTAGGAATTAATTTAACTAAAATAATTAAGCAAAAACAAAAATAAATATACAAAACATATTTAAAAAATGTAAGAGAAATTCAAATGAAATAAATTTATATCACTGTAACTGCTATTATTAATCAACACAATCTCTGTGATACAATTACAACTTGTCAATTATTTAACTCAAGTTCATGCCTAATTTATTATGTATTATTTAGAAGAAAAATAAGAGGAAAAAATACCTATAATGTGGGCGATGACCAGTGCCATCATTCAGTTGCTTAGCAGCACATGTTTTGATATAGGAATAAAAGGCCACCACCTTTTCAATAACGGACTCATTCACAGATAAATTCTTCAGATATTCATGTACCAATACCGCCAGGTCATTTTTATTAGTGATCTCTTCAACAAAAAACTCAGTAAATCTAAAACAAAGAAAATTCAGTGTTACTTAAACAAGATATACAGTTCACAATTAAACTAAAAATTACAAAATAAAAAATTATTATTTATTATTTTACAAATTCCAATAAACAAAATTACATGCTCATAAAATATACATATATAAATTACAATTGGATCAATAAATTTAAGCCCCCCCCCCCCCCCTTTATTTTTTAAGACTCATTAGATCCTCCTAATTAAAAACAAAAAATATTGAATTAAAGTATGTTTTTCAGCAATGATTGTTGCTTAAAGCTTCGTAAAAGTCAAGAAACAATTATGATAATTCGCAATAGTTTCCCATGGTTCATACAGATTTTCAAAAGTAAAAATTTAGTAGTTCTTAAGGACTTTTTAAGGACCTCTCAATAATTTTTAAGGACTTCTTATATTTTTTGGCGACGCTGGCGGAGAATTGTAATTTATTGGTGCAAAATTGGCGTAGAAACCCATGTAAATGTGGTTTCGTAGCAAGTTGGTGTAGGATACCAGTTCCGGCAAACTCTGGCACAGAAATGTTAAAGATGCTACATTCCTGCGAATTTCCCCGATTTTCTAAAATGAGTATCGATTCTTCACAAAACGACAAACGAGCTGAGATTTTCTAACGATGGAGTGTCGTGTATGATAATGAAATACCACTGACTAAAAAAATTGAACAAAACTGATCAAAAGTTAACTTTTTTTCTGACACTAAATACGTCCATTCATGCCTTTCTCTCCTTGCCGTTTACTTACGTAAAACGGTCAAAAGTGTGGACATGATCAACGTAAAATACGGAATTCTACATTTCAATAATTTTAATGCACCCGGAATTCTGAGTTCGAAAATTAAAAAAACTCTGAATTTCGGGTTAGACACGGAAAAATACCATTCATGTGAATTAGTAAAAAAACACACGTTTAACAAAAATTAAGGACTTTAGTCGAAAATTAAGGACTTTAAGGGCCCTTAATTAAGGACCTACTTAAATTAAGTAGTTCTTAAGGACTGTGCGAACCATGTAATATCTAACCCCTGCCAATACCCAAGTTGATACTAGAAGAAAACACAAAGGCACCACATGTCTTGTCATCTAGCAATCAGTATAACACAACAGCCCCCAACACTTCAAATCGGACTTAAACACATTGGTGGTACTAAAGAACGATTTAGGTTATATGACATGGTTCGAAACCCACTGTGCTAGCCTAATTGCAAAATATATTAAAACCAGAACTACAATATAACTAACCTGCTTCGTATACCAGCTGGAAGATCTTTTTTACCAACATCAGTTGCAGGATTCATGCACGCAAAGATATGAAAATGAGGATGTCTTTTCACAGGTTCATTGTCACTAAAAACAAAAGATTAATTTTAACTATGCAAGGTGAAGAGTCATTTGTAATTTTCTATTTAAAATTTTCATATCAAATTTATATTAGACTTTAGAACTTACCCCTTTTCTAATAAAAGCAAGGCATTGTCATCCTTTTCTAAGACTCCGGCAAGACACTCTAAAGTCTCTGCCTCTGCTAAATTGATTTCATCGAGCAACAGCCAGTCTCCGTTTCTCATAGCTTTTATCAAAGTTCCCTTTAAATAGAAAATGCATTATTATAGAATAAAAACCATAATTAGAGAATAGAACTATTCATACACAATTTATTTGAAAAATGAATTTAAATTTTCTAAAATTTAACTTGAAAAAAAGTTATATATTTTTAGTTCACAAGATTTTTTAAATGTTGACTTGTTTTTCCAGAATTTGGGAGCTTAAAAATATATATATACAGGGCTCGATTTGGGCCAGAACGCAACGGAATGGCGTTCCGATACCTCTCTTTAGGGGGAAAAAATTACGATTTCAGGCTTGGGTTTGATGGCTGATGCATTGCAGTCCCACACCCCACGGAAGGTTACAGTTCCGGTACCTCTATTTCTAGAAATCGAGCACTGTATATATATATATGCTAATTACTTAAGTTCTACCTTAAACAATTACTGTATTAAAGTTAGTGTACAATAAAGTATTTTTATGAATTTAAAAATTGAGTGCATTGTAATTATTCAAGATAATTTTACAGAAGGCCCTACGTGCTATTACAGGGTGGCAACAAAATTCTGGAAAAAAAGTTCCCTGATATTTCCCTGACTTCCATGATGTTGTCACAAAATTTCCCTGATTTTAAAATTACATTAAGAATCGTTGAAATATATGCTTTGTATAAAAACAAAGTATCCACACTACAATACAATAAATTTACTGCATTATAAATAAAAATTTATAAGCAATACTTATTGTCAGTTAAAATAATAATTTATGGATACACAAATTATACAATTGTGGCAGGCATAATAGTAATTAATCATTTTCTCTATAAGCAGAGAATGCAAATTTTTCCAACTATTTCTTTTGGAGATAATTTTAAATGTTTTATATGCTTAATATTTCCTATTCCAATCTTCAATAAATCACATTCATTAGCCCCTCACATGTTGTTCACAATTTCAAGGTCCAATGCACTTTGATTTTGCTGCTCCCTCAGCAGTGGTTTTTACAAAAAAAAAAACGAATATAAAAATGTGCATTAAAAAAAAATATTTTTCAGAACTAAAAGGAAATATTGACAACTAAATTACCCAGAATAGAGTGCATAATGGAGGATAATTGCCGTTTTAATGATCCAAATTTGAAAATTTCCCTGATTTTTTGTGAAATTTCGAAAATGTCCACGACTTTTCCCTGATATTTCCAGAATAAAAAAATTCCATGACAATTCCCTGATTTCCCAGGTTATGTTACCACCCTGTATTACCATATATCTCCTGTAAGTCTGTTAGTGAGTTTTAATGATTCCTAGATATTTTATTATTTTTATTACAAAATTTAATTGTCAGAAAAATTATTTTCATATATATAAACATAGACATATATAAATGTGTATATTTATGTAAAATTTTTATTTGAGCTCTTAAGCTACTCATGCAACCAAATTCAACAATGACATCACAAAAAAAAATATTGATATTTTGTGATTTTTAAACAAAAATTTTAATCAGCAGTTACCTCTATAAACTTAAACGCAAGTGCTGTCGTTGACTGTTTCATTTGTTTCTGTATGCACTGAATTTTCTCACTCAGTCTTCTCCATTTGCCAACCATCTCTAAATGCTTTTCAGATGAGGAATGCTCTACATCAAATATAAACGAGGTAAAGAAACTTAAACAGAAATAAATGTAACACCATAGAACCAAATACATTGAATACTTGGCAATTTGGAAGTACGTGTTAAATATAAAAATAGACTTACTGCTTAGAAATAGCTTTACAATATTCTTCTGTGCATGAAGCATTAGGGTAAACAATTCCTCAAATCGCCTTTTATGAAAACAAGCCTGGAAGATAATTAGTTAAGAATTAAATATTGTAAAAAACAAAAGATATTTGAAACTCAAAAGTATTTCAATAACTGGTTTTGGGCAATACATTTCTATCAAGTTAACTTGCAAACCCAAACTTTTAAATCATTACAAGAGACACATTGCTACTTTTGAAATAACTCAAACAAATCTAGACAAAAGTTAATTTCAAAGAACTAAAAAATATATTAATATATATTATAAATTTATTCTTACATTAAAACTAATTATTAGTTAAAATAAAGTTGTATTGCATTGTCATAACTGTTAGTTATAGTTGAGTAAAATATTATAGTTGTATTTCCCAATATACACAAAACTAGTTAAATACAATAATATTTTTAAAAAATATGTACATTCATAAATATTAGTCAAATGGCTTTTGATATTTTGTTCTAATTTATTCAAATTACACTAAATTGTCTTAAAGTAAAAAAAAATATGATATACCTAAAAAACTAAATCTAACAAACCTTATTAAGATTCTTACAAATAGGTCAGAAAAAATATAAAGAACCTTACTGAAATATGTTGAAGAAATTTAGCATTCTTTTGAGCATCCATTGCCATAGGAAACAACTCGTTAAACTCATCTTGAATAGGTTGAACAGCAAATGTGAAATCAACAGGTTTATATCTAAAAATGCATACATATACAAGTTATAAACATAGAGTAAAACCTGAGAAATATAAAGAGTTTCGCTTCTTCAAGTATTGAACACAAATAAAACATTTTCGTTTCGTTAATGAAGGGGAAATATTTAGCTCATATTGTTTGAAAATAAGTAAATACGTACATATATCTTAAGAAGTTGAATACGGACAGAACTCCTTATCACCAAAAAAGAAGAAAGTGCGCCAAATTTGAAACTCCTGCAGATGTCTGAACGCCAAATTTGGCAGCGCTATAACCACGTGATGTGGGTTTTTCTTTTCAATGTTAACACCACGGCCTTACGAGAGTCTGGTATTGAAGGCGCTCTCTATTTAATATTACAACTCTCTGGTTATAAATTGAACTGGATAAAATTTTCCGAACAGCATAAAAAATTATTTTGTGGATGTAAGTTTAATTCAAATTGCATAGAAAAATGGCAATGATTCATTCAGAACTGTACAAAATTTATGACCATACTTATAAATATAAAAAGCAATATAATCTTACCCCCCAAGTAGATCTACAGAATCACTTTGTTGGCTCATATTTATTACAATCAGTTTTTGATCTGTGGTAGCAAAGTAAAAAGGATAATAATTAAACATGAATATATACACCTTTAAATTTTTATATGTAAAGTAAAATTTCACATTTTCTAAACTATGCTTACTATATATATATATAGAAAAAATAAAATATTTAAAAAAGTAAAAATACATATTTTAAGATGTTAAGTATTGTATTATAGTTTAATGAAACTGTAACTGCGAACTAGCATAAGCATGAACAAAGAATATACGAGTCAGGCTTTCACTTTCTAAATTGGCCTAATTATTACAGGGTGGCAACAACATTCTGGAAAAAAAGTTCACTGACATTTCCCTGATTTCCATGATGGTGTCACAAAAAATTTCCTGATTTTACGATTACGTTAAGAAATGTTGCAATACATGCTTTGTATAGAAACAAAGTATCCATGCTAAAAGTATCCATGAAATGTTAATACTATAAATATATCGCATTATAAATGAAAATTTTATATAATACTTATTGACAGTTAAAATAATAATTTAATCAATAAATCCCATATTTATTAACCCCTCACAAGTTGCTTACAACTCAAGGTCCAACACACTTTGATTTTGCTTCTCCCTTCAGCAGTGGTTCAAGATTTTACAAAAATAAAACTGAAAATGCACATAACCATGCGGTTTTTTTTTAAATTCTTATTCAGAACTAAAAGAAAATATTGACAATTAAATTACCCAGAATGGAGGGCATAACAGACGATACTTGTCGTTTTAATAATCCAAATTTAGAAAAAATTCCTTATTTTTTGTGAATTTTTTAAAAATTCCCCGACTTTTCCAGAATTAAAAACTTCCCTGAAAATTTCCTGATTTCCCGGTTTTCCAGGTTATGTTGCCACCCTGTATTAGCAATGGATTATTTGTTTTAAAAAAATTACATATTTATCGCCTATAATTCCCCACCCAGTACATATGCAAAATGTAGAAAACCATACAAGATCGATTAAATAAATTACTTTTATAGAAAAATGAAAATATAAATGATATTGACATATTTATAAAGGCAAGACAGACTTCTTTCCTTCCCTTGTTACATAGAAAGACATTTTAATATTGAATAGCTGGAATTTTTAGATTTAAAACAATGCTACAGGCAGATATTTTTTGTGAGAATATAAAACATTAAGTTTATTTTTTTTCATATAATTTCGAGTTAACAAATTATAAATTAGACATTGGTCAACGGCTTTAGAAGAAACTTACATACAATCAAAAATAAAAACAATAAAATAATTTTATTATTTTCGAACATTTTACCTAAATTCATTGACATTGATTGTTATTTTAAATGAAAAAATGTGCTACAAACTAGGCTTAGTTATGATTTGACATTTTTTTTTTAAATAAATTATGCTTGTAATAAAATGTGTCAATAAAATATGCTATTTAATGTGCTGTGAATCCAGTAGTTCGGAAAATACACAAGACTATCGAAAATGTACAATTTACTACAAGAGAATACACCTAAAAAAATTTCAATGGTACTGGATATTTCCTAACAGTTACTTAGTAAGTGCTGCATATTTGTTACAACAAAGGTTAGAAAGAAATCCTACTTCACATTTAAATCCACTTAATAAAATATGTAATAAATTTTATCTTACTTATCAATTCAGCGAGGTACTGGACGATAGAAGTTTTTCCAGTACCGGTTTCTCCTACTAACAAAACCGGTTCTTTGCTAACAACAGAAACTGTTACTTTTTCCAACAATGAAACGGCTTGTCGAGATTGGGCAAATATACTTGTTTGTACCCTTTACAGAAAATTATATAATGAATACCTTGTTTTTAAGCACAAATAATAGAAACAAAGTTTAATGAAAAATAATTTAAAATCATAAAAGTAGTATATTACAATTATTTAGTGAAAAGCATTAAAATTAAAAAGCATTAAAATATTAAGCAGCATATTTGAATAATCAAAAGATAAAATTTTTTTTAGTTGTTTACTCAATTATCGACCGACTTTAACAACAATCCATTTTTTTTAAAACAGACTTTATTTTAAATTAAAACGTTATAATATATTTGTTTAAACAGAATATTATATACAAAACATGATAATACTTAAATGTAATGATTTTTAAGTATGCAATGAATAAATAATTGAATTACAAAAACGACAATATTTTGAAGCTATTATTTGATAATGAATCACTCAAAAGAGACAACAAAAATGCCTTTATATCAATTGTTTCTCTTATCCACTTTTTTACACAATACCAATAGCTCAAACCTACATAAAAATAAAACTTAAACAACTGACTGTTGGAGACTGTTGATGAACTATCTAGAAGGAACACTGGGAATATCCACCTTAAATTAAGTTTGAACGACAAGCTCTAAGCTTACACAACACAGAATCAACTTCAGGACATTTCAGTTAAGGTGTACGTATACACTCGAACATTTTTTTATTATTTATGAATTTAAAAATATGTTTTCTTCGTGTAGGAAAACACCTTAAAAATAGTGATGAATCATTTTAAAAATCCTGAATAAAATAAAATACTAATTACCTAATTAGCATTTTATATGTTAATTAGCATGTTTTTTCAAACGTGACTACGCAAGTTGTAATTAATAAAGAAGCATATTTTTTGTTGGAAATTACTCACAGTATCTTTCTTAATGTTACGACCCTCCAAAAAGATTATAGCATTTAAAGTTTTTTTTTAAATAATTTTTTACCTCGACAGTCCCTAAAAAAACACTTTTTTATTCAAATTTTCAACTTTAAAATTCTATTAAAAATTATTTTTTGAACGAATCGTTTTGATGGAGGGTCATAACATCTTACAACTAATATAAATTTAAAAGAAAAAATTATTTTCTCAAAATGTTTAAGCAAACTTGAGTTATCATGTTTCGAATGAAGGGACATATGTTAAAAATACAGTACTTCAGAAATCAAGTGTCAAGTTTACAAAACATATTGCCATTGCAAGCGCGGCCATAGAATAACTCTTTGTAAATAAAAAAGTTTTTGGAATATTTATTCAAACTTGGTATCATCTGAAAGATACTGAATTGGGGAATACTATAGAACCAAAAAAATATTTTGGAATTTTTGGCCGATTTTCGTTTTTTAGTGTGTATGTACGTACACCTTAATACATATTTAACCCTTGCACAGTTAGCATTTCTGTTGGCAAAATTAAGACCTTCCAATCCTCACTCTGGTACCATGCATGTAACAAGTTTGTTTAAAAAAAAAACTGATTAAAATACATTTATATTCTAAATAAATAAAACATTATATAAAATACCTTGAAAAGGTAATCTCCCGGGGCTGCTTTACCATTCCAACTCTCCCTACAACCACAGGGTCTGAGTTGTCAATATTGGGTTTATACATTTCTAAATACATCTTAGCCTGTAAAATAAACATATACAAATAAAAATTCCAATCAACATACTTTTCTTTCAAAAACTTGATTTCTTAGCAACAGATATTACCTTTGATTTGGGTAGGTTAAAATTCACAGCAATGGCCTCTGCAGCCAACAGTCTAGTTTCAGGATTTGGTATGTTATCACAGAAGCATTCTATGGCATTGTTTAACATATCGATTTTGGTCTCTGCCTTTGCACCATCGAATCGCTTTGCAATACGAACACAAAATTTGAATAAATCTCTACAAAAAGCAAGAAGAAAATGTCCATTAATGCATAATCAATAAATTAAAAAAAAATTTGATCCAGTTTTATAAAATGTAATATTTTATAGATTTTATAAAATTTATTATATTATCACATTAAATTTGAATCAATAATTTTTTTAATATTTTTGAAATCTGTTGGCAACAAGCACTAAGCGCAATAACAAAATTGTAATGTGACATCACCAGTTGTGATTTCTCAAAAACTAGAAGCGTTGTCTCAGTCTTAAGATCCATGCCATCCACAACTCAAAATTACTCGACTTATTTATTCTCCAATTATCTCTACAATATCTATGAAATAATTTCTTCTTTTGTAGGACAATTCTGATTATCTTCATAAATACTTGGAATCATTGTGCACATTGCAACAGTATGTGCTAAAGAACTTATAATTTTACTGCCCAAATCTGTCCAAACACCATCTTCTATTCCAGCAATGTACAAGTTTTTTTTTTAATTCATAAAAATACTCTGTTATTCTAACATTTAAAAAAAAAAAACACTTTTTAAAAATAATCTGTTTAATTAGAACCAACTTTGCCAATAAAATATGTATAGTACTGCAAGTCAGTGGTGTACACAAAGGGGGTTTGAAGGGGTCAGAAACCCTAGTATTGGTGTATAGATTAAAAAATTAATACATATATAAATAAGCAAGTCAGGGCAAGGATCCCTAGGGATGAATCGGATAGTGGTTTTGCCGGATATATGGCGCATATTACAAACCGGATACTGGATTTTGCCAGATATAGGATCCTTTACACAGCATTTTTTTTTACGAAAAGAACTTCTCTTAACAGTTCTTTAATAAACTGTTCATATTCAAACTGATTTTGAAACTGCTGGAGCTGTACTGTACATTGTGTTTGAAAATGTAATTTTGAAATATTTCCAAAAATGTAATTTTGAAAATGTTGATGAAATTTGTTTGAAAATGTAATTTTGAAATATTTCCAAATTGCTAATCTAAATTGCGCTATATTTAAATGCTAAAACTAGCTCTTTCTAAACTGGAGAATAAAACAATTTCTAATATATAACAAACAGAGATGTAGCTATGCACCCTACACATGACCACCCATGTGAATTGTTCAAACTCAAAGATACTCCAAGATAGCTAGTGGCTGGTTCCGAATGTCTTTTCAGCTATCTTCCTTACTGAATAGCGCGAGAAAAATTCAAGGGAGAATCTGCAGAATACATTGGTAGTATTTTCAGGAAATAACTTAAAAAGTGAGAACAAAAGATAATTGATCGCCACATGAAAAAATCTGCAAATTTTTGGTCATCGAGATATCCTGCATGGTAATACATCTTTTGAGATGGATCTTCCAAAGTATCGGATATCCAATACTTTGCTTCCGGATATCGGATAATTACCGGATAGTTAGAAATCAGCTGGATATCCATTTCAAGCCTATTCATAACCCCTCCAATACCAATTTTCTATAAGTTAAAATACATTTATTTTACACTAAACCCAGTGGCGGCCCGTGGTCTAACATGTTAGTGCAGCCGGAATCATGTAAATCCCCCCCCCCCCCTCCCTATTTTCCAAAAACCTTACATGAACGGAAATTCTTTATTATTCACTACTCAAATCAAGTTTCCTTTCAATTTTTAAGAAATGATAACATGCGAATAAAATAGAAAACACCTACTTATTTTTTGAAAATTAAAGCAATCCTGGTTTCTTTTAAACATGCGAATCGGTCAATTTAAATATTGACATACATAACGAAACAACAGCAGGACCATGTCCTGAAACAACAGCGGAAATTCTTTATTATTCACTACTCAAATCAAGTTTCCTTTCAATTTTTAAGAAATGATAACATGCGAATAAAATAGAAAACACAGTAAATGTGATAAAAACGTGATACAGTAAATGTATCACGAAAACCATTTCCGTTTGGATATAATCTCGTAAGTTCTCGTTTCACCCATTAGCCAATCAGCATATCGAACCTCAAGTGCAGCTAAAACAAGAAAACTCATTTCGGCTGTACCTTCTCACAAATGTAGTGCATCAGTATGGGGGGAATCTACATACTACGTAGCGGTTGCCATGGCAACGATGCAGCCGATTTCGAATTTCGCTTTTTGGCTGCAGTTGATTGAATGGAGTTTTTTCCCCTCCTGAATTGTGCATTACGGTAACAGGCTTGCTATTTATCGGAGATTTCGTTTACTACCGTAGAAATTTCATTTTCAATTCTAATCTTCATTTAAGAAAATTAGTAAAATATCTGATTTTAGTTATAAAATACACTAATGAATTTAGGTGCAGCCCGGCTGTACTTGCTGTAGTGGGCGAGCCGCCACTGACTAAACCATTACATAGCTTCAGAAAACACACGTGTTATTATTCCAGTTCTTTAAAATAAACCTGAAAAGAAAATCTGTAGAAGCAATATTTTAAAGCCCATTTTAATATAAATTTAGATGTGAAATTAAATAAATAAAATACATGGTCAAATATAGCAAATTGAAATATTAAAACTTGTATTCAAACCTCATGGATGTAAGTCGACCATGTCTGAAATCAGCAAAAAATGGCATTTGACTTTCACACAATTGGAAACCTTTTCTTGAATATTGCAGATCAGCAGAGAAGAGAGAATACATCGCCAAAATTTTAGGAATAACCAATTCTAAAATAGGCCATTTCGTCATTATAACCTAAAAATTATATTTTAAATATGATAAATGCAGATATATAATTAATTCATCGTTCAAAATTTATTACGAGAGAAACGTACCTGTTTAAGTTCTGCTTCTGATAGTGGATTGATTGCGATCTTCCTCCATTGCTTATCAATAAGTTCAGCATTATTTTTAAATTCTATATACGAACCATCCATTCCACTTAAAAGCCTATAAGAAAATAAAATATTAGCTAATGAATTTCAGGAAATTTAAAATGGATTATCAATTTGTTTATACAGACCTAAAACTGAATCTAGACCAGTAGGAACATTTAAGGCAATTAAAAAAAAAAGTGTTTTATAGATCACAGCAAAATGTCACAAACGTAAATATCACAGCAAAATGGCTTTTTTTTTATCATATTTGTTGATGTGCATACAACCTTGCCTTATACAATATTTTGATAATAAGAAAAAGGGAAAAACTCTAACAATAGACATAGGACATTTTTCGAGGTGAACATAATAAATGGGTTTTAAAACTTTACCTCTGTGTTGCGAATAATTGAAATCCTGGTGCGGCTTTAACAGGATTGGCATGTCCAGGCAAAACAATTGATCTAGACTGAAGAACAGGGACCAGAAGTGATATAACGTCCATTGGTGCACAGTCGATATCTTCAAGGAGTAACCAATGACCTTCAACCATGGCATTAATCAAAACACCAGGTTTCCAAACAAACTGACCCGAAACTTCAGTACAGCAGTGTGTACCTAACAGCATCTGGGTTTAAAAGTATTTATTAAAATACCTTGGGAAAAAAGCATACTATGGAAAATGGAAATTTATCAATTAATTTATAAATTAAATTACACCACAAAAATATACTTTTAAATTATCTGTAATTTTTTTCGAATTTAATATTGTTGTTAGCATTCAAAAGAATAAACTTTTGTAATTTGCTTTGTACACACTCCAATTTTGCATTAAAATTCTTGTTTTAAAAAAAAAAAAAATTAAATTTTCATAAAAACCATGACATACTTAAATCTACAGTTATTTAGTTAATGATAGAAAGCATGATAGTACTAAAATGGTTCTTATAGCAAAAAAACATGAGCACAACTCTCATACGTTGAGTAAAAACAAAATTATTTTTATACTAAATACCAATACTTTTTGCATGATACCGTAAAAACAACTGATGTACTACTGATATCAGATGAAAGCTTATATCCGTAAGATAAGACTAATGACAAAAAGCTGCGACATATTGAGAAATAAAACTAGGACTCATGCTTTGAAATGTGGCAGTCAGTGTGCCTTTGTTTTGAATTTTTGCAATTGTCGGAAAGATATCAGAAGAGGATTTTACTTGGTGCATTGTGATATGAAATCCTAGTTGATTAACTGTGTATATTTATATGGTTGCCACTCAACCAAGTTTTAAGCATGTTACTACAGCACACTAGATTTCTTAAAATATAATTAAACAAAACACATCACTAATCAGGTTTTTAAATATTTTAAAAATAAAAAGTTTTATAAATATTAGTTGGCCAGTTCTATAATATAGTCTCTTATACAAACAATACTATTACAATATTGTTAATCAGATTGGGATCTACAGTTTAACATGGGAAATGAATCAAAACAAATATTCAACACCCAATACAACTATCCCATTAACCACTGGTATATAAAAAAATTATAATAGTCTTGCCACAGCCCGTAGATTTTAAAGACAATTTACAATCAAATTATCCAAATAATCTTCAGGTAGGGTAAACTGAAAACAACTTATTACAATAACATACCTTGCTATCTATATGGTCTCCTAGCTGCACTTTAAAGAAATTTTGGCTTGGGCTCCTGCCAGTTGCAGCAGCTAGATATTCAACCACAGACGTTTTGCCACAGCCAACTGGTCCTTTTAACAAGACAGCCTCTGATGATGCTACAGCTAATGCAAGACTGTACAAAGCTTCTGCAATGCTGGCTACACAAACCATCTTTGAAGTGGCGGATATCTATGAAACAGTAAAATAATGCATATAATTTGGATTTACACATAAGAAAGAACATTTCAGGATTGACTCAAAAATGGCTTCAAATATTAGAAAATATACAAAATGTAGTTTGAAATCAACAAAAAACATACATTAGACTTAAATGATGACTTAACACGTTCGCTGCCACTGACGCGCTGGCGCGTCGGCATGGCGCTACCTCCCATGCCGGCGACGCTCTGGGACGACGATCGAGTATGATAAGCTGCTTCTCATACTCGCTGTTATAAATAATCGAGTACGAGTAAACTGCTTGATTTTTAGTTCGGATTTGGAGGTTGAACGATGAGGTTTTTGAGGCACGTTAGTGAAGCATTATTTTTATATTTTTAGCGCTTATTTCTTTTAAACTGTGACTTTATCAATATCGTTATGTAATGTGTGAATAATTTTGCAGAAAAATGATGAGAAGCGCTAGAGCGTCAGTGGCATACAGATGATAAGTTGAACGTGAGGTGCCACTGACGCTCTAGAGCGTCCGAATTTTTTTTACACTAAAAACACGAAAACAAAAGGTTTTTCCTTTTTTCTGGTTTTACTATTAAAATATATGGAACGTTTTTAATCATTAAAACACTTTTTTTAAATTCGGCTTCTGAGGATGGATATATAAATTTTGGTGGCAGCGAATGTGTTAATTAAAATAGTAGTTTCATTAAAATATGAATAACAAAAAATATATTTACATGAAGCATTAGCTGAATAATACGACAAAAAATATCGTTAGAAAAGTTATTTCGAAAAACAATTATTTACTGGTAGAACACTTAATATCGATAGAGCTTATTACATGCAGATTAAAAGAGTATTATTCATTTAACCAAAAAAAAGCATCACAATACAAAAATCATGTATTTCAGATTAAAAATCATAATTTACAATTACTTTACGAGTGTAGATATTTTTATATTTCCACTTCAATATACGCTAATAATCATAATAATGTTTAAATGAAATTTTTAACTACTAACAGGCTCGCTGTATGATACAAGAAGAAAAATAACTTACATCTGTCTCTTGCATTTTATGCAAGAAGATGCCTTGAATATCCACAGTTTGTGTTGCCAAATCGCATGTGGAACCTAGTTCAAAATCTTGAAACAGTTCTCTGGATAAAGGGTTATAGAGCTTATGATTCCACATTGAACTGAGTTCGAATCCTCTGAAAAGAAAATCAACCATATAAAATATGCAAACAAAATCTAATGTATAATAATATAACTTTCAGCTTTTCTAACCAAATGTCCAAACACAAAGAGTTTATTACTATTCAGATCTTTAGATTCTTACATGTTTTACCTGAAATTTCATTCAAATTCCATATTATATGATTTGTATCCTATTTGTTTATTTTTTTATAACTGTTGACTCCTATGGACACTTTCTATTCTAGGCACATATCTGTCCTTAAGGTTACAATTTCATTATTCAAAAACTTCTGGAATGGATTCATCTAATGGAAGATTTCCAAATCTGATATGAAATAATAATTTAACAGGCTTTAGCGGCTAACTCACTAATTTTAAATAAAAAAAAAACTTTATATATGAAAACTGAAAAATATTTCATAAATACAATTGTAGTGAAAAAAATGCAGGGGTGTTGCCCAGCTTCATGCATTTTGGAGCAGTGTTCGGAGCAGGTAAAATTGAATTTTGGAGCAGCAAAAAGGCGTTTTGGAGCAGTTAAAATTGAAATTTTGGAGCAGCAAAAAAAGGCGTTTTGATCAGATGAAATTAAAATTTAATGCAGAATAAAGCTTTTTGGTGTGCTAAATTTCAAAATCTCATGTACCCCATGAATTAAGATGTAAACCCAGAAAACCAAGGCCACTAGATCTATAGCCTAACGATAAAAACTTCAATGAACACGGCAGTTTTCATTGTACCACTAAAACTAAAGTTAAAATGCACAATTTTAAAGAAAAAAACATGCACTCCTAAAAGTAAATATTTAATGTTATATTGAAATTAGAGTAAATGTAACCCTGAAAGTAAAAGCGTAATATACCTTGAAGTAAAGAAGAATGCATCCATAAAAGAAAAAAAACTTAGAACCCTACTATAAAATGTTAAAAAAAAAATTAAGAAAAAAACCGCTAAAAAGTAAATTTTTTTTTTTAATTTTATGAACAAGCTGAAATTATTTTAATATTTAATACTAAAAATATAGTTATAGTATTTGTAAATTGCATCCAAATTAAAATTTTTTAATAAAAATAAAATTAGGTAATATTAAATATTTACATATATTCAACTTATTCATATTTTTTTTCTTCAGTTTTTAGTCCTTTTTTCTTAAAGGTGGTTTAAAGAAGAAAAAAAAGATTTTCCATTTTTTAGTTTTTAATTAGCAAGATGCTTCGTTCACTGCTATTATTCACCAGGAAGCTCAAGTTTTTGATCACTTTTTTCCAAGCCTTAGATAGTACATTTGAAATTATGCAGTTTAATAAACGAAATTATATTGTAGTTAGACAATCAATATCCAACAATGAAAATATTTTTGAGATAGAAGAAAATTTTATAAAAACTCGATCAATCGATATTTTTGGATAAATAAAATACAGATTAATATTAAATATTAACATATGTTCAACTTGTTCATATTTTTTTTTAAACCTTTTTCTTTTTTTCTTAAAGTTAGTTTAAAGAGAAAAAAAAGATTTTTCCCTCTTTAGTTTTTAATTTGCAAGATGCTTCGTCCACTGCTATTATTCACTAGGAAGCTCAAGTTTTTGTTTTTTAAATTTTTGTTTGTTGAAGCGAATATTTTTTTATCCAACAACAACAACAAAAATTTAATAGGACAAAAAAATTTTCCTCAAACAGTACAATTGAGAATTCTGGATAGTTAAATGCCATATAACCGATATTTGTCACAAAAGGTTCCTAAGTGAGACATCCTCTATCCAATAACTTTTTACTCTCCAAATTTCTGAATTGGAACAGAAGTCACATGACATACATGAGAAAAAATGCATAAGTGAAATTGATAACCTCTTCCTTGGCGTATTTGGTGGTATTGGTAGGTGCTCTTTAAATCGGTTAAACAGCAATTGCACAATGTGTATCCTTTACAACAAATATCCATTGTATTACAAAAAGCAAAAGTTTACTCCTTTAAGCAAATAAACTTATAAACGAAAATTTCTAGTTTGCCACTAAAATAATGCCCAAACAACTTCAGACAAAAAAAAAGTCCAATGTACCTTTTAAAAAAATCCCATAATACACTTAAAATAAAACCAAAGGTTACACTTTAAGGTAAAAGAATGTATCCCAAAAAGATAAATCCCAGTGTACCACCAAAAGAAAAGCCTAATCTACCCTTAAAATAAAACACCGGTGTATACTTAAAAGGGGAAAAAAAACAATGTGCCCTTAAAAGGAGAGAGTAATCTGTCTAAAAAAAGAAAAGCCCAGTGTACCTTATACAAGAAAAAAAATGTATCCCTGAAATAAAAAAACCAATTTACCCTTATATAACCAATATAGAGAAACCAATTAAACCAATATAGAGCCTAATCTATCTAAAAAACGAAAAGCCCAGTGAATCCTTATACAAGAAAGAAAAAATGTATCCCTCATAGAAAAAAAAACTATATACCCTTAAAATAAAACTCAACATACCTTTACAAATAAAAGACTCATGTATCGCGAAAAGAAATGTTTTTAAAAAAAGTTTGGTTAATCGACATTTTCGGATAAATAAAAGCCGGATAACTGTTTTTCATATTTTTCCAAAGTAGATTTTCCCCTATTCAAAAAAAAAAAAAAAAGAAGAGAATTTTCGAAATTAAACAATATTTTTTCCTACAACGATTCAGTTAATTAAGAATTTTTGATACTTTATATTTCGAAAAATTTACTAATTTAAGCAAATGAACTCTTAAAATAAAATTTCCAATTTACCCCCAAAATAATATGCAAACACCTTCATACAAAGAAAAGTGCAATGTACTTTTAAAAGAAAAACCCAAATACACTTAAAATAAAACCAAACGGTTCACTTAAAGGTAAAAGAATGTGTCCTAAAAAAAATTCCAGTATACCCCCAAAAGAAAAAGCCCTGTGTATCCCCACAAAGAAAAGCCCAATGTACAACCAAAAGAAAAATCCAATATATCCTTAAAATAAAACACCAAAGAACAATTAAAAGCGTAATTTATCCTACAAAGAAAAGATCCAGTGCATCTCAAATAGGAAAATAAAACAATGTACCCTTAAAATTAAAAGCCTAATCTATTAAAAAAAGATAAGCACAGTGTACATATACAAGAAAAACAATGCATTCCTAAAGGAAAAACCCAATGTATCTCTCAAAGAAAAAGCCCAACATGAACATACCCTTCAAATAAAACCCCATAAAGGAAAATGCCCACTGTGCCAGTAAAAAAGCCCAATGTAGCTCTTTAAGAAAAAGTCTAATGTATACCTCAAATTAAAATCCTAATTTATCCCAAAAAGAAAAAAAATAACAATGTAGACACACTAAAAAAAAACAGTGTACCCATAAAAGAATAGTGTACCTACAAAAGAAAAAGCCCCTAGCATTCTTTTAAATAAAAATTCAAATGAAGCAGTAGGCATCCCCCCCCCCCACTCATAATAAACATTAACATATATCTAAAAAAATAGAAATATACTTCTAATGTACCTCTACAAGTAAAAGCCCAATGCTCCTAAAAGTTAAAGTCCAAAAGTAGCTCCAAAAGTATAAAAAAAATGTAACCCCCCCCCTTAAAAAGTAGGTCAATGTACCCCTATAAAAGTAAAACTAATGTCAAATGTTAATGTACCCCAATTTCTTTAACTTAAACATATTCCCAAGATCTAAATTCCAATGTATTCTAAAAACTAAATCTAATTGTGCTCCAAAATGTATGAAGTTTTAACTAAGAAAAAGTATCTTCAAAACGAAAACTATAATGCACCCTTCAAGTTTTAAAATACAATGTACCCATAAAAGTATAAGTTAATATGTCTTCAAAAATAATAGATTAGAGCATATGGAAAAAAGTGTAACTTTGCATTTGAAAGTTTGCTCCTTTGTCCTCACTCCTTTTTCAATTAAGTCCAAAACAATCGTGAAATGGGTAAATTATGAATATATTACAGATAAAAATTAAGTAGAGGGCCATATTTACAGAAGAGTAATAATTGTATTCTATACATAGGTTCATAAAATAAAAATTAGCGGCAAAATTATGGAATTGGCGCAGGTTTGGCGCAATTTGGCTAAAAATCAGTGTTTTGGAGCAGCTTGGAGCAGAAATCGCGAATTGGCGCAGTTTGGCGCAATTTGCGCAGGCGCAACACCCCTGAAAATGTCATTGTCCAACATGCATTTGCATGATTGTAAAAATTTGTGTTTATATGTAGTCAAAATCTACTTCAGCCAAAAATTATTTTTTTAATGTTTTTTTTATATAACTCACTAATTTTAAATTAAAAAAATTCATTTATATTTGGGAATTGAAAAATCTTTTATAAATACAATTGTAGTTAAAAAATTCATTATCCAACATGCATTTGTACAATTGTAAACATTTGTGTTTATAAATCGACAAAATTTACTTTAATTTTTTTTTTTTAAATTTTTTGTTATATAAATTTAATAAGGTTACATTATGACCAGTGGCGACCCGTGGTCGAAAATGTTAGTGCAGCCGAAATCATGTAAATCGACATTTTCGGATAAATAAAAGCCGGATAACTGTTTTTCATATTTTTCCAAAGTAGATTTTCCCCTATTCAAAAAAAAAAAAAAAAGAAGAGAATTTTCGAAATTAAACAATATTTTTTCCTACAACGATTCAGTTAATTAAGAATTTTTGATACTTTATATTTCGAAAAATTTACTAATTTAAGCAAATGAACTCTTAAAATAAAATTTCCAATTTACCCCCAAAATAATATGCAAACACCTTCATACAAAGAAAAGTGCAATGTACTTTTAAAAGAAAAACCCAAATACACTTAAAATAAAACCAAACGGTTCACTTAAAGGTAAAAGAATGTGTCCTAAAAAAAATTCCAGTATACCCCCAAAAGAAAAAGCCCTGTGTATCCCCACAAAGAAAAGCCCAATGTACAACCAAAAGAAAAATCCAATATATCCTTAAAATAAAACACCAAAGAACAATTAAAAGCGTAATTTATCCTACAAAGAAAAGATCCAGTGCATCTCAAAAAGGAAAATAAAACAATGTACCCTTAAAATTAAAAGCCTAATCTATTAAAAAAAGATAAGCACAGTGTACATATACAAGAAAAACAATGCATTCCTAAAGGAAAAACCCAATGTATCTCTCAAAGAAAAAGCCCAACATGAACATACCCTTCAAATAAAACCCCATAAAGGAAAATGCCCACTGTGCCAGTAAAAAAGCCCAATGTAGCTCTTTAAGAAAAAGTCTAATGTATACCTCAAATTAAAATCCTAATTTATCCCAAAAAGAAAAAAAATAACAATGTAGACACACTAAAAAAAAACAGTGTACCCATAAAAGAATAGTGTACCTACAAAAGAAAAAGCCCCTAGCATTCTTTTAAATAAAAATTCAAATGAAGCAGTAGGCATCCCCCCCCCCCCCCCCCCACTCATAATAAACATTAACATATATCTAAAAAAATAGAAATATACTTCTAATGTACCTCTACAAGTAAAAGCCCAATGCTCCTAAAAGTTAAAGTCCAAAAGTAGCTCCAAAAGTATAAAAAAAATGTAACCCCCCCCCCTTAAAAAGTAGGTCAATGTACCCCTATAAAAGTAAAACTAATGTCAAATGTTAATGTACCCCAATTTCTTTAACTTAAACATATTCCCAAGATCTAAATTCCAATGTATTCTAAAAACTAAATCTAATTGTGCTCCAAAATGTATGAAGTTTTAACTAAGAAAAAGTATCTTCAAAACGAAAACTATAATGCACCCTTCAAGTTTTAAAATACAATGTACCCATAAAAGTATAAGTTAATATGTCTTCAAAAATAATAGATTAGAGCATATGGAAAAAAGTGTAACTTTGCATTTGAAAGTTTGCTCCTTTGTCCTCACTCCTTTTTCAATTAAGTCCAAAACAATCGTGAAATGGGTAAATTATGAATATATTACAGATAAAAATTAAGTAGAGGGCCATATTTACAGAAGAGTAATAATTGTATTCTATACATAGGTTCATAAAATAAAAATTAGCGGCAAAATTATGGAATTGGCGCAGGTTTGGCGCAATTTGGCTAAAAATCAGTGTTTTGGAGCAGCTTGGAGCAGAAATCGCGAATTGGCGCAGTTTGGCGCAATTTGCGCAGGCGCAACACCCCTGAAAATGTCATTGTCCAACATGCATTTGCATGATTGTAAAAATTTGTGTTTATATGTAGTCAAAATCTACTTCAGCCAAAAATTATTTTTTTAATGTTTTTTTTATATAACTCACTAATTTTAAATTAAAAAAATTCATTTATATTTGGGAATTGAAAAATCTTTTATAAATACAATTGTAGTTAAAAAATTCATTATCCAACATGCATTTGTACAATTGTAAACATTTGTGTTTATAAATCGACAAAATTTACTTTAATTTTTTTTTTTTAAATTTTTTGTTATATAAATTTAATAAGGTTACATTATGACCAGTGGCGACCCGTGGTCGAAAATGTTAGTGCAGCCGAAATCATGTAAAAAAGAAGAAGAGAATTTTCGAAATTAAACAATATTTTTTCCTACAACGATTCAGTTAATTAAGAATTTTTGATACTTTATATTTCGAAAAATTTACTAATTTAAGCAAATGAACTCTTAAAATAAAATTTCCAATTTACCCCCAAAATAATATGCAAACACCTTCATACAAAGAAAAGTGCAATGTACTTTTAAAAGAAAAACCCAAATACACTTAAAATAAAACCAAACGGTTCACTTAAAGGTAAAAGAATGTGTCCTAAAAAAAATTCCAGTATACCCCCAAAAGAAAAAGCCCTGTGTATCCCCACAAAGAAAAGCCCAATGTACAACCAAAAGAAAAATCCAATATATCCTTAAAATAAAACACCAAAGAACAATTAAAAGCGTAATTTATCCTACAAAGAAAAGATCCAGTGCATCTCAAATAGGAAAATAAAACAATGTACCCTTAAAATTAAAAGCCTAATCTATTAAAAAAAGATAAGCACAGTGTACATATACAAGAAAAACAATGCATTCCTAAAGGAAAAACCCAATGTATCTCTCAAAGAAAAAGCCCAACATGAACATACCCTTCAAATAAAACCCCATAAAGGAAAATGCCCACTGTGCCAGTAAAAAAGCCCAATGTAGCTCTTTAAGAAAAAGTCTAATGTATACCTCAAATTAAAATCCTAATTTATCCCAAAAAGAAAAAAAATAACAATGTAGACACACTAAAAAAAAACAGTGTACCCATAAAAGAATAGTGTACCTACAAAAGAAAAAGCCCCTAGCATTCTTTTAAATAAAAATTCAAATGAAGCAGTAGGCATCCCCCCCCCCCCCCCCACTCATAATAAACATTAACATATATCTAAAAAAATAGAAATATACTTCTAATGTACCTCTACAAGTAAAAGCCCAATGCTCCTAAAAGTTAAAGTCCAAAAGTAGCTCCAAAAGTATAAAAAAAATGTAACCCCCCCCCCTTAAAAAGTAGGTCAATGTACCCCTATAAAAGTAAAACTAATGTCAAATGTTAATGTACCCCAATTTCTTTAACTTAAACATATTCCCAAGATCTAAATTCCAATGTATTCTAAAAACTAAATCTAATTGTGCTCCAAAATGTATGAAGTTTTAACTAAGAAAAAGTATCTTCAAAACGAAAACTATAATGCACCCTTCAAGTTTTAAAATACAATGTACCCATAAAAGTATAAGTTAATATGTCTTCAAAAATAATAGATTAGAGCATATGGAAAAAAGTGTAACTTTGCATTTGAAAGTTTGCTCCTTTGTCCTCACTCCTTTTTCAATTAAGTCCAAAACAATCGTGAAATGGGTAAATTATGAATATATTACAGATAAAAATTAAGTAGAGGGCCATATTTACAGAAGAGTAATAATTGTATTCTATACATAGGTTCATAAAATAAAAATTAGCGGCAAAATTATGGAATTGGCGCAGGTTTGGCGCAATTTGGCTAAAAATCAGTGTTTTGGAGCAGCTTGGAGCAGAAATCGCGAATTGGCGCAGTTTGGCGCAATTTGCGCAGGCGCAACACCCCTGAAAATGTCATTGTCCAACATGCATTTGCATGATTGTAAAAATTTGTGTTTATATGTAGTCAAAATCTACTTCAGCCAAAAATTATTTTTTTAATGTTTTTTTTATATAACTCACTAATTTTAAATTAAAAAAATTCATTTATATTTGGGAATTGAAAAATCTTTTATAAATACAATTGTAGTTAAAAAATTCATTATCCAACATGCATTTGTACAATTGTAAACATTTGTGTTTATAAATCGACAAAATTTACTTTAATTTTTTTTTTTTAAATTTTTTGTTATATAAATTTAATAAGGTTACATTATGACCAGTGGCGACCCGTGGTCGAAAATGTTAGTGCAGCCGAAATCATGTAAATCGACATTTTCGGATAAATAAAAGCCGGATAACTGTTTTTCATATTTTTCCAAAGTAGATTTCCCCTATTCAAAAAAAAAAAAAAAAGAAGAGAATTTTCGAAATTAAACAATATTTTTTCCTACAACGATTCAGTTAATTAAGAATTTTTGATACTTTATATTTCGAAAAATTTACTAATTTAAGCAAATGAACTCTTAAAATAAAATTTCCAATTTACCCCCAAAATAATATGCAAACACCTTCATACAAAGAAAAGTGCAATGTACTTTTAAAAGAAAAACCCAAATACACTTAAAATAAAACCAAACGGTTCACTTAAAGGTAAAAGAATGTGTCCTAAAAAAAATTCCAGTATACCCCCAAAAGAAAAAGCCCTGTGTATCCCCACAAAGAAAAGCCCAATGTACAACCAAAAGAAAAATCCAATATATCCTTAAAATAAAACACCAAAGAACAATTAAAAGCGTAATTTATCCTACAAAGAAAAGATCCAGTGCATCTCAAAAAGGAAAATAAAACAATGTACCCTTAAAATTAAAAGCCTAATCTATTAAAAAAAGATAAGCACAGTGTACATATACAAGAAAAACAATGCATTCCTAAAGGAAAAACCCAATGTATCTCTCAAAGAAAAAGCCCAACATGAACATACCCTTCAAATAAAACCCCATAAAGGAAAATGCCCACTGTGCCAGTAAAAAAGCCCAATGTAGCTCTTTAAGAAAAAGTCTAATGTATACCTCAAATTAAAATCCTAATTTATCCCAAAAAGAAAAAAAATAACAATGTAGACACACTAAAAAAAAACAGTGTACCCATAAAAGAATAGTGTACCTACAAAAGAAAAAGCCCCTAGCATTCTTTTAAATAAAAATTCAAATGAAGCAGTAGGCATCCCCCCCCCCCCCCCCACTCATAATAAACATTAACATATATCTAAAAAAATAGAAATATACTTCTAATGTACCTCTACAAGTAAAAGCCCAATGCTCCTAAAAGTTAAAGTCCAAAAGTAGCTCCAAAAGTATAAAAAAAATGTAACCCCCCCCCTTAAAAAGTAGGTCAATGTACCCCTATAAAAGTAAAACTAATGTCAAATGTTAATGTACCCCAATTTCTTTAACTTAAACATATTCCCAAGATCTAAATTCCAATGTATTCTAAAAACTAAATCTAATTGTGCTCCAAAATGTATGAAGTTTTAACTAAGAAAAAGTATCTTCAAAACGAAAACTATAATGCACCCTTCAAGTTTTAAAATACAATGTACCCATAAAAGTATAAGTTAATATGTCTTCAAAAATAATAGATTAGAGCATATGGAAAAAAGTGTAACTTTGCATTTGAAAGTTTGCTCCTTTGTCCTCACTCCTTTTTCAATTAAGTCCAAAACAATCGTGAAATGGGTAAATTATGAATATATTACAGATAAAAATTAAGTAGAGGGCCATATTTACAGAAGAGTAATAATTGTATTCTATACATAGGTTCATAAAATAAAAATTAGCGGCAAAATTATGGAATTGGCGCAGGTTTGGCGCAATTTGGCTAAAAATCAGTGTTTTGGAGCAGCTTGGAGCAGAAATCGCGAATTGGCGCAGTTTGGCGCAATTTGCGCAGGCGCAACACCCCTGAAAATGTCATTGTCCAACATGCATTTGCATGATTGTAAAAATTTGTGTTTATATGTAGTCAAAATCTACTTCAGCCAAAAATTATTTTTTTAATGTTTTTTTTATATAACTCACTAATTTTAAATTAAAAAAATTCATTTATATTTGGGAATTGAAAAATCTTTTATAAATACAATTGTAGTTAAAAAATTCATTATCCAACATGCATTTGTACAATTGTAAACATTTGTGTTTATAAATCGACAAAATTTACTTTAATTTTTTTTTTTTAAATTTTTTGTTATATAAATTTAATAAGGTTACATTATGACCAGTGGCGACCCGTGGTCGAAAATGTTAGTGCAGCCGAAATCATGTAAATCCCCCCCCCCCCCCCCGCCTATAACCATACATGAACGGAAATTCTTTATTATTTACTACTCAAATCAAAGTTTCCTTTAAATTTTTACGAAATGATAACATGCGAAAAAAACGGAAAACACTTACTTATTTTTTGAAAATTAAAGCAATCCTGCTTTCTTTTAAAAATGCGAATCGGTCAATTTTAATATTAACTTACATAACGAAACAACAGCAGGACCATGTCCTGAAACAACAGCACACAGTAAATGTATCACGAAAACCATTTCCGTTTGGAGATATTCTCGTAAGTTCTTGTTTCACCAACTAGCCAATCAGCATATCGAACCTCAAGTACAGCTAAAACAAGAATATTCATATCGGCTGTACCTTCTCACAAATTCAGTGCATTAGCATGGGGGGAATCTCCATACTACGTAGAGGTTGCCATGGCAACGATGCAGCCAATTTCGAATTTCGCTTTTTGGCTGCAGCTTGCTTTTTGGCTGCAGCTTGATTTAATGGAGTTTTTTCCCCTCATGAATTGTGCATTACGGTAACAGGCTTGCTATTTATCGGCGATTTTGTTTACTACCGTAGAATTTTCATTTTAAATTCTAATCTTCATTTAAGAAAATTAGTAAAATATCTTATTTTAGTTTTAAAATACACTAATGAATCTAGGTGCAGCCCGGCTGTACTTGCTGTAGTGGGCGAGCCGCCACTGATTATGACACTTTTAAATAATACAATATAAACAAATACTATTAATCTGTGTTGAATTTATGAACCATGTCCATATATATATATATATATATATATGAATTTTTTTTTAAATTAATATAGAAAGAAACTTAAAATATTAAAAGAAACTTACTCTTTTGCACAAATTGCAAATTCTTCACGAGTAAAATTGTCTTCAAGAATAAGAGACAAGTCACTATTTTTGATATTTCCTACACGACCAAGACACTGATGAGCATACCTAAGAAAATAAAGCAATAACTTTGAATCAGTCAATAATAAAAGGTGCTTAGTCCAACTAAGCTTGTTTTGTGAATTTTTTTTTAAAAACAATCCCATACCTATACTTTTTAAAATATCAAAATTATTTTTACATATAAACTGTCTTGCTAAAGTCAGTTCATACTCTCTAAAAAAAAAAAATTCACCCATTAACCCTTTTCACTCGTATGTCCCTGTATGGGGGACATAACTCGTTTTACCATCGCGCTCGTATGTCCCCATACAGGGGACATCGCATCTGTACCGTTGCGTTCGTCGCCATAGAAATAGGAAAAACACAGAATTATAAAATGTAATTGTTTCTTTATGTTGTGATTTTTATTTTGTTTCTTGTTTGTAGTTTCTTTGTTGTTTTTATTGTCTTTTAGTTAGTTTTGTTACAGTTACTTACTTCTTACTAGTTATAGAAAACAGAAATTCTTTGGGCAAACTATGAAAACTTAACCAAAACATTTCTGTTTGAAGTATTTCTAAGTTGATTTGCTATGGTGGAGGTGCCGGCACTACGTTCCGCCCCTAAATATTGTTTATATAGTTTGTTTATATTATTACATTTCTTAGATTTTTAATGCGGTGTAGTGTAATATACTTAAGTATTCTTAGTAGTTTCAATAAATTATTTTGACACGTTGAAAAATAAAATATTATGTGGCTACATTTCCATCCTAGGTCAAAGGGTGTATTCAGGGGTTATATTTTTAAATTTTTGATTTAAGGATGGTAAACCTTCTAGTTAAATTGGAACACATTTCCATAAAAAAAATTCATCTTGATCGAACATGAAAAAAAATTCCGAGTTATTTGCTAACTTTCTAAAGCATAATTACGAGTGCAAAAGGTTAAAATGCGTTTGAAATGTCTAGGCTGATACGCTTTTAGCATATAACGGGGAAATAAAAATATTTGAAGTCTGCTTCATATAAAATTATGTATATTAAGCATAAAAAGTTACAAAAACTTGCCTCTAACAAAAAAATTGTGTGCATATATCAACATTTAAGTCATATACATTGGATAAAATTAATTTATTATTCAATCATCCACCATGTTTGGCCGTGTATAAATGTTATTGTAAATATCCTTAAACTGAACCAGAACGTAATTTTTTTTTTTTTTTTTTAAATCCTCTAATTTGGCTACTTTCATGGGCACTTTATCTGTATTATAAGCTCTTTCTGAAGGCAGTTGTACTTTTGGTCTACTCATGATTGGGAACTTGAATGTATGGTGATGGAATCAATGGATGGATGGGCTAATATAGTTCTAAGGAAAGATGGGAACAATTCCGTTTTAGTGTAAATTTGTGAATCATATCATCCAAGTAGTTAAACAAGGCTAGGCTGTCAGTTGAAGTGTTCAGTTTCTGTAACTAGTGTTTAAAAAGCTGCTGGAAGTAACACTGTGAAATCTTTTAGCCTATTTTGAAAACGATTTGTACATATACATATATTTATTAATTTTTCAGCTATCCCATTTAGAATATTGAAGTAAATGATCATTTCAGTTGTTCACTCTCAAGATTAATATACATATGCTTTTGTTATATAATTGTTGTAATATATTTCTGTTATAAAAAATAGAACATAATTATTACTTTTTCGAAGAAAAAAATTAAGGTCACACGTGTCCAATTTTTTGTCTTCTTTCAACTCACCCCCCCCCCCCCCCCCATCTTGCCCCCTCATTTTTAGCACCCAATCAGCGCCACTGACCGCTGTTATAAACGACAAAATTAATCATAGATCTACCAAATACCAAAGGATTGAATACATCCTAATGTTCATTGTTAATTGTCATTATCACATTTAAACTGCTAAAATCAAAGGTCAAACTGTCTAATTTACTTCTAATAATTTGTTCTGAACACATGCAGTCCTAACAAGAAAACTAACAACTCAAAATATTTGATAATCCACCATGCACAATTGTTAAGGTTTTAAAGTTTGAACTGGCAAATAATTTTATCATGTGTATGCAAACTTCTTTGAGTACAATAATATAAAATTGCAGATATATTTGCAGAACCAGATATTTTCTTTTTCCAACATTTCTTATTTAACTTGCAAAACTTTTTTATTTTAATGCATACATAAAATTCATTTATTTGGGAAAAACAGTCTTCCAACTAGAAAGAAATCAAACTGACAATTTTGTAATACGAGACATTACAAAATAGTCAAAGTCTCTTTAACATTAAATTCGTAGCTAGGGAAAAATAAGCTGCCAAAATCTATCAAACAATAACATTAAGTTCGTAGCTTTATATTAAATCGAGGAGATATCGTGAATGACAATATCAACCTATTTATTTAAGATAACTTCTTGTTTTTAGAAACCAGTTTAAATTGGTTCTAAACTGGATCTAAAACTGGTTTTTCTGCAACTTGTGGGGTGGAACTTTAAAAAAGAAAAATTCTTGTTTCCTTATGAGTTTTTAATGATTGTTTTGTCTGGAATGACCTACAAAAGTTGATGATTTACTTCTACTACAAAAGTTGATATTTTGCAATGTGGAAGAAACAAGTTCTTTAAGGGTTAATTTTTGTATCATAATAAATGTAATGGGCCCGTTTTGTTAGCATTGTCATCTTTATTCAATATGACATGCAATATTCACACCAAACACTTCTTAAAATTAAAAAAAAAAAAAACATTAATATTGTAAATTAAACATTAATCTCTTGTTCAAAAGTTTGAATTTTACTTGAATTTTGAAATAATTTTAATTGTGGAATGTTATTATATAGATACACTGTAAAATGCTGTTTATAATCATAAATTGGCCAAAAAACTGTGCATGTTAAGCAACCAGATTTTCAACAAAACTTAACTATTACCTAATTGACTATGAAAAATCATATTCCATAAGCCATTTTAATATAAGTTCTATTAACTTACCAGCGAGTTTTCACATCTTTATTCCATAGAAATGGAACAATCACAGCCCAGGACCACAGATCTTTGAAAAATGGTGTGTCATAAATCAGAAATAGATAAGCAGCTCTTAACAGCCTGAATGACGAGGGCCCAAGTGCTTCTGTCTATTAAACAAATGCAATAACATAATTAAAAGTTTAAATAAATGGGATTGTGACAACCACTGCTTCTGAAGTATATCGCCAACTTAGTGGCAAAACTCACTAAGTCACAAGAGGCTGTTTTGAGATATTAAGGATTTGATTTTGACAGAGCCATAGAAGACTACATTAATCTTAATATGCAACAGTTTTATTTCATAACCATACTCAATATTGACTTGAGGATTTTTTCCTAGTAACAGTAACTTAGTGAGTTTCGGCACCAAGCCGATGATTTAAAAAACATTGCCATACATAAAGTAATAGTTTTATTAAAATGTATTCTTGTGCGTGAAATACTTTACAGTCACAAATATTGTTCAAAAGTCTTTTTAGAATGCAAAATTAGAAATTACTTTTCTAATAAAAGTTTCGTTGAAGTGTTGTTGCAACTCAGTAGGGAGGGTATCGGAAGAGGGATCTGAATGGAATATGTATTTTACAAAGGGTAATGTATGTGAACAAGGCATATAAAGGCTACACATATAAAGGCTACACATATAAAGGAACAACATATAAAGGCTGATTAAGAGACTGGCTGCACAAACCCCTTATGAAATTAACAACACAGATAATCGAATTGCCAAATTCTTGTTTTAAATTATTACTTAATTTTTACACAAAGTTGCCACTCAATATTAAGATTAAAATTCCTTGCCTTCTTTTTTCTAACGAAAATTATTTAAATAATAAATTAAACACGAAAATGATAGCAACGAAAGAAATACAACAAGGCACTTTCAACTAAAAATTTTAGAAAAATTCCCGACTTTTCCCAGAAATGTTGAGAAATTTTTTAATTTTTCCTGACAACTCCATAAACCTTTACTAAGAAATTTTCCTGTTTCCTGACAATTCCATGTTTTTCCTGTTTTACAGGTGTGCGAGAACCCTGTTTACTGCACGGTTGATAGATATTTCAGTCAATAATACAATTTTGTAATACAATTAATAATCAATTTTGTTGTTAATATTTAACAACAAATGAGATATTATCTATAATGAGATAAATAGAATATTAAAAAGAGAGAGAATTGAACTAACTTCCAATTTTATTCACATATCATTGTTACTTTTACTTGTATAATTATTACGGATGAAACGTATATCCAGATGATTTTTAGCTATCCGGTAATTATCCGATATCCAGAAGCAAAAGTGCCAGATATCCAGATGAATAAAATGCTAACAATTTTTTTTGTGGCAATCAATTATCTTTTGTTCTTGCTTTAAGTGTTTCCCTGAAAATACTAGCAATGTATTCTGCATGCTGCAGATTTTCCCTTGAATTTTTCTCGAGGTATTCAGGTGGATAAGAAGTGAAGTGATATCTTTCTTATTAAAACATGACCGGGAGTGTATCAGACACGGCGGGTCACAGAGAATAGAAATATATGCTGCAGACATTAAGAACCAGCCACTAACTATCTTGGAGTATCTTCAAGTTTGAACAATCCACATGGGAAGTGGTGTGTAGGATACATAGCTAGATTTCTGTCTATTATATATAAAAAATTGTTTTTTCTCCAGTCTTGTAAGTTAGTTTTAGCATTTAAATATACCGCAATTTAGATCAGCAATTTGGAAATATTTAAAAATTACATTTTCAAACGCATTGTACAACACAGCTTCACCCGCTTCAAAATCAGTATGAATATAAACATTTTATTAAAGAACTGTTAAGAGGAGATCATTTTGTAAAAAAAAAAAGGCCGGATATCAGACAAAATCCGGTTTTAAATGTACGCCGGATATCCCAAATCCAAAAAAAAATTCCATCCGGTTCATCCCTAATAATTATACTAAAAAAAAATAATGAAAAATTTATTAAAAATAAAATATTACCTTAGATTTCTTCATAGGTGGTTGATCATCACCTTCATATCTCCAGAATAAATTACGATTTTTATCAAAGTACATCTTGGTAAATCTATGAAAGAACATACATTTTAAAAACTATTTGAAAGCTTTGAGTTGCAAAATATTTTGTATCTCTAGTTTATTGATAATGGTTAGAATCACTGTGAATAAAATCAAACCTTGCGACTGATGGATAGTTCCAAATAAGCTTGGATAAACAAATGCAAAGCCATTCATGACGGGCATAGCTGTCCATGGAGTTATCATCAGGGAACTGGCTAGCCCGAGTCAAGATTTCGAGTAGCAGAGGAGAAAACAGTTCGGCTGTCTTAAGAGTGTAATTATCATTCCACGACAATTCCGCAAGTTTGTTGATGATTTCTTGAGATTCTTCTCTGGAACAAATCTAAGGATCATACAAATAACATCAATGTGTTAAAGAGAAAAAATTATCAGAACAGTGTTACACTCATTCATAGAAATCAAGAGTATAAAAAATATGCGATCAGAGGGTTTAATATTTCAACTGAAGAAAGGGTAAATAAAATTAATTTGATTATTTGCGATTACTCTAGGTGTTTTTTGAAGCGCAGTCCTTGCATATTTGGAGAAAATTGTGCTTTTCTTTTGTTTTACCCATAAATTTTCGTCCTTCCCGAAATTCCTTGTTTTATAAAAAATATCAGTTGTCAACTTTTTCATTTCAGTAGCAAAAGCCAGTTTTTCCTTCCTTTCGTTTTTTATTTTAAAAAAATCTGCACAAATAAAAAACTGGATTTTTTTTACTTTGCAGATGAAGAAAGTTTGTTTCCATTTACTACCAATTTTTATGGGATTTTATAGTTTATTTAATTATCTTTAAAAAAAAAAAAAATTTAATTGGCAATTTGATGTTGCAATTACTCCATTTTTGATGATGGAAAATAATTTTTTTTGCAAATTTATGACTTTTCTATGGTTATATACGTTTTTCCAGTTTTGTGTTTATTATGCATTAGGTTATTATCAGCCAACTAGTTACCAGTTTTAGCAAAAATTTATATTACAGTCATAATTTTGTAACATTTCAAAAACAATTGATCCTATTTTCGTATGCTCCTTCTACAATTTTTATGGCAGAACTGTAATTTTTTTTATAGGATACAGTTTAAATTATTGTCTATAAATGATATCCGGGGATTGGCGAAGGAGGATAGCGAACCTCACTGCCTATTAAGGTTGCGTCAGGTGAAATATCAGGTGTTACTAGTGTTCCTGTTATGCGTTTTTCAAAGGGCGCCGCGCCCTGCCCTTTTTTTGCAAGTCGCCCTGCCCTTTTTAGAAGTGAAAAATGTGCCCTGCCTTTTTTTCAATATCTTCTTTGCGCCCTGTAATTTAAAAAAAAAAAAAAATTCTGCAAACACGTAGGTCTGTAGGATTGCTTTGGTATCCCAATCGTACCCTTTGCCCTTTTACATAACAAAAAGTGCCTTTTTATATAACAAAAAGTGCCCTTTTACATAAAAAAAAAGTGCCTTTTACTTAACAAAAAGTGCCTTTTTTGACAAATCCTCCCTGTCCTTTTTTAAAAATATGTGAACACTAAGTGTTACTATGGTTCAAATATATGAACCAGTGTTTCCGGGTCTTTCCTTCTAAATGAACCTTCACTGTGCAGCTCTAGCAAGACATTAATTGAATTAACGTCTCAGTGCAGCTGCGAAATGGGCTGTTCACAATGATTCAGGCACTAACCCTAAAAAAAAATTCTGAAAGCACTGCATTGTAATTTTGAGCCATGGTCAGATGAAGTGGATAACACCAGAGTTGGTAGCTCATGCAATCTAAATAGCCGTACGGACATTTGGATCCAAAGGAGTTTCTCTCAAAACAGCGGAATTTTTTTGGCATGCGATGTTTTCACATCAGGTTAGATAGCTACTAAATGCTAAAAATCGAGCACTCATTTCTCCTTATAACGGCTGGCTACGCCCACTGCAATTTTTTTTTTAAGTGCCCTATATAAAACTGGTGCCTTTTTCTTGCCAATAGCACTGTGCCCTTATTTATTTCTAAAGTGAACATTGATTAACCAAATCAATCGAGATAAACCCTTAATCGTTGCCAATAGCCTAATATCCAGCTCTAACATCACTTACCCAACCAATCAAATTTTTTTTTTAGTTAATGAATTAAAGTTGCACTAGATCCGCATAGTGGTCTGTTGGCGGAGATTACGGATATGTCCAAAAAAAAAACTGTGAACACTGCATTGTAATTTTCACCATGGTTATATGACGATTACATCTCAGCTGGTAGCCCACGCAATTTGAATAGGCTTGAGGACGTTTGAACCACAACATATTTTTTCTCTATATGACAGATTATTTTTGGTATGCGATATTTTCCCCTAGATCAGATTGTGACGGTCCCGTTTTCCGATCGGCTTAGTTTTAGCTTTGTATGGCCTGGTTAGTGGTCGGTCTACGTAATTATCTGTTGTTGTTATGGTCATATAGTTTACAGCCAATAAACATAATTTTCTATTCGTCATTTTAGACTTATGTCTTATTCATGCGTAGCCATTCCAAGATCACTACACTCCAGTTAAGAATCTAGCATCCATTTCTCCAGACAAAGGTCAGATGTGTCAATAGCTGGCAACACACAACTTATTTATTTTTTTAAATGAGAAGTGCCTTTTCAAAAACGGGGCACACTTTTCCTGCCAACAGCGCGATGCCCTTTTAATTTTTAGAGTTAATATTGATAGTGCGAGGCTCGACCCTATGGACCCAATACAAGTTTACACTTATTCAAATCAACAAGTAAGTTTTGGGGACTACTAATTGGATTAACTAAATTCTGATAACAATAAGATGTCAAATCTCGGTTCAGGTCGCACAATTTGACAGTGCAGCACACTTTGATATTTTTTACAAATATGTTTACAAGGGTTGAGATGAAAGTTAATCTGTCTTTCACCGTCGCTCTGATTTTTCGCCTTATCTGGCAACCCGGCGCCACACGCGATGCAGGGAGAAAATGGAGGAATTCTTTGATTGGCAACCAAACCGGATTTTGTCGCCAAGCAAGGTTTTATCGTTGTGAGTATTGGATTTTCAGAAAAGTCGTCTAGGGCGACCGTATAAGACAGATTAACCGAGATGAATTAAATGGTCCACCTTGACAAGTTTTCTAAAAAAGCGATATTCGTAAACACTAACCTTGTTCGTAATGACGAAAAAACGGTCTTGTTGCAAATCAAACACCACCATTTCTTAACCTAGGTTGTCGAAAGTTCTAACCAGATATGGCAAAAAATAAGGAGGACCAGTAAATGCATTTGAACTGTTTAACAAACATTGGATTTAAAAAAAAAAATTATACTTTTCCCTAATTGCTTTACTTTAAAATTATAGAAAACATTTTGTAACACATCTTGTTTTTGGAATCACATTAATATTCATCATGCAGTTTAGTACATTAAATTTCTAATTAAAATGTCTAAAAGTTATATAGTGATTTTTGATCATATGACACATCATGGCAATCACATACACACTTACTGATAATAAATGTCACATAAAGATTTTAAGGGACTTCGCACGTTATTTTTTTTATAAACTTGCAAATCAAAGATTTTATTTTGGTTTAAAGGGGCTACTCCTGAAATCGCAGGATCGAATACAATTTTGATTAGCCTCTCATTTTAAAGTAGAACCAAGAGCTGTATATTAGAACCTATACCTATATAACACTGATATATAAACATCAGGAGACAAAAATATTGAGAATTAGTTATATAACAGTTCCATTAAAAAGGTAACAACAGCAATCATATACAAGAACTTCGCAATACCTCTTTGTTGGCAAACTTCGAAAATATTGGAGCAAGCATCTCATCTCCAGCAACAAGTTGCCTTAAAGCCATTAAAATGGCCCGTCGATCCATGTTTAAAATTTGCGCGGTAAATGCGATTACATTTATATTTTATCGCACATATAAGCCCACACGTGTGTTTTATTTATCGGCACAACAAAACGCCGCGGTTATTTTGGCATAATTCCGGCACGGCATCAAATAGTTGCCAATCATATTAAAGTAAAGTTTGATCAGCTGAGATCAAAGACATCAGCTGAGATGAAGAGTGTTTCCATTGATGCAATGACATACTTATATTAAATTACTATATTTAATTATTTTAGTAAAGTACTTGAATATCTTCCCTCAATAGTCAAATATATTTATTTATGATTTAAAATTCTCAAAAAAATATTTTAGTTTTCTATCTTAGTTACTGGCATCTCAACCCAATTTGATGTATACATACTTACTAGTTTGGTTTTATATTTATGCGATGAAATTTTTGTCTGAGAATTTTAAATTGCAGTGAGTTTTAAGTGTAGATTAGCTGTTTTATTGAACGCAATGGCTTCTAATATATTACGACAGCTTGTGAAAAGTCAATGGAAGGTATAACTTTTGACTAATGTTTATTTATTTTGATCTATGATTGATTAAGTGCAAGGTTTGCGTAGGTCACCCCAAGTGTGATTAAAGAGACTAGTGAACTTATTGTATAAATAATTTTATTCGTGAAAAAAGTAATTTGCTTTTATTCTAAAACAGCAGAATTTTTCCACCAAGTTATAAAAATTAACAGTAATAGAGATGTGTATATATTTTTTTTTACTTAAGAAACGTTAATATGAAGATTTAGCTTTTTAGTTTTACAAGTTTTATTAAATGTATTGAAAAGCATAAACACTGTACTATGTTTTGCATTTCAGAAAGCTATTTTCAAATTTTGTTTTATAATACAAGTTTATAAATTCAAAAAGACTTTTTTTTACACAAAAAATTGTTTGATGACCATTTTTGTGTTAATCACTTTGTAGTACACTTTATAGATGATAAAGAGGTCGAGGGTACTATTTTCCTTTAAAATTTGCTCCACTTTGCTACATAAAATTATTGTAATGTCAATTAACATATTCAAGGTATTATTTTTTAATTGTTTACCTTTTCAAGATTTATCGTCCATTTTAAAAGCAAATTGTATAAGAGTCAAAAAGATAATTACTTCCAGCCATAAATTTTTATAAACTAAAACATAGTTTCTCTATGCCATTGGCTTCCACCTCAAAACGGAAATACACTACTAGGTACAAACTGTAATTTATTTGGCACTTTTTCATTAGCAAAACAGCAGTTTCTAGTTTTATACAAAAGCAGCTTAAACGATTACGAAAATATTATAACAGTTGTCAGCTCTGCTTAAGCAATTTAAATTATTAAAGATTACACCTAAGCCGAACACTTTGGCAACTAAAAATAAGTTTCTAGTTGCCAATGATGCTTAACTTTTATCACCTAATTTCAAACACTGAAAATGACTTTCTCAATGTGCCGGTATTTAAAGTGTAACATGTTATTGTAAGTAGCACTTAATCTGTCTTATTCAGTCCCTCTTGGCAACTTTTCTAATAATCCTATATTCATAATGCTAACATGTTGCTTAGTTATAAAAAAAAACGGTTTTGTTACCAATATAAGAACTCCTCCATTTTCCCTCTGCAGACCTGACCGGTAGGGTTTCCAAAATCGGTGTTTGGCACCAGGTTGCCAGATTTGGCAACTGCATTACCCGTCTTCCTCAATAAGCTTGCAAAACCCCAAGAAGTATTTTACCTCATTGTCTCTTATTTTTTCTTGTACGTTTAGGTCCACAATGGAACATTGTACACATTTAGGGCAATGTGCAATGAAGAGGTGAATAAAGTTCAGTCAGCTGGTAAGAAACAATCATTATTTATCTGTTGTTGGAATTATATCATAAAAAAAATTACAAGATTTAAATAAAAATTTTAAAAAATCCTTAAAAAAAAGCATTTAATTATAGTAATTATATTAGGAATTTATACTTTTACATTGTTTGTTTATGTTGCAAAAATTGTTAAAACTTTATATCAAAACACTTGCTTATGGAAACAAGGCTACATATTTAATAACTCATTTGTTAGAATTTAGCTGGTAGAAATATGTAACATTACAGAAATTTAGAAACGTAGGTTTAGATTTTAGGGGGGATGGGGTCCGTATCTAATTGTGCTAACTTCTCAATATAAATGTTTTCATTTTCAGTTCTGCTAATGAAAGCTTTAGCAATAGAAGGAGTGCAAGTGAAGGTTTCCTAATATTTTTTGGGCATGTTAAATTTTTATTTAAGCATATACTATTTTAGCTTATGTACCTAACTGGAATTGCAAATTTATAATTTTATTCTCTCTTCTAGAACATAAGGTATTAATAAATAACCTTTTTTCTCTCATAGTTGTTATAAAAGCAATTACAACAATTAACTTTGTGTTGCTTAACATTAACTGTAACATATCGTCGGTTTAATTCACAAACCATATAACTACCATGGTAAAGACTTAGCGGCTTGGCATTAAATTTTTTTTAGAAAGTCGCTAAATGATCTAATGCGTTGGGTGCATGCATCACTTCTTTGGCTGATTGCAATGGTTGTTTTTCTTTCAACGGTGGACGAAGTCCATATCCATGGCAACCATAAAGTTAATCATATGGAAAACAAGAGCACAGAAATCACGCAATTCTTTAAGCCAATCACGGTAAAAATTCACTGTAAGGTCACCCTTGGCGACTTTTTCAAAATCTCGCTATTTTGGCGACTTTTTGAAACATAGGGTTGCTGCAATTACTTGTCAAGTCAAAGGGGTGTTGCCATTTTAAAAAAATTATCGCCAAACGTGGAAAAAATCGCGCCAAGGTTGACCGTACAGTAATTCTGACCCCCAATCCCTCCCATACAATCTGAGCTTAGGTTTTCCAATAACTTTTGTTTTTAAACAATTCCACATTTAGAAGTGAATTTTGTGATCAAGCACATTTTGCTACAGCCGCTGAATCCCATAAATGGGAGTTATGTGATTTGTAAATTAAGCCTATGATGTAGTTACTTTTTAAATGAAGCCTTTTGTTCTACTTTAAATCTCTTAGTATACAAACATAATAAAGAAAATTTAATGTTTTTATTAACTTTTTTCAAGAAATTTGTATTAAAGCTACAAATTTTAACAGGTCAATCCCAACAAGGCACCTATGGAGCTCCCGAATACTTTCAATACAATGAGTACAGTTTTAATGATATTCATTGTGATATGGAAAAATACAGACTACCACGACCTTCAAGTAAAGCTCCAAAAGAAACTAAATAATGTTTTGTTAGCTTGGTAAATGATGTGCATGGTTTATTTATAAACCAATTCTCTTATTTCGTAGTAAATATATTTAAGGAGGAATGATTATGATAAATAAAATTAATTTGTTCCACTAAAATTTGAATTTTTTCTAACTATTCATTATGAAATAAATTTGTTTTCAGTCTAGAAAAGATGCAGGGTGGTATTTTCTAAAAAATTCTATTAAAATGCAAACTTGGTGCATCAATAGTCATAGTTGGTGAACAAATAAATACCTGACAAATACAATCAAAGTAGAAAAAAGCTATTCAAACAAAAAAATTATTGCTAAATTTGAAATATATTTTCTATTATTAAATTCCATAAAATCATCGCAGAAGGTACACATTTTTTTTTTAATTAAAAACATTTCTTGTTAAAAACTAGGGATGATCCGGATAGTGGTTTTGCCGGATATCGGATATCCGGCGTACATTACAAACCGGATATCGGATATCCGAACTGGATTTTGCCGGATATCCGGCAGTTTATTTTTTATGAAAATAAATTCTCATACACACTAGAAAAAACGGAAATCGGTCAAAAATTGAAAAACATTTTTTTATTCTGTAATATTTCCCAATTCCTTACCTTTAAAGTGATACCAAAATTGAATAAACATTCAAAAAACTTTTTTATTTACAAAGGGTTATTCTAGGGTGCTGCTAGCAATGGTCGTATGTTTTGTACATTTTACACTTAATTTCTGAATAATTGTAATTTTACCATATGCCCTTTCATTCCAAACATGAAAACTCAAGTTTGTTTAAACTTTTGAGATATTTATTTTTTAATTCAACTTTATATTAGTTGTGAGATGTGTTGACCCTCCACCATAACGATTCGTTAAAAATATAATTTTAAAGTTAAAAATTTGAAAAAAGTGGGTTTTTTAAAGTCTCTATTGGTTAAAGGGAGAATCTGCACACTGTGAATACATTGGTAGAATTTTCAGGAAAATACTTAAAGCAAGAACAAAGAAAATTGATCGCCACAAAAAAAATCTTTGATGTTTTATTCATCCGGATATCCGGCATGGAAAATCGTATATCCGGCACTTTACTTCCGGATATCGGATAGTTAAAAAGCAGCCAGATAGGCCGGATACCAGATAGTTACCGGATATCCGTTTCATCCCTATTAAAAACCCAGTTTTTTAACAAATTTTGATTTGAACCAATGTAATATATGCTTTTTTGTATTTAATGTACTTGTATTCTGTAATAGGTTCTAAATGCATTTGTAGAAATAAGTAACTTTCTTCAATTGATTTTATCTTTATTTACAATAAGAACCCAGTATATAGAGATATAATATATTTTTAGTACATACAATTCAGAAAATACAATATTTATACAGGTAAAAACATGCAACATCGACAATATGCAACAACAGTTTATTTCCAGAATTATATTACAACAAACAAGATAAATAATTTTTCCGATTAAACTAACATTATCAAGTATCCATAAATGAAATAAAATTGTATTTCTGTAATAACTTGTTAACAATTTTTTTAAAGACAACTACAAAAGTTTATTATTTTATCAGTATATTTATTGGTTTCTTCAAAAGATATATATGTAAGAAATCTAAATCTACTAATTATTAACTATATATTTTTTCGTAACAACAAAATACTGTCATATCATTAGACATTAGAAACTTTTAGGATTTTATGTAACAATTATTATATTTTTCTTAACAGAATTAACCACTTCATTTATGGACACTCTGAACATTGAGATTCTAAAGATGCACAACAATTGTTTATAGAGATAACAAGAAATACTAATACAGAGAATATGATTTACACATACAAAATTCTGTACGATATATATTATATTTTTCATTAAAAAAATTTATTGCGTAAAATTAACTTTAAGATATTTTTCATCCCAAAATGGACTTATTTTCCTGAATTGTGTAATTCATTTTACTTTAAAGACAATAACTGTCCAATATGTTAACAATTTTATACCTAAACTGTATATTTTCAATGCTTTTCACCTAAAATGGTGGTTAAATTATCAAATGGACAAAACTAGCTAGGTAATAAGATATTTCTTTTGTATACTTCCTCTTTAAATAGCAACAATTTTAAATATTTTCCTTTTTTTATATATATTAAACCTATGTAAAAATTACACTTAGATAAAGTTAACATGGTGTTGTATTTTATGTTTAAAAACATCTTTATATAATGAATATGAGATCAAAAGATAGTGAACAAATAACATAATCAATGGAACACTTTTAATGCTTAATATTTAAAGTTGTTTAATATTTGGCAATTGATAAAAAAAGCAACAATTTTATTGCTTTGAAATTGAAGAAATTCACACAATTAAATTTTAGTACATTTATATAAGAGCAAAATACACTGAATTTTACACTTAATAGATATTTGAAAAATTCTAAAAATTGAAGTTTTTTTTTAAATATCTTAACTAATTTTTATTAATTATTGTGTACACATAATACAAGCTGAATATATATTCTTTAGTATATTTAATTATTAATAAAATGGAATACACTTTAATTATGTATACTATTGGGATTGGAATGGTACATCAAGAACATTATCCAATTTAAAATCCTATTCAGAAAATTCATAAAGTAAAAGCTCCATTTAAATATCTACATTTACAACTATAAAATTTTAATAATTTTACAAAAACATACATTTCAATGTGAAAAATATTTTTTAAACAAATTGATAGTATAATGTAAACTTTATATTTATACAATTTGTAATTAAACTTTATAAATAAAAGAATTAACTATCAAAATGCTGTCTGTAAAGGAATAGCACTTTTATTTAAAAAGGTTAATATGCACATCTAAAAATTCATATTTTCGAAACCAACCTCTTAAAAATAGCATTGAGAACCATAACAATTTTTCTTGAATATAATATTTGAAAATGATAAATTCTTTTTTCTATATTATATTTGACGTAAAAAAAATATTCAAATTTACAAAACTTCTGAAATTGAATATCCATGCGAAACTTCTAAATTCATTTAATTTCCCTAACATTAAAATCAATTTATAAAACATGCAAAATGTCCTACCCATTTTAACAAAGAGTATGTAACTAAATAACATTAAACATGATTGTAAAAAGATAAAACAATCGTTCTAAACTTGAGAAATTGAGCACCTTAGTGTATAATAGCACTCATGAGTATTAAAAAACGGTGCTAATATGTATAATTCACTTTTATTAGACGACTAATATTTTCCTAAACACTATTTCTATAACAGACATCGTAGAAAAATGTGCAGAAAGATTGTTATATATGATATGTTTTCATTTTGAATGTAATGCTTTTTAAAATGTTGTCTCAACAGCTTTTCTTCAATGGAGATGAGTCTACCTGATTGGCAGTTGACAATATCATTGCACCTACGTATTTTATACTAAATTGATATGTTGGCTCAAATTACCTCATTTTTCCATACAAATCCATTCTTTTATGGATTTCTCTATATTAAAAATTTAGAAAACAATTTAAAATGTTATTACCTATAAAAAATACTTGAAGTTAGTATTTGGCATATATGTTTTAATACAATACATACGAAAATATTTCAAGTCTTTTGATATGCTTTAATTGATTTGTAAAGATATTTCATATTCATCTCGTTGAATTTCATATAGATGTAAAGTTAACTTGTGCAGTTCAATTTAACCCTAATGCATTTTTTTATCACTTTAGCCAAACTATGCAATACCCTAATATCCCACTTTTTTTATTAAAATTCACAAACGATTTTGGTTTGCAAAATTCAAATATCGATATGTTTCATTCATCATAATATTAGATTATATATTATTAATATAATATCAAATTTATATTAACAATAGTTTATATCAATATCTTCAGCAAGTCATCAATACTATAACAGTTTACTAAAAAAGCCGATTTATAATTAAATTTCAGTTTATCAACATTGAAGGCACTAAAATATTTCTTTTTGTGCAACGTAACTGGTATATTCATTCGTATAAACAGTTCATGTTTGACATTTAAATATAATTATAAATTTGAATTTAAACAATGTTTTCTTCACATACCACCATTTCCATTCTTGTACTTGTTTACCATACAATCTGAGAACTACACAATAAAAATTCTTATATTATCTTGCTTCATGAAAATGTTGCTTAAGTTAACAAAATTTTCTAAATATATTGACTATGTACAATAATATAAATTGAATAAAACTATATAACTTATAAAAAAATACGTAATTAACAACTTTAAACCTGAAGAATTTTCTTCATAAATGCAATTCCATCATTCTCATATTGTATGTTCTGAAAAAGGAAATATTATGTAGGTATATGCTTCTCAAATAAATATTTTTAATTACATTTAAATACATATTTTGATATATATTTATCAATATAAAAAAAACTTATTAAGTAATTTTTAAAGAACAAATTTAAGGATTTTATCTGTAGTAAATATAGGATTACCTGTCAGCAAAGCAACCAAAACAAATTTTTTAGTAATCTAAAAACAATTAAATATTTATTTTTTTGAGAAAAGAGAATACTAAGCATGCAAAAAATATTCAATTTCTTTTTAAAAAATTATTTAACCCTTCGAATTAAAATGTTTCCTACGATTTAACATCCTAAATCTAGCAAACACTCTGAAAAACTCTCTAACAAAGAGATTCCTGCATCGATATACAGCCAAGTGTAAATGATCAGCAAGATATTACTAATTGCTGAAACTTAAATAATAACTCATAAAATAAAAGTTAGATTACTTACCAACATCAGTTACGATCCGAGAAGGTTTGTAAAAATCCGACTCCATAACTACAGGAACACATGGACTTGTTCTGGAACCAGCATTCGATCCATGCTCACTTCCACTGCTACTTGTGTTCCGTTTCTTACTCAGCATAGAAACTCCCATAGTTGGCAATGTTGGCGACCTAAGATCGATCAAGGGCGCATCTTCGGTAACGTCGGCACCGTCTGGTGGATATTTCGCCAGGAACTGTGGTTTAGTCTGTGTTTCAACGTAATAGTAACAACTGCCAGCTGAAGATATTGTGCTGCCCGATGAACTACTGTTTAGGCTGCTACTGCTGCTGTATCCTAAACTGTCGGTAATTGAGTTACTTGTGCAATTGAGCGCTGTCACAAATGAATCATCGTTGGTTAAACATAAGTTTGTGTTCATGGTTGAGGTAACTTCTTCTGATTGATCGTCAACGAAATCCGTCTCAGTTTGAGAAGAAGAGCATTTTGTAAAAGCAGAATAAGATTCTGTGGGAGGTTTAGGAATGTTCATCATAAGCGTGGCAATTGCAGGTTGGACATTCTTACCATACACCTTTCTAATGCTCTCCATTTGAGTTAATTCGCAATTTTCTATGTATTTGCTACCTGAAATATTATCCTGGGTGTTTGCATTCGTCTGCCGAAAAACAGAATAATTATCATAATTTTTGCCTATAGGAGGGTTGTTTTCTTTGATTGGACAAAATAAATTATCTTTAATGAGACACGGGCTTGTATGAACTTGTGGGGTGGTTTCTTGAAGGCTTCCATTCGGGATGTGGTCCCCATCTTTACAAGGCAAGTCGTGCTCAAACTCTTTTTCAGCTGGATATAAAAAATGATGGTCCATGGACTTTTCAGAATGCATCTCTCCCATCTCGAAATTCTTTGACTGACTCTTCTGGTAAGGTATTGTTTCGTACATATGTTCTTTCTCTGTACATTCTCCGGAATAACCTTTGTTGTCACATTCAGGAAGTGAGCTTACGCTGCTTTTATTAGACAACTGAGAGGTGTACAGATTGTGAATTTGCTGACTAGTAGCCGACTTGAATACATTTATATTCCTGGATGGTAGATTAGAAGACACTGGCAGATCTACTGGATGCTCGTGAACGGAATTCGCAACGTTTTTCCTTATCACATGCGGATTGGGGTCACTGGGTTGGTTAGGAGTCATCTTTGGCTGAGGGATTTGCCGGAACTGTCCTGCTTGCTGAATTTTACTGGGTGGTACAACATAACCTCCATTCTGCAACGGCACATTCCTTTGTGGATTAGGGGGTGGCCTTCGAGGTAGTTGCTGGTTGGAAGTCCCATTCTGAAAAGCACTTTGCGACTGGATGTGGTTCATTTGCAATGCATGGTACATGCGAAGGGCCAGTTCATCGATAACTGCTGAGTTTGCCGCATTCATTTGCCCTTTAATGTTACCATTTCCCTGATTTTGCATTAAATGCTGCCTTTGACTCAGCATAGTGTACATTTCCGCTAACTGCCTTGTGAAGTGGGGGTCCATTCCATGGAAAAGAGGCTGGGGCTGACCGTTTGGATGGAATTCTTGTTGTCGTTGAGTAGGATTTGGATCGGACACAGTGCTGAGTTCTTCATAAATTTCGTATTCCTCTGAACTGCTGTCTTCTTCTGAGGACATTGCTATGTTATTAAAACTCAAAGATCTACCAGATGGTGAATAAAATGCAGCTGGATATCCAGATTTTTGGTTTCTGAGAAGGGTTGCCGGGCCTTGAGTTGCCAATTTCGACATTTGTCGGGCCCTTTGGTAGTGTAAGTTGTTTCTCGTAGGCTGTGGCATAGGTAGTTTATTAGGAAGGTGATTATTGTTGTTGGCTTTTGCCTTCAAAGAAACTATTTTGCTCTCGTGCATTTCACAAGGGTATTGGGGAATCTTTGCATAATTTATAGACTTGGGATGGATGTAACTGTCAGTGATTTTAGAGCTTTGCTTTGGGATATGGGTTTCAGTATTCACATCTGGTTGCAATTTAGAACTTTTCACTGGATTCAAATGATTGGTGCTTAGTCCTGAAATAAAATTCCAAAGTTAAAAAAGTTGCAAAATAATTTTTGGCTAAAATGTTTCATGTAAAAGTATGATTATTAATTTATGTTAAAATATCTGCATGTGTTACTAAATACTTATGAAAAAATGTAATGTACTAAATATCTATTTTCTTTTAAAAATGTACAGTTAAATATTAAAATTTACTTCAATATGAATTGCGTCTATTAAAAAAAATATTAACTATATACTTTAACGCTTTCAATGAATTGAAAATATCATGTGTGGATTTCTATGTTTTTACAAAATTTGTTTATTCGAAATTAGGAATTTAAAACTTATACACCTGTTGGAAGGAAAAAGGTAACAAAAAACGTAAACAAATATTGAATAAAAAAGTTGGTCTAAAGAAATAAATATTAAAGAAGGGACACAAAAAAAAATAACAAATGATGTTTACTCCTTAATAATTTTCAATCATCATTAAACTAAAATAATATTAAATTGTGTAATTTGAATATTTAAAAAAAGTATTTATCATAATAAAATTAAATAAAAACAAAATATACTGAAAGTTACCTGGTCTTTTGCACTGTGCCTGACTTCGAATATGTAAAGGATTCTAAAAAAATTAATGGAATAAAATATAAAGCAAATAAAAACTAAATCAAAGAAATATAAAAAATAAAATTAAACTAAAATAAACTTTCAATATTTTGGGGATAAAAATAATAAACTAAAATTTAGTTGTATTTTCTTTTTTAGTTATTTCAGCAATAATAATTTTCTTACTTGTTTTGGTGAAGTGACAGATTTTTCAGCTTGACTGCTATTAACTCTGAAAGTAAAAAGAAAAAATATTTTTGAATATCTCATATTGCTAAATATGCAGTTTAAATGCTTCTTTAAAATTGCAACAAATTTAACATGAAAAAGCAGATGTTAATTTCTGTGATGTGATTATTTTAAAAATTATTAAAAAGTATTGCAAATGTGTTATATAGAGAATTGTAAAAAAAAGTGCAACAGCACTTTTATTGCAATAATAATAAAAATGTTCCTTTTAAAAATTAGAAAAGTTTTTTTTTTTTTTATAACTAAACTTTTTTTTTTATACTATGCAAAGCAAACTATATTTAAAAGATTTGGTGGTTTAAAATAAAGGTTTGAACAGCAACTATATAGATAAATAATATTAACCTTTATTGATGTGCTTCATATATTAGCAATAGCAATAAATTACATAACATAATGTTGTAAAAATTTCAAATAAAATGTTATAATTTTTAATGAACAAAAGTTTTAACAAAAATTCATAATTTTAAAATATTACCTTTCACTAAAAACTTTAGCATTTGCTGTTCTTTTCAGACTGCGTAGCTGTAATAAAAATTTTCAAACATTAAAATCCTTTCATTGCAAAAATAGTAAATGATTTAGTCATGCTATTGCTATCATTCAATGACATTTTGTTATTCCAGTTTCAAAATAACACATTTTTATTACATCTACATGTAAAATACTTTATACTCTGAGCGAGAGAAAATCACAACACAACAGTCAATAGGTTTTATATTCATATTTGAAACAATTTTAATTTATTGCATGAAAACCTTGAAAAATAAAATAGTTAACTATAATATTAAAAAAAAAACGTTTAAAATAGAAACATTGAAAACACAAGTATCATATATTTTATCCTAATAAAAGCAATATTCTGCTTTAACTTATATTAAATGAGGGTGCCTTACTTCAGAAAGCGATGGTCTGCCCTCTCTGAAAGGGAACTGAAACATAGTTCCAGATGTCCTCTTCGTTTTCGGGGATCCGTTACCACACTTTGGACTCTTTGGAGAACCATTTTCTTTTGGTGAAGAACAGGGCTGTGAACTGGAGTCTGAACTGAACAGCGTAAGTGCATGCTGAAGAAGACCTATGAAAAAATGGGGAACAAGGATGAGAAAATAAATTTTACTTGTAGATTATCAAATTTAAATTTCAAAATTGATGTTGGTTAACTTTAACAGCATGTTTTTAATACTCAAATTGTGAATAATTCTGTAAGGTGTATAGTAAACTCGACACATTAAAAGTATGTATTTTTTTTGCATAGAAATTATTTGAGTTGAGATTTTTGTTGGAAGCTGAACAATTCAACAACGACTTAGTGTTCATTTAAAGGACATAGTACCTTTCCCAAGTTGACTGAAAGTTTAACTGACATTTTCTCTGTAGATAAAAGCTGCTTAACACATACGCTGCCTGCCATACACAGGCTCAAACTACTTGTTTACTCAAAATAACATGTAAAAGGCAATGGTCGACTTGCAATCTTTTGGACATTGGCAGTGAACGTGTTAAGATTAAAATTTAATTTAAGTCTAATTGAAACCACTTACTACTATTCATTAATCCAATTCTTCAATACAAAATAAATTAAGATTTTTTTTTTAAAGTATACCATACTAAGCTGAGAATGGTTTTAATTTAATATTTCTTTAATCATTACTTAGTAAAATAATATAAATGTTTTTTTTTTTAAGCAAGTAGTTGTTAATGACACTAAGAATATTTATCATTACACCTTTCATATTATAAGGCCTAGAAAAGTAAGTACCCTTTTGTAATAAATAATGTTTGCTTTATGTAAAATATTTTAAATTATATCATTATAAAGACAGTATATGATTTGTTAATTTATGTAATATAAATATAATTGTTTATTTAAAAAATCTATTCGAAAAAAATTGTATTCAAGTGATTTAGATTATATAATTAAATTTTAAAAATGGTTACCTTCTGGTTTCTTCTTTTGTCTGTTCACCCAGTCAGCAAGTTTTTGCTTGGGACTCTGACTACCAGACGGAGGAGTTTCTTGCGCAACTGCATCATTAACACTTTGGGGTGGAGCATTAATCCGAAGGGGTGGTTTAGGCGGTGGGCAGGTAGAAGTTTTGTTTGGCGGTAAAGGAACAGCAACGCCAGCTCGTGCAACAGTCTCCGAGTTCTTCAAAGCCTCTTGCCGTTTCAAGTGACCCGTCATAAATTTCTCTTGGGGAGGCCTCAAGAAAGGGCTTTTAGATGTATTAGAATCCTTCTCGTTAACCGCCTCACTTTCGTCTTTCTGCCCATTCTCTATGTCATCTTGGCCACAGCTTTGGGTTTCCCTTTTGAAGACGTTATCTTCCAAGTCGATTGTTTTGTTGGGGTCATAGGAGATTGTTCGTAGGACCGACTCTTTGCGTTTGGAGCTGTTGCCAATGAGCTCTTCTAAACTAACAGGTGCTTGAAGTTGGGTTGGGGATACGCCGGTTACAGTGGCGCGCCTTCGGAGTTTGTTCCTTGGCTTATTAACGGCAAATAGCTTTTCTTTTTCTGAAGCTAGTCCGCCATTGGCTTCAGATACACTATTGGCTTCACCCCTAAAAATAATTATTTGAATAAATTAATAAAAATGAAATTTCGATATGACTTACAAACAAAAATATTAAATTTCAATTCAACTCTTAACTAATTTTACCAATCCTTAATTATTTTTTAGGTTTGAATGTTTTTCTAGGTAATTTTCTTTGATGAAAAATTATCCAGTACTTTAATTTTAATATTCTATATTTTAGAATACAATTATGTGAGACTTGTATTTTTAATACTACATGTTACTAGCTAGTCTAAAAAAATTACTATTCAAAATATAAATTTTAAAAACAAATAAAGAGTAATTAAAATTGCAAAAAAATATCTATTCAAGATAAGAAGCCAAAATACCTCTAATCTGATTTATTTTGTTGTTTGGTATATTTAAAAGTTTGCAATACAATACCACTTTAGATTTTATCCAAATATGTCATTAATAGTGAATACACTTTTTTTTTAATAGATTGAATTTCATGCTGTAGAAAATTATATTATTAGTTGGCAACGTTAAGTACTTACAACGATAAATACTATTATTGATTAAGTTGACTATAGCAACTTTCTCACCTTGTTCCTGGTGATCTTGGGCATAACTCACGGATGTCTTTTCCTTTATTCCACTTGTATAGTTTACGGAAAGCAGTTTTTTTAGAAGGTATTCTGTAGGGCCACAATGTAATAACCTGGGGAGAAAAAAGCAATTTATAGTTTGATGTGTAGAAAATATAAAGTAGTTTGCCAGACTTAATTTTTGTAGGACCTAGTATCAAAACATTTCTTTCAAGCCACAATGGAAACTTTGAAAAGTAAAATTGGCATGCAGTTGTTTAGGGAGTTATTACAGTTTACAACATTAATATTTGATCATTTGAAAATTTAAATTGATAAATTGAGACATAAAATCTGCCATATCCGACACTTGTAAATACTTTTCTGCTGCTGCACTATTAATTGAAGGAATACATGATTTAGGTAACTTAATAAATGATAATAAAATTCATTAAAGAAAATAATTCAAAATAAATATTAAAATAGGGCTCACCTGTCCAAGAACATTGGGATGCCTGGGCCTCTTTTTCAAGGTCAAATGTACTTCTGTTGGATGTTCTTTCATAGCACAAATTATATTTTTCAACTGCCAACCAACCTGAAAATTCAATTGATAAATGTAACCATATGTTTTTGATTTACAGATTCATTTATACATTACATGCCAAGAAGCATTGAGCATTCAATTTATATACTAAAAGCCGCCAAAAGTATAGCCAAATTCATAATTTTTTACCTAGCATCATAGTTGCTAAATCGTGTGGTATGTTTCCCAAGTGTCAAAACAAGTTTTTGGTAATAACATCAATTTACTTTAAGAATGTTACAGCTTATTAGATAATTAGAAGAAAAATTTAAACTATTACTAGTGAGTTAAACTATCCACAGAACTTGAAATGCATTACTTACCACAGTTTGGTAATTCACTTGTACTATCTCGTCTCCCTCTTCTACTTTACCAGTTCGATAGGCAGGACTCTAAACAAAAAACAAACATATATAATTTAGATATGACATTCAATCCAAACTTACTGAAAGATATGAAACAATATATATCTAAAAAAATACTTAACTGTGAAAGTTAATAATAAATTGCAATACATAATTTAATGTAAGTTAAAGCACAAATTTATATATAAAAAAAAAAGAAGAAACAATTTATATGATTACTTTTATTTTGTAGATATTATCACATTTAAAGAAGATACACACTTCTAAAAAGATACATTAAAAGTTACTTACTTGAAATTTTATTTGTTCAATAATATGTATTCCTGAGAAATGAATGCCTTCCAGGGAATTGATGTGAATTCCCTAAAAAAACAAATAATCATAACATAAATTTAAGGTAAAGTAAATTACAATATTTTGAACAATACAACACATTTAAAAGTAAATACTCTACTTTAAAAAGAAACAAAATAACAATTTTATTAGTACTTATTGCTATGGTTTTTTTATAAATATAATATAAATCAGCATTTTACTACTAAACTTTATAAGGATTAATCATTACATTTCGTAACTAAAACTTTTGGTAAGTAGAACAACTTTTAAGTAGGTATTTTACTGTAAATTACATGTTTGTCGTCAATTATTTTTAATATGAAAAATAATAATTACTTACCAAGTCATCGTCAACTTTTCGTTTTATTTTAGCAACTTCTAGTGAAGCCGGTTGTATAATCAAGGAGTCATTAAAATCCTGTACTACTTTGTCACTTTGTGCAGCCAGCTTGGCACACTGTAAAACAAAAATTATAAGTTAATTCCATCTAAATATATGAAGAACATAATTATGCTTCACTGTCCATAATTAAATAGTAAAAAAAAATCGCTTGTTATAATCATATACCATTTTATACAAATATAAATAATTTTAAAACAATTAGAAAAAAAAATATTTTGAAAAATGTGGTTTGTTATGCATTAACATTTATAATGATTGCAATACATAAACTAATGCAAAAAAATTAAATGTTAGGGAAATTATTCTAAAGAAAACATATATTAAAAAAATCTGTTTTAATAAAATTAACTAGTATGGACATAAAGACATCTGAATAAAATTATGGTGTAAAATATAGTTAAGTAGCCAGATTTTTAAAATGACTGATTTAATTATAACTTTTTTTACTAGAAAACTACTCTTATAGTAGATTTACAATTTTAGCGTACATAGGCAGTGGGGATTCGAATACACACTAAACTAATATTTTGGAAAAATATTACTTATAAAAAAAATTATTTTACTAAGATATAGTTACTAAATTTACTAAGATATATAGATTAACTTTACTAAGACATAGATATAGTGACTAAATTAAACTTTTGGGAGACATAAAAATCTCATATCAAGTACAATGTGATTATAAAAATCACAAAAATATGTAAACATTAAAATACAAAGAAGTAACAAATAAATGTGCTTGAGATGTAAAAGGGGATGACCTGTGGTAAATTATAAACTATCCAGGACACTAGTACATACTTTTTAAACCATTATTTGTCTTTCAACCTACTTCATTGCATATTTTATTTTTTTAAATGGTTATCAAATAGAAATTATAAAGTAAATACCAAAGCAAAGATTTTTTAAGTGTTTAAAGTTTAAATAGCAAGTAATATAATTAATAATGAGAAAGCTGCAATGTGCATGTATAAAAAACAACTTACTGTTTCTTTAATTATTCCATGCGGATTCTCAGCAAACTGATCTCTTTGTGCTGTGGAGGCCAGCTCAACACTTAACTTTAAAATAGTCTTTCTAACATCTGAATAGCTTTCTTGACCAACAAATGGATACCTAGAAGCATTTACAAAGTAAATAACTGTAGTAATTTAAAAAGTCAGCACAACATTTATACCTTGCAAAATGTAGACTCTTATTATTTTTGTTATTTTATTAATTTTTTTTTTTTAATATCAATGCTTGAATGCTTACTGGTCTTAAAGAGCATTTTTAGCATTTTACAATTCATTAAAAAAAATTACCAAACTCAATAAAAATTAAAAATACACCTGTTCTATAATAGAATATTCACAAACACTTTTTTATTAACAGTAAATCTGTATGTAAAAAAATCTTTATAATAAGTTTACATGTTCTATTTTTGCAAAGCAAAACAATTTATGTAAGAGTTTAAATTCATTGTGAAAGATTTGATCCCATTGTACATAATTGTTTTATTGAAATTCCAGATTTAGAAAAACAGCCTATAAATTAATTCACAGCAATGGCTTTTATATTGAAAGTTTGAAAATTGCTTAAGTTAAACATTTTAAAAACACTAATCTGTACTGAAAATGGATATATATTGCTGGATGGATATATATATATATTGAAAAACGCTTAAGTTTAAACATTTTAAAAACACTAAACTGTACTGAAAATGGATATATATTGCTGGATAGATAGATAGATATTGAAAAATGTTTAAGGTTAAACATTTTAAAAACACTAATCTGTACTGAAAATGGATATAAATTGCTGGATGGATATATATATATATATATTGAAAAATGCTTAAGGTTAAACATTTTAAAAACACTAATCTGTACTGAAAATGGATATATATTGCTGGATGGATATATATATATATTGAAAAATGCTTAAGGTGAAACATTTTAAAAACACTAAACTGTACTGAAAATGGATATATATTTTGATTATAAATAGTGTAGAAAATGAAAATAAATCTGTAAAATAAGGCTGCATATTTTTTTTTTAAATATGCAATTAAAAATTCCTGTTTGTAAGTATTATGGATTAAACATTTCTCATGCAATTTAATAATTGAGTGGTGACATATTACCTGTCTAACCAAGATATCAGAGATTTGACTAGATTGATGATGTCAGAGACGGCAGATAGTGTCTCCACAGATACTCGTTCTTTCTTCCCAGTATCTGCAAAATCTTGGCAGACTCGCTTCAGATCATTGAAAAGACTTTGTGCTTTGCAGCCCAGTTTAAGTGCAAGTGACTGGAGAGTTTCAGATGTCAAATTATAATGCTAGATGAAAACATACATTTATTAATATTACACATAATTCATGTTTTAATAAAATACTTTTAAGAAATTTCTAAAATGCAATATGTTTATAATAATAGTATGTAAGAAATTGAAAAATTTTCAATACTAAGTGTAATTAGATTTTTTTTTTTTTTTTTGTAAGTAAATTACTCTGCCAAATTTGAAATAAAAACATGTTCTCTTTAGCGAAAATTGTGTAAGAACTCTATTTAGTAAATATAAGGCTTGACAAGAAAATTATTTATTTTTTATATTCAAGGGGAGCTTAATTTTAAGAAGGAAAAAAAAGTTGTCAGAATAAGATACTTTTTTTCTTTACCTAAACAGAAAATAAAATAATTTTAAGTATAAATTCTCATTATTATTTGAATTTGCTTGAAAACCAATTTTTAAATTATAAATATATATTTAAGGTCTCTTTAATATTGTCATAAAAATTTAGCAATCTGTAATATAAAGCAAGTAACTAGAGAAATAGGAGAAATATGATTTGGGAAATCATTAAATACAAAGTGCAAAAGAAATTCCAAATCCCAATATTTATATTTAAACAATTTAAATAAAAAAGTTTTATTTATAAATTTTGGAGAATACTTAATTGCATTCATTAAATGAGTATGAATTAAATTTTGATTCTAAATTACTATTTTTTTTCTTTCATTTTATTATAATAGCCTTAAAAATAAAATAATAAATCCCAGGAGATTTGTAATTAATAAAAAATTTTTAAAAAATCCCAGGGGATTTGTAATTAATAAATTATCATAGAAAGGCCCTTATATATATATATATATATATATATATATATATATATATATATATATATATATATATATATATATATATATATATATATATATATATATATATATTTATTATATTCTATAAATTTTTATAAGGATTTAAATCTACTATAAGTTTTTGCTGTACTTTTGCATTTTAGTGAAACAAACATGTTATTATTTTAGCAAAATATTATTCCTTTTCATATTTTGTTAAGAAAGTTGTTTATACCATGCAAAATGTATGTGTTGTTTTAGTGCAAAAAATATATAACACTTACTAATTGTCTGAGTAATTCAACTGCTTCAAGCACCAGTTCTTGATGACCAATCTTGGTCATATTCAAGTTGGTAAGATCATCTCTGGCTAATGTCAATAACTGACAGCCATTGACCTTATTATTCACAAAAAATTGGGTATAAGGTTGGATTTCATCTTCAAGTCCTAATTAAAAACATAATTTTATATTAAATATTTTTATAAGAATGAATTACAATTTTAAAAAAGCTATAATACTTTTTTATTTAAATACTACAATAGATATCTTAATCCTTCAATTATCTAAAATTGAGTTATTTTAACATTCCTTCTTTTCTACATGAAAAAAGAAAGGATTTTTATATTAAAAAATACAAAATATTTACTAAACCTTCAATGGCTTACTATGCAAATGTTTTTAAATAATTATTAAACTTGTTCACAATTTATATTTTATTTTTTAGATATAGTATAAATCCTTCATAATCTTTTGTTATTTCTAAAAAACACAATTGTAACTAATAAAAAATAATCTATATTAAAAGTTAAGATATTTTAAGAAATAAAATCATTACAGTTGTATGCCTATGGTTTTTAATCTTTCAAAATTAATTTGAAATTTTGTTTCAGTTTATAATAAACCCACCCCAATTTTTTATTAGCACTTTTATTCTTCTTTATAAATTATCTTCCATAAAAAAAAATTCTCCTAAATTTTTACAATTGAATATCGATTTTTTTAACAATCTTTCTTTTCAATATAAAAAAATATTGAGAAGGATTTTATATATTTAAAAATATAAAATATATACTAAACCTTCAATGCAAACTTTGGGGAAATGTTTTAAAATAAATCTGGAACTTGTTCATAATTTATATTTTACTTTTTAGATTTATATACCTCTTCAGTTAAATCCTTTGTTATTTTTAAGACACACAATTTGTAACTATAGTAACACCATCTATATTAAAAATTAAGATATTTAAAGTATTAAAATCCTTACATTTGCAATTTTACTGTTTTTTAACCTTCTAGGGAACATTTCTATTTGAATTTTTGCATCAGTTTTTAATAAATCCACTCCAATTCTTTATTGGTACTTTTATTTTTACTCTATATTATCTTCTATAAAATAAAACATTTCCCTTAACTTTTTACATGATTTTAAGAGAGCTTATTAAAAAATGAGAATTTTTTTCTAATCAACCAAAAATCCATTACACAAAATATTCTTTTCACAAACGAAGATTCAATTAAAGAAGACCTACTCTTTGCAGGTAAAACAACCATAACGCATCATGCGGCAAACAGATACATTGTTGACATACACAAACAACACAAAATACAAACTAACCTCTCAACCAATCCGCTACATGGTCGGGAGTCCACTCGGCTACATTCACGTAGGCCATATTCGCATGATCCAATATCACCACTTAAAACTCATCCTCCTTATCCACAGGATACACTGATCACTAAAATCCCAAATCCAACAAGTGATGCTCCTCGCACTTGTCACAACGCCGATTATCCAGTCTACACGCCGAGAAATGACAGGCACAAACAAAAAACACAAAAAGCTCCGTCGATCAATCCAAGAGATCAATTCCTCGATCTTCGATTTGTTTATTGATTGATAATTTAAAAGAGTCGGTGATGTTGTTTGTTGTCTAAAATGCCTACTCTAAAAAGCTAAATTAGGATGGAGATGCCGCGCTACATGAGAGTCTCCGTGAATAGCACCGCAAACACTGAGGATCATTCATGGAGGGGTTGCCGGATTGAGGCGACGAAATGGTCGCCAAGGCGCCGCAGGCGATTAGACTCGTTACTTTCTTGTCTCCTTTGGGGGGTGTCACGCATTTTACGGCGGAAGATGTAATGAGAGATTATGAGAAAAGAAAACAATTTTCGGATTTCTCTTTCGACTCGTGGGAAAGCCGTACCTGAGAGATGAAACAAATTAATTAAGATGTGTGTTCCTTTGTCGTACGTTTTGTAGTTGACACTCTGTTTTGTTGTTTATTGTCTACATAATTTGTGTTAAACTAGATATATATGACATGATTAAAGCATAATTATTATTTGAGGTTTGTGTTAACGTTAATGATTTTCTAAATAATAGAATTGTATAAATAAGTGGCGGCTCGCGAATATGAAAAGTGAGAGGAGCCGAATTACAAGAATTTAACTTTGTAATTCTATAAATAATATGAATAAACTATGGTAGAAAATATATATACTATGTCAAATAACAATTGATCTTATTTGATAGGAAATTAGGCACCAATACGTGTAAAATCTTGAAAAAAAGCAAAGCACGTACGGGGCGGAGATGGGTTGGAGGACAACGGCGCCAGGCGAAACGGAACACCTTGTTTAAATTTCTTTTATAATGGCAACCCATCCCTATTCCTACAATCTACTAAAATGACATTTCACGTAAAACTTTTCTTGTTGTGCTCCGACATAGCCGCACTCGATTTTTTTTAAAAATCTAATTTAAGAAACTTATTGTCATAATTTTGACGTTCTGCTAAAGTTTGATGTTTCAATTTCATCAATTATACATCGAGATATCACTCAATTTTTGAAACTATATTTTCGTTTTAAAAATGCCGCTCAAAAACTAACACTCAAAAATTTCGAAAAACACGTTTTTGAGATTGCTATAACTGGGTTTTTTATAATTTGTAACTTGTCAAATGAAAACCATTAATTGCACATTCTACATATATGCCCAATTTTTATTAACGACACAAATTTTAATAAACTACATTTCTCAAAAAGGAATCTATACTACGAATTACATTTCTTCTCTGTTACAAATATATTTTTAGAAGGTTTTTGTTTAGCCCCCTTTGTCCGGAGTTCTTGTATTCTCAAATTTTACAACTCAATTTAAACTCCTAAATGTCATGACTTCAAATGTGACATAAATAAGTAAGAACGATGACAATACAATATTTAGCCATAAAATTACTAATTGATATCGATTTTCTTTGAAATTTAAAAATCGAATTGCTGCGGGAATTGAAAGCGAGATGACTCAAAATGATGTGTGCAGCGTGTGTTTGAACGAATGCACAATGAACTGACGTCATTAATACTGTATACTGAAAAGCATGTTCAGTATTTAGTGAAAAGCGCTTTTTTTTATCATATTAAACCAACTTATTTTATTGAGGTTCGCAACGTTACAATACATTTATCAGTATATTACTTTAAGAAGAATATATAGTTTAGATTCTATTACTGACAGAAACATACTTTCTCGACACTGCATACAAGTTCATTCTCAGAAATAACACTCATTTTTGAGAATCACGTGACTTTTGACGAAACTAGAATCCTCAAATTTTTAAAGAAGGTAATTTACTCAGATTCCTTTACGGCCCTTTCAGGGGCATTAACTCATAATTGGCTGTCGTAAGTATCTCATTTTTGACGAAATAAATATCGCTAAAATATATATATATATATATATATATATATATTCATATATATATATATATATATATATATTCATATATATATATATATATATATATATTCATATATATATATATATATATATATTCATATATATATATATATATATATATTCATATATATATATATATATATATATATATATATTCATATATATATATATATATATATATATATATATATATTCATATATATATATATATATATATTAATTTCCTCAGTTTGACGAAATATTTAATCGGAGCATATAAGCAGGCGTCTGTTTCGCCAAAAATTACAAAAGTTTCGTCAATTATAAGAGTGCATTTTTAACAGTGCTATTTCTTCCAAATTTTGAAATTTGACACACTAGTGAAGCCAATATACATTTATCAGTAAAAAAATGACCAAATTTGTCCAATCGCTCATAAAATTATCAATTTGTGTAGTTGGGGCGCCAACAGATTTTTCTCTTGGGTCACAAAAATTCATTGAACCAGCACTGTATATTTATACCAATCTCTATCCACATTCAGGCCCGTCGCACCGGGGGGTTTAGTGGGGAACTTGACCTCCCCATGGACTGATTACCAAATAGGGCTAAAGGGTTTCCAAGGACGGTATTATCCTTTGTTATTGTGGTTGCTGCTATCCATATACAACGGGCACTTAATCCAAAAAGGTTCTCTTAATCAATTCAAGCGTACATAAAGAAAACTAACTCCTCAGGTGTATCTAAATTTAAGATTTAATTAGTTTTAAGAGAGGTTACATTTTTTATATTACAATTTAACGAAAGTGCTCCTACGAAACTGACACTTCCTATTCATAGTATAGTTTACAAGTCTCTCACAAGATGGCTACGCTCCAGCGTCATCAGAACTTAATTGCGTAGTTTTCTCCGGCCATCTCATTGGACGCCGTTTGCGTGGGAGTTTTGTCCACGTGCCTTTCCAACAAGGCCCATGAAACTCAGGCTTACATTTTTGAGAACTTCCAAATCGCACATATAAATATTTAACACCCCTAACATAGTTTGCTACTAAATTTACCATAAAGTAATTACATTACAAACTTTAGTAATAAATTGCCATTTGTTGTGTTAAATGTGTTCGGATATTGAAAAAAAAATAACATACACAATATTAATACTCATTTCTTATTAATATGTTATTTATAATGTGTTTCCTGTTAATGCCAATAAAGGATAAATATATTAGTACATATAAAAGTTCGATTTGATGTTCCATGGTCTGTTCGAGTTATGGGGCCCCTATTTAAAGGGGGATTTCCTTGTTTCAATGTCTTAATCAGGCCCTGGACCTCCCTTCCCCCCACCCCCAATAATCTAGAAACCTTAAAAGTTGGGAATTTTGAGTTATAAATATCTCGAAGGAAACACCCGGGAATAATGCCTCTTATTTTTGAACCGTTGTCAGATAATGAGGATAACACCTGAGCTGGTACCCATGCTCGATGCCGTAAAGTTGGGTATTCCACATTCTAAAAGTTATAAGCGGCATTGTAGAATTTTTCCGAGAAATATGTTTTAGTAGAAGAACAATGCACTTCCTTTTAAGTGGGAAATATTTTTAAGTGCACATGTAATAAGTTTATTTTTTGTCTCCGCCGTTTTCTCTCTTTCTGCGCTACATCAAAACTTCCTCTGTTCTCTTTATCTTATAAGTTCCGCCAAGTAAAGTGACACCACTTAAGATGTATCTCTTGAAACCCTTGAGATACTTCCCTTGTTTTTCTTTAAAGCAAAATTTCTCAAGAGGTCAAGTTCAATGGAGAACACATAACTATACACCGTTTCATTTAATTATACATGATGAGTTTACTTTCAAAATAATCTTAAATTGTTTAAACATTTGTCGAAGGTTTTTCGAATCCTGCTTAGTTGAGCTATTCGGAGCCGAAAATGAAATAGAACTCTAAAAGCCTTAAACGAATGCATTTCGTTTAATTATTTACTTTTTTTTATATATTAATGATACAGCTCGTTTTTTTTCCAATGAAAAATCGTGTTCTAGACTGCAGTAAACTCTAACGAATTAGTTGATTTGCCATTCAGGGGCTAAACAAACTTTTCGTCACCTTTTTTTCAGAATGTGGTTCGAAACTGTGTTGTAATTAAACCGATTTGATGAGAAAATACATATTAAATAGTTTCTTTTGGGGTTATTTTTATTATGATAAATTCAAATTAAAAATTCATTATTTTTATTATGATTTTAAATTGAAATTCATTATTTTTATTATAATAAAATTCAAATTCATTAAAAGCAAAGGAAATATTGTCTCACTCTAAAAATAAATATGCAGTTTTCATTTTTTTTTTACATTAAGTTTTTTTAAATAAGTTTAGAGAAAGTTTTTTTATATATCTTAATTAAAAAATGAGAGTTCTATCCACAGAACTATACTCAAACTAGAGCTCAGGTGACTTGTATAGCAGTTACAGAATGCGAATAGGCGCCTACAGTGGCCATATAACCTCTTTTACACTGTAAAAAGAATGTGCTTAAAAATCAGTACATGAACGTACTCGTTTTTCTTTGAGTACAATTGTATCGTAAATGACCGATGACGTACTCATATTTAAGTAATCGGTACTTTTTCAAAAATGATAAGTGTGATTAAATATTGCTAATTTCAGCTTCTGTTCAAGCCATCTTAATAAAGGGACCAGGAAAACTTAAAATAGTTGTCAGAAGATGGATTTCTATATTATTTGATGCCGATTGTCTAAATTGAAACTGAGTTATTACGACTCAATTATCTTACTTCCCATTCTTTTGTCACGCTTTTTTAACGTTACTTCTGTTTATAACTTTATCCCGTCGCTCTGGTAGTACAACGGATAAAAGACCCTGTACTTCGGTGTGAACGCTATCAGGTAGACGGATGTTGGGTTCGATTCTCGGTAAGTCCTGGTTGTAATTGTTCGATGCTATAATTAAGCATCGAATGTAATCAAAAATGAATATTTTTTACTTATTTTTAAGTACCTATTTTTATCGGTGTAGGAACGTAAAAGAGTTTTTTGGTAAGTTTCAAACTTCTTAGAGACAATCAGAGTGATTTAATATCAGAACAATTTTTATTCAAGTAAACAGGAATACGTTTTCATATAAGTATCGAAACAGCTATATTTGTCATTTATTTTTGATGAAATCGTTACCAATATGAGTCATTAACTATTTTTAAAAGTAGTAAATATCATTCCCTAATTATGAAATAAATTTAGAGAACAAATTTATATTTTGAAATTCCTTGTTTAAAATAATATATGGATCCCGTTTTAAAATCTTTCCCCTTCGTCGCCGAAATTCAAATGCTATATAATGAAATACGATGACGTCATGCTACGTTTAGTTTGAGATAAAAATAACCTCAAAACATGTTTTTGAAGTTTTTTGAAAATTATTTTCCGAGATAGAACCCCCAGAAAATACCAGGTTTTCACTCATGCAACTCAACAAGAAGTATTATACTAGAAATTGAAAATTTTCTAGATTTTTAAAATATTTTTATAATTTTAAAGTAATTCGATTTTTAAATTTTTTCTTGACTTTCAATGGGAGGGGTTTGAACCCCATGAACCACCCCCTTACCTACGTGCCTGAATATAATTATTATTTAGAATATTTTAGAAAATTCTTTTCAGTTTTATAATTTATATCAACAAAATAACAACAAGTCACTGCAAGAAAATTCTTATATTGGGACTTTCTATTGGCGAATTTCAATTAACTCAGATAAAGGCTTTCGGAAAACCGGTCAGGCGAGGTTATATAGGTCAGTGGTTATAACTATAAAAATATTTTTCTTGGATATTTTCTCTAGCAAGAGGTTCCATACATGAAAATCACATTTTTCCCCCTCTAATCTTCTCAATGACAGTTGGATCAATTTAATGAAACTTGACATAGTAAAAGCAGTTGCCAAGCCCAAAGAGTTTTCCACACATTTAAATTAACAAAGTTCTTTAAACTTATATCTGTTACTTTCCATTCTTTGACACACCTTTTAATGTGAATGTCCGAACATAACTTTTTACTCTGTTATTCTATTTTGATATAGAATTTTACGAGACATTCAGATTGCGGCCCATTGGCAACCTTTATGTAGGAGGGCTATAAAAAGGTTATTCTTTGAGAATTTGGTAAAAACCGGAACTTAATTCGAACGCAATCTGCACATTCCCTATTTTTTTGTAGTTATAAAGGAAGATCCCATAGTAAACCCATTTTATTGATTTTCACGAAAATCCAGTAGTTTTCCAGAGTAAAAAGACATTTAAAATATCTATCTTAATATGTCTTCTTTTTTATTAATTTAATTGGGGCACAGGCTTAAATATTTATAATTTATTGCGTGTAAAGAACGGATATTTTATGATTTTAGTATAAAAAGTAAGTTTTAGTATAAAAAGTGCGATGTCATCGGATTATTCCAAAATTATACACCACGTCTAGAATTATCCTAAATGGCGTAATCAATTACGCAAATAGAACAAAATAAACATTGATACAAAAAGGACTCTTAAAAAGAAAAATACATCACAGAACTGAATATTTATTGAAATCTAAATTTATCCTGTTTCTTCTGCCATAAAATTACCTTATGATTAAAATCCAATAAATTATACACAAAAACTCTTTTAACGTCCTATATATTATTTTAAACTTACTTTAATTAAACGCGCTACCAAGCAAATCAAGAAATAAACTTCAAAACCAAAACTTCGAATTAAAAGCAATATATCGTCTGCTCTTCATTAGCAGTTTATCCACGATTACTAAGACCACAGATTGCCAAATGAGCAAATAATTATTTATAATTTATTACGTGTAAAGAACGGATATTTTATGATTTTAGAATAAAAAGTAAGTTTTAGTATAAAAAGTGCGATGTCATCGGATTATTCCAAAACTATACACCACGTCTAGAATTATCCTAAATGGCGTAATCAATTACGCAAATAGAACAAAATAAACATTGATACAAAAAGGACTCTTAAAAAGAAAAATACATCACAGACTGAATATTTATTGAAATCTAAATTTATCCCGTTTCTTGGGCCATAAAATTACCTTATGATTAAAATCCAATAAATTATACACAAAAACTCGTTTAACGTCCTATATATTATTTTAAACTTACTTTAATTAAACGCGCTATCAAGCAAATCAAGAAATAAACTTCAAAACCAAAACTTCGAATTAAAAGCAATATATCGTCTGCTCTTCATTAGCAGTTTATCCACGATTACTAAGACCACAGATTGCCAAATGAGCAAATAATTATTTATAATTTATTACGTGTAAAGAACGGATATTTTATGATTTTAGAATAAAAAGTAAGTTTTAGTAAAAAAAAGTGTGATGTCATCGGATTATTCCAAAGTTATACACCACTTCTGGAATTATCCTAAATGGCGTAATTAATCACGCAAATAGAACAAAATAAACATTGATACAAAAAGGACTCTTAAAAAGAAAAATACATCACAGACTGAATATTTATTGAAATCTAAATTTATCCCGTTTCTTGGGCCATAAAATTACCTTATGATTAAAATCCAATAAATTATACACAAAAACTCGTTTAACATCCCATATATTATTTTAAGCTTACTTTAATTAAACGCTCTACCAAGCAAACTTAGAATAAACTTCAAAACCAAAACTTCGAATTAAAAACAATATATCGTCTGCTCTTCATTAGCAGTTTATCCACGATTACCAAGACCACAGATCGCCAAATGCGCGATAGAGACTTAGATTTGGCCACTCCGCTTTCCACCTAACGAGTAGGATCATACAGGGGGGGAAAAAGAACCGTGAGAGCAACGCCGAGCTATGGCATGGGAGCTAAAACCTGTTTATCAGTGAAAAGAACAAGAACCTTCTCCCCCCCCGGAAGTCGCCGGTCAAGTTAGGGGGGGGGGAGACTACCGACTTTTTCTGCAGATGAATGATTTGTTATGGAAAAATAAAAACGTACAAGAAAAAGAACGCGTATCCGCAACACCACCTTACCCCCTCTTTTACAGTCGTTTGGTAATTTTTTTTATTGTTATTTTGTTGGATACCAGTGGCAACACGTTGTGACAAGAATATGAATGAAATGAAGTGGGTTATTGTGATGGGAAAAGTGCTTGTTAATTAGATATGTTCCTTATAGGTTATTAAGAAAGTTCGGAATTCGTTACAGAATTTGAAGGTTAGCAGACCTTCTTTTTTAACTGTTTGTTTTCTTCAATTTGCGTCTTTTATTCCTCCCCCATGGATATTTAATTAAATTTTAATTAATTTAGAACTAAAAGACAAAAAGTTTTTTTAAATAATATCTCGTAATTTTTTAAATACACGTCTACATCAACTATCAAAAAGGACTATGTTAATAGTATTTTGAAACTCCAATTTGCATAATATTAGTTGTATATATGTGGACAATTCATCAAATTGACTTATATTTTTAAATATTAGAATTTTCTAACTTTATCAACAAAAAATAAAGAAACTATTTCGTACGATGAGAATACATGAATGCCAAATAAATTTATGTATTTAAATAATAATTTCGTTAAAAATTGTAAATATATAAAAAAAAATATTAAATTTCTACTAAAACCATTCTGGGAGTGGTTCATTTATTACGTCATGTACCCTTAGAGGGGGAAGGGTATCATGCGTGACATGGGGAATGAGAGTTTCTGTGGTTGTGTGACGTAGCAAAACTTTGTAGCAATAAATGTTTAAAAAAATCCCCAAACTTTGGTAAAAATCCCTTTTTATCGAAATAGCGATCTTTCTAATGGACTAAATGGTCAAATACAGAGAGTTAACCTTTTAGGATTCTTTTTTTAACTGCGAAAGTTCATCGTAAAGTGACATGGGGGAGGGAGAGGGATGAAATTAACGTAACATGGGAAAAGAAGGAGGCACAAAAGAATTAAAAATAGCGTGAAGTAACAAATGAACGCTCCCTTACACATTTTCTTACACGAAAAATTGGTGTCAACCTTTTAAATTGGTTCCCCAAGTTGCCGCTTGGGCCTTGAACTGTCCTTATAGTCAGGGCCTGATTACCGAATAGGCCCAGGAAGCCCAGGCTTACACTTTATATTTTAAAGGGGCCCCCAAATCACACATTTTATATAAATATTTAATAATTCTAACATAGTTTGCCACTTAATTTACCTTAAAAAATGGCATCACTCACTTTAACAACAACAAAATATTATGACTTGTGTTAAATTTGTCAAATATTGGAGAAATAATCAAAAACATACTAAAGAATATTAGGAATATTTTCATTACTTATTAATGTTTATTAAATATTATTTATAATGTGTTTCGTTGCCATCCAGGGGCCAGGATTTTAGAGCATGTAAAAGCTCGATTTGATGTTTCAGGGTTTATATGGGAGCAATGGGACCCCCATTTATAGGCAGGCTTCCCTTGCTTCAATGTCTTAATCGGGCCCTGCATAGGCGATTACAATAAGTAAAAGAATTAAAACAATCTCGATTGTTGTAATCTATACACATCCTCCCCCTTCTTTTCAAGAGCATTTTCGTTAATTGTTATGCGACAAAAAATAAAACATCCATCAAAGCGTTCCCACACGTCTTTCAGTGCCACTGGATCTTCCAATCTTGACATCGATCCCTGTGTTATCCTTATTCCTTATCCATAAACGAAGAACAACAATCTTGACATCGATCCCTGTGTTATCTTTATTCTTTATCCATAAACTAAGAACAACAATCTTGACATCGATCCCTGTGTTATCCTTATTCCGTATCCATAAACGAAGAACAACAATCTTGACATCGATCCCTGTGTTATCCTTATTCCTTATCCATAAACGAACAACAACAATCTTGACTTCGATCAATCCACAAATCACCCCAAAAGAAATCCCACCGAAAAAGTAAAAAAAGAAAAAAAAGGATTCGAGTTACAACCTAGGAAGTCCAGGGGGCGTGTATATACCCAATCCACCTCCCCTCTTGGGTTCTCATTTTCGTTTGTCATCGTGGTCACGAACACATTGACCCTTGACATCTGCACTGATTGCGTCCCCTTTGGGGGTACGTCCTCTGACAGACCCCAACGGGACAAATCGGTGAACTAATTGCCATGACCATGAACCACAATAATAACACACACAAGGGGTTCTATGCTAAGGCTCATATAGAATGGGTCTAAAACACGTCATTTGGATGAGCCAAAGGTGTTTTGGAAGAAGCAGGCACGTAGGTAAGGGGGTGGTTCAGGGGTATCAAACCCCTCCCATTGAAAGTCAAGAAAAAAATTACAAATCGAATTACTGTAAAAATCATAAAAATACTTTAAAATCTAGAAAAATTTCAATTTCTAGTACAATACTTCTTGTTTAGTTGAATGAGGGAAAACCTGGTATTTTCCCGGGGGAAATATCCCTGAATATAATTGAGCCCCAGTTGCTCACTTGGTAAGGCGCTCAGCTACTAATCAGAGGATTGGTGGTTCGAATCCGTGAAATGGACTTGACATAGAAAAGTAAAAAAGTAGTGATCTTGCGATCGGAGGGTTGCCAGCTTCGCTACAAAAATACTAGAAAGTCGTCCAGAATATCCAACAAATTATACTGGCGTGTATACGGGACTTGTGCACGATAAATCTGATCGGGGTCCAAAGTCCCGACGTCTATAGAAGGCGTTGGGTGCCAGTTCAGGTGTTTCCTCGTCATCTGACCATGGTTCTAAAATAACGAGGTGCATGTATGAATGTGTGTGTGAATGTGTATGTGTTCCCGGGTCTTTCCTTCGAGATTGACCCCGAACCGTCGCCGAAAGCCCACTGTGCAGCTCTAGTGCGACGTTAATTAACAAACCATCCAACCAACCTGAATATAATTTTCAAAAGGTTTGAAAAACATGTTTTGAGGTTATTTTTATCTCAAACTAAGCGTAGCATGACGTCATCGTATTTCATTTTATAGCATTTGAATTTCGGCGACTAAGGGGAAAGCTTTTAAAACGGAATCCATATATTATTTTAAACAAGGAATTTCAAAATTTTAATTTGTTCTCTAAATTTATTTCAAAATTAGGGAGTGATATTTACTAATTTTAAAAATAGTTAATGACTGATATTGGTAAATATTTCATGAAAAATAAATGATAAATGTAGCTGTTTTTTCGATACTTATTTGCCAACGTAATCCTGTTTACTTGAATAAAAATTAATAAGTTTAAAAAATGGGGGGGGGGGGGGGGGGGCATAGATTACTCAGTCACTGAACCACGCCCATGAAAAATCCATACCTACTTGCCTGGGAAGAAGTAATAGTTTGTTTACGAAAATATATGTTGTCATTGGCGATTTTGAAAATGTATCCTTTGTCAAAGTGTATTAAATTCAAATTAAATTACTTACGAGACTAAATTACTGCGTAAGTGACCAAATTGACATACTATTTATTGCTTATAATTATTTAATTGCCTACATAACGTTTAAAATAATTTTCGATAAAAAATCTATAAAAAATCTTTCAACAACCATAAATTGTTTTCTGTAATAGTAGGTGTATTAATTAGATATTAATAGGTTTATTAATAGGCAATAATTGTTGCATCTTTTAGAAAACCCGTTTAAAAGTTAAATAATTGAACATTTCGAATTGTTTAATGCATTAGAATTACAGTTTCAGTTGAGTACGAGCATCTATATTTTTTCAGCAGCCCTTTGTTTTTTGACAATAGCTTTGGGCTTTTTTAGCTACGATCACCACATGAAATATTGGTGTAATAATATAACCTTTTGACTTTTTCATAAAATTCAGAAGCAACGATTTTTTTTTTAAAATCTCGTAGTTTATTTTATTTTAAGAAAAAAATGTTTTGTTGTGCCCATAATGCAGGAACAATGTGAAATGATATTTAAACAGATCATAGCGGATTTTTATATAATCCCCCCCACTCCCCATACGTGTTTTAGCTTTATTTCAAGATTTGACACCCATCCCATCGGCGCCTTATTTTCTTTCGAACGATACGAAATTCATATCAATCGAGCTATTTGCCCAAAAAAACGTAACGTATTTCTATCCTTATATCCCATGTAGCTGATTTTAAATATGTTTATTTATTTTTTTCCTTATTTTTTTTAATCTCTTCTGGATAAAAGAGCAGGGTTTTTTTTTCGAAATTCCTTGTTCGAAAAAATTAACGCGGTCAGATTTCGAACCTGCTGAGTTCTGTTGATGACGTCAGCCGTGCACCTGGAAGGTGAGTCAGAGAATACTCCATTGTGTACTTGAAGAGCGAGCAGGCCGTCTGGGAGAAGGGGGGAGGAGGAACAATACCGCGATGGAACAGCTGAAAAAGTTGTGTACTACGTTGCTTGCACCAAGACGTTTTCCCGCGCACAAACGAGTTCTGGCAGGTTGTAAGGGGAGTTCGAATTTCTAACCTCCCCTCTCTTCCCCTAACCCCCCACTTCCTTTCCATATGAAAATTGCACCTACTTACCCCCTGTCATGTGATCAGCTGTTACCAAGGGAGAGAATTTGGCGGGAAATGGGCTGCTGAGAACTGAGATTCTATCAGGCCAGAATATAAAAATATACTAACTATTTTGTCAGTCTTTTGAGAGGAACTATAGTGACACAAATTGTATTTAAAAATTTTGCTAACAGTAATTTATTTTACTATATAAACGTAATTTAACATATATTACATTAAATGAATATTCTAAACTATTTTTTTAATTCAATAATATATATATATATATAAAAATTCCATGTCGTAGCAACACATGTTAAACTACACATGGTTTAGTTACCTAACTACCTGAAAAAAATTTAATTATTTTTTTTAATCGTAATAGGTTTTCTTGTGATTACATATTTAAGATTTTTATCTAAATTGAATTTTTGCCTTGATAGGCATTTTATTTTCAAATCTTTTGTTTACCTTGTTGTTTAATTCCATTTTAAATTCCCTTGCGATCTGCAAAGTGATTTAGTCAGGGACCGACTTACAAGCTTAGGGGCCCAGGGCTAAAGAACATTAGGGGGCCCCTCGACGTAATTCAAAATAAAACTGCTAAAAACAGAATTTTTTCATACGGTTCTAGTTCTGTTCTTTCTTTCTTTTTAGCTTTTTTTTAGTTGAACCAGATTGGTATATTCTACCCATTTTATAGCTAGCAAATCCCTAATGATTACAATATTAGGAAATTTGGTATAGGAAAAAAGTATCCGTAAACGACAAATCTATGTTCGAGCTTGTTTATGGTCTTGGACCGGTCATTAATTTAATTTGACTAGTGATCCAAAGCGCATATACTTGAAAAACGCGATGCAAAAGGTGACATACATCATGAACGTGCTGAAAAGTGAAATTGATTTAAGTGGGTAAAATAATATAAGTTTTGAAAAATAATTAACGATTGATTTTAATTTTTAAAAATTTTGATTAAAATAAATGTAATTGATTTTTAAAAAATTCGTTAGTAAATTTATTTTTAACTTTTTCACATATATTTAGCATTAAATCATGTTCGGGGGCCCCTTTAAAATGGGGGCCCTGGGCAAGTGCCCCGAATGCCCTCCTGTAAATCAGTCTCTGGATTTAGTGATATTTTAATTTGTTTATCTTAAATTATAATTTTCACTTTAATCTTATTTACATATACACATATTTAATCTAGACACAGTTCTTCCAGTCACGAAAATTAATAATCTAAACATTGGAAGAATTATAAATTCCAATACCCATCCAATAACCTTCCCACCCCCCACGTCATAATACTGAAATAATACCAATTTTATAGACGATTTTTCTCAAAACATTCTAATTCTACTCTATAGAAAATTAGGGTGGGAAAATACATATCTAAGCCTTTTGCTCTTTGCACTAGAACCCATAAACCACCCGCATATTTCCTGTACAAGAGTAGGGGGGAGTATGGTTTTTTTCCCCTTATGGAAAAAGAACCTCTCCCTTCATGCAAGTCACAGTTTCAACACACCACTGACAACGAAATATAATCCTATAACATCCCTTATCCACTCCCCCTCAAAAAAAAACCATCCCCACTGCATACAGCCAGATTTGGCAATTTATCTCTAATTCTGGGATTTTTAAGTTTAGTGTTGTCATACAGTTGTTTTTCAGTGATCGCATATATCCTAAATTTTTAGTGATGTTCATAGGTACAAAAGTGTGGACATTTTTTTTCTAAATAGAGTGACGTAAGAAATGAACGCTTCCTTGTAAAGAAGAGGGTTTCATTAATATTTTATTTATAATTTAAATTTGATTTTAAAAACGTTATCTCGTTCAAACGTTTCAACTTTACACTGTTTTAAAAGACAAAAAAAAAATCACGGATTTCAAGTAATAATTTTAAATATTTATATTTCTACATAGTAAGAATATGAAGAAAACAAATTGATTACCGAATAGGCACGTGAAGCACAGGCTTACGCGCTACAAGGGCCTCCAAATCACACAATTTATAAAAATATTTAACATCCCTAATTACAATTTGCTACTAAATTTACCTTTAAAAAATTGAGTTACAAACTGTAGTAAAAAACTTCTATTACATTTTCTCGAACGTTGGGTGACAAAATGAAAACATACAGAATATTATGAATACTCATCTTTACTTATCAATATATATTATTATATGATTAATAATGTGTTTCATTTTAATGTCATTCAGGGGGATGGATTTCAGTGCATGTAAAAGCTTGATGTTTTCCAGGGTCTACTTGCACTGTTATAAATAGGTACTTAAAAATAAGTAAAATCTACTCATTTTGAATTACATTCGATGCTTATCATAGCTCAGAATAGATAAGTTTCATTTTTGAAAAAGACATGTACTCAAAATTGATTAAAATGAATAAAAAAGAGCAATTGCTTGCCTACATAGGCTGTCTTCATAAATCACTTTCAATAAATATCGACAATTACAACCAAGTCTTAACGGGAATGTTACCCAAATATTCAGGCACCGCAAATTATTATTATTTGTATAGTATTTAATAGCAACCTAAAACTTTAATATATTGTTTAAAGTGTAATTAATACAATGTTAAAAATAGGTATAAATAGGTAAAATAATATAAAATAGCTCCGAATACATGTTTCATTTTTGAAAAACATATTTACTTATGCACATTAAAAAATGTGGAAAACCATCTTCTGAACAATTATTTTAAGTTTGGTTTGTCAGGTCGCTTTGTTAAGATGGCTTGAACAGAAGCTGAGACTAGCAATATAGCCACACTGCTCATTTTTGCGAAAGTACGATTACTTAAATTGGAGTACGTCATCACTCATTTACGATGCGATTCTACTCGAAAGAAAAACAATTACGTTCATGTACTCATTTCTAAGCACGTTTTTTATTACAGTGTGAAATCTCAGCTTTAAAGTTGAGTTTAAATTTGGCGAACTTTTTATATCTTTTTTGGCGATTACAGAATGATTTTTTATAAGGTGGCGCCCTTTCCTCCCAGCCAACCCTCTGCTCCCCTTGTGTGCTCTTTAATGAGTGCAGATGGAGGGTGGAAAAAGAAAGAAAATTTGTCTCTTGGGGAGGGGAGTATTTTCCCACGTGGTATTCCAATCGCCATCGGGAAGTGTGCGTAAACTCACTTTCACTTTTTTTTTTGTCGAGCACCCCAGAACGGAAAAGGGGGGGGGGGGGGGGGATTGCAGCAAGGTGGAAGGATACGGGGCTTTGCCTGACAGATGTCTACCAGAGACAAGAATGCTCGTATGGAATTCGAGTAATAGAGAAGTTGGTGTCTGACGAATTCATTTCCGCCACCAAATAAAATCTTTTATTGATTTAGACTGAGGTTTCTTATAAACCCGATATCCGACACCCTTAACGCTGAAAAAAATGTCATTTTTGAGATTTTCACTGTTTTATCAAAATTGGAATTGTTCTGTTTAAAACGATATCTCATCTATATAAATGCGAAAAACCCCACTCATCACTAATTCTCCAACTTCCCGTATACCTATGAAGAAGAAATTTGGCAAATTTGTTATTTATACCTTATATAGGAAAAGTAAGCTATTTTTGTTCCGATCGAACGTATTTAAGGGGGTGTAAAACCCCTTTTTCGATGTTAGTAGTGTGAGGTTCACTTCATATACCCGATACTCCCGCTTAGGCTGGTGTGATCACTTAAGCCTGACTGGCAGAGTATCGGCGTAGCAAGCCGAAGTTCCTTGGTTCGATACCGAGTGTATCCAAATAGTTTTAGTGCTACGATGGTAACGTTAGTTTGGGAGTCTATTAAAATATGGATGTTAATCAACGGGAGTATCGTATATATATCCACATTATTGAACATCCAACTTCTCCATATTATCAATCTTGCGGGATATTGTAACTTTTAACACTGTGGTTCCTTCTGATGGGTGACAAATTAAGAATATTATTTATTTCGCTTATAAATATTGTATTTGTATCTATTTTGTAACTTATTTCCTTCCCTTGCGTAAAACGGGTATTTCAGCTAGTTTGTAATAATCCGAAAATTGGAAGTATTTTTTTTAAATTAACTCAGAAATCGAATTGCATTATTCGGACAAACTTCAAAATCAATTTACTAGAAACGTACTTTTCAATGTTTTGAGGGCATTGCTTAAAAATTACTTGAAATATATTCCTGAAACTTGTCCTGGTTGTTTTATTAACACTTTTAAACACTTTAACACAAGGAATAAAATATTAAATGTATACTTTTTTTTTTTTCGAAAAATATTTTTGACTGAAAAATTAATAAATTTTTTGTACATATTTTTTAAAAATTCATAACTTTGCGAATATTTTTTAAAAAATTTAATCCCTGCGCTAAAATCTTAAAAAATATCGAAATATTGATCTGTGAAAAATTCCGACTAATAAAGTAATTTGTGACTGACAGAGAATGAATTTAACATGGGCGTCTATGAGGGTGCCGAAACTCAATAAAGAAAACTCACTGAAATGTCAAAGCTAATGTTTAATTTCTTAACTAAAGCGGTAAAATCGGGTTGACTTAGTCCATACTGTACTGTGAGGTTTTTGTATGTTGTACATTTGATAGATATAATATATAGGTTATATCTTATAATTTCTACTGGTAATATGTTTACATAAACTGGTCTTCAAATGAAGCATTCAAGAAATTCGACCAAAATAATGTATAACTTTATCTAGCTTTTTCAATATTTGACAATGTTTTCTGATTGACAATTTTACTTTGGTGCAGTAAGAAGAGGGGTGCTAAAATTATATTTGATTGTGTTATAAGAGCTGAGGAGTTGTCCTCGTCATCTGACCACGGTTCAAAAATACGAGGCAGTGTTCCCGGGTGTTTCTTTCGAGATAGAACTCACCGACGCCAATAGCCCACTGTGCAGTTCAAGGGCGACTTTAATTCAATCAACCATCTCCATTGTAGAAATCCGAAGTTTTTAGAGGCCTCCGTGGCCGAGTGGATTAGGCGTCAGCTGGGAATCCAAGGGTCCCCGGTTCAAAAGCTTGCGATGGACTAGACTAAAGAATAGTAAAAAGTAGTGATACTGCTGTAACGTCACAAACAAATAGCCGAGTGGATTTTAAAGATTTAATAACAATAGAAATTCTTACAGCTAATGAGGCGTGATACAAAAACATAAAAACATAAAACACCGGCAGAGTTACAAAATCGACGTGCTCGCGTCTACATTTTAATTTCGTCTCTCCCTTTCCCCCGCACCTACGCTTCCGGAGAAGACAGGCGTTCTCTTCTCTGATTGGTTGTTCAGGTCGCGGCTGACGGTACAACACTCCTCCCCTCTTACCAGAACTTTTCAAATTTTTGAAAAGTTTTCTTGAGAAACGGATTTTCTCCAGTCATGTATTTGATCCGTCAGACGTCGTTGACATTGTTCATCACATACAGTTCTTCAGTTTACTGATACCTGAAATTTGCACTTAAAATCTAATAGCATTAGTACCTTAACTTTACCCTGAGGTTGTGACTTAAAATATTCAAAAACGTTTACAATTCAGTTAAATCTTACTTAAAGTTTTTAATTAAGAATCTTATTAACTTAGACACTTGTGTGGGAAAGCACATACAAAACAATTAAGCAGGTACTTTATGAATTAAACAAATTTATCAACATTAAATATTGATTTATATTACATCAAAAACACAAATCACAAACTTTCAAAGTTATTTCAAACGGTGTGATTATGACAATACATACAGTAAAATTAACAATCTTTTTTATCAAAATAAAATACACATTTATGAACAATTGAGGACACAAATACACTATTAAGAATTCACATTTTCTTTTTACAATGGAAAATTTCCTAAATACACAACAAGATGTTTCTCTTTTCCATCATTTGGTTGAGAGAGAACCACTCCCACACCTATACAAGTAGAGTCTTTCTGAACAATAAATTCCTGTTGAAAGTTAGGGGCACACAAAACAGGCTTGTTAGGTAATTTTAACTTTAATTCCAGAAAAGCCTTCTCATTTTGCGTACAAGAAATCCAATTTGGCTCACACAACATTCGCTCATCACCAAAACAAATTAGACCGAGATCATTTGAGAAACTTTTTGAATTTTGATTAATTAACTCTTCAAGTTGAATTAAAACCCGAAATTCAACAACAGTAGGATCGTTATCCAAATAAGGAATTTTTAAATCGTGAATTACAGAAACATTTTCTTTTTCACCAACCAAAAAAGTTACATTTTCTGGCTTTGTGTGATATCGGTCCAACATGTTCACGTGATACATCCGAGACCCGTGACTTTCCCGGGGAAATCCCCTACGTCTAAACCTATCTATTAATGCATATCCAGCAGAAATAGAACATGTGTCAGCTACAGGAATAGCTTCAGTATATTTTGTTGATATACACATTTGGGTTGTCCCATGACCTTCTTCATTAGAAAATGGTTTACTATCGTGAACTAAGTTTAGTTTCGAAAACCCCTCCTGACATATTGGGACCAAATTAAGGGAAGATTCCCTTTTAACAGCCATCTCAAAGAGATCCTTCAATTCCGAACAATCTGATTGTCCTTTCCTGAAATCAGCGCAATTAATATCAATAGAAGACGATTCAAAATCGTTATTTTCCACTTTAGGATTTTCAATTAAATCCACTTCCCCCTTTTTTACCTCCATTTCAAATACTGCCTGATTTTTTTCCATTTCCACCTTCCCCTTATTTTCTTCAATTAACACCGCAGTTCTATTTCCTAAAATATATCTACCTTCATCTAAATAATCTGCGCAAACAGCGGCTGTTGTTTTAATCGTACCAAATTCCCCGTTTAATTCTACGATTGCGAGAGGTAGAGATATTCTATTTCTATTTAAGGGTTGTTTCACCCACACAGTTTCTCCTGTGTAAGTATCCGGGCTAACGTATTTACGACACACTACATCTAAAGTAGATCCTGTGTCCCTTAGAAATGTTATTTCAATGTCATTTACGTAGCCACTACTCAAATACGAGGCTAAGAACTCGTTGCTGGTACCCTCTTTTATAAAACTGACATGTTCTGTCGAAGCAAATTCACTTTTTTGTTGGAGAACAGGGCAATTATACCTCAAATGATTCGGGCTGTTACATTCATAACACCTGGGTGCCTTTCTTTTATCGAAACCCTCATAATTTCTTTTATTTTTTTCTTCTTCGTTATGCGAAGATTTGGTAGTTTCGAAATCGGTTTCTTTTTTACTGATAACCTGACCTTTCTCTACTTTTTGATATTTATCGTTAGGTCTTTTTTTTGTTTTACGAACATCATCGTACGTATCCAAAAGGTCAGCTAAAACAGAAGATGTTTTAATATTTACCCAATCATCTATGAAGTGTTCTTTAACTTCTACCCCTACACGTTTTTTTACCTGATCGGCAATCATTAAGTCCTTTAAAGAAGCAAAATCCCTAATTTCCAACCCATCTAACCATTCCTCTAAATAGTTTCTGATTTCAAAAACGAAATCTCTCCATGTACCTTCTGACTTTTTTTGGTGCTGCACAAATTTTTGCCTAAAAGTTTCTGCACTCATTTTAAACCTTTTGAGGAGAAGCTTCTTAATGTGTTCATAATCATCGGCTTCTTCTTCGGGTTCGCGTGCAATTAACTGAACTATCTCTATGGGCAAAAGTCTTAACAACGAAGATACCCAATCAGAACATGGAATATTTGCACGTTTTGCCTGTCTCTCAAATATTACCAAATACAAACTAATGTCTGATTGATCAGGGTCAAATTTGGGAATTAATTTCTGTATGTCAGGTTGTGATCTGTTAGAAACACCTGACGAATCATTAGTTTGCGACGCCTCTCGATTAGACGCTTCTAATCTAAGTTTTTCTAAAACAAAAACCCTTTCCCTCTCCCTTTCTTCGCGCTCGGCATTTTGCAAACGAATGGTTTCTTCGCGCTCGGCATTTTGCAAACGAATGGTTTCTTCGCGCTCGGCATTTTGCAAACGAATGGTTTCTTCGCGCTCCTCATTTTTCAACCTATCTTGAACCAGAGATTCCAAGAGAGCCCTAGAAAATTCCTCGTCATAATTACTACTTTTCATTATAAGGTTTTTTAGATCGAGAATTTTAGAACCAGGTGCTACTGTCAGACCTAACTCCTCCGCAAGAGATTGCAGGTCTTGTTTTTTAAATTTAGCAAAATATGACATTTTGGCCCAAAACAAACAAAAAAGTAAATCAAAATTTTCCCACACAAGGAGTGCGCCAAAAATAATAAAGAACCAAAATTAGAACAAGTCACACCTCTGAGATAAAGCGAAGGCACTTACCCCTTTGTTGACACTGTTCAACCGCCATACATCAAGAACCACACCTCTCTCAGCTCCAAAAATCGTCACCCGAGACGACACTGCTGGATGAATGTTTCACCCTTTCCAATTTCAAAAAAGGCACGCGGGAAACTGGTGTCCGCTGTCCTCCTGAAAAACTTTCGGTTTCGATTCGGAATCCACTTTTGGCGATGCCGTTACCACTGGCTCGTCATGGCAAGACTCCACATCTGTATATTCCGGTCCTCCGGAACTTCCTATTAGCGATGTCCGCTAAAACAACTGCTCGGATGAGCTTCCTATACTCCGGTATCCTGGAACTTCCAAGCCGGCTGGCTTCCTTGTGCTGGCGCACAGTTCCACAGCAGGGACACCTCAGACTCCAGGCGAGTCTCCCAAGACTTGGACAAGTCTCACCTCCAGTATTACGTTGGAGAATTCTTTTTTGGTGCAGGGTGCACCCCTCTCTGCTGAGCGCTTTCGGTTTCGAAAACTGGCTGTCCCGCCTCCGCTCGCAGACCGTTGCTGACTCACGTCGAGTCCCGTTCGGCGCCCGCTTCTCTTCTTCCGAGAAAGCAACCCTTTCCGAACTAATCCGAGTTTCGGATCCTTAACACTAACTCTGCCGGTATATACCACAAGCTGGCACCAATTTTATATAAGCTGTAACGTCACAAACAAATAGCCGAGTGGATTTTAAAGATTTAATAACAATAGAAATTCTTACAGCTAATGAGGCGTGATACAAAAACATAAAAACATAAAACACCGGCAGAGTTACAAAATCGACGTGCTCGCGTCTACATTTTAATTTCGTCTCTCCCTTTCCCCCGCACCTACGCTTCCGGAGAAGACAGGCGTTCTCTTCTCTGATTGGTTGTTCAGGTCGCGGCTGACGGTACACTGCGATCGGAGGGTTGCCATCTTTGCTACAAAAATACTAGAAAAGTTGTCCAGAACATCCGCAAAAATTAACGGCGTGTATACGGGACTGGTGCACGATACATCTGATAGGGGTCCAAAGTCCCAACGTCTATTGAAGGCGTTGGATGCAGTTCAGGTATTTCCTCGTCATCTGACCATGGTTCTAAAATAACGATGTGCATGTATGAATGTGTGTGTGAATGTGTATGTGTTCCCGGGTCTTTCCTTCGAGATAGACCCCGAACCGTCGCTAATAGCCCACTGTGCAGCTCTAGTGCGACGTTATTTAACCAAACCAAACCAAACCCGATCGGGGTCCAAAGTCCCGACGTCTATAGAAGGCGTTGGGTGCCAGCTTAGGTGTTGTCCTCGTCATCTGACCATGGTTCAAAAATACGAGGCAGTGTTCCCGGGTGTTTCCTTCGAAATAGAATTCACCGACTCCAATAGCTCAATGTGCAGTTCAAGGGCGACTTTAATTCAATCAACCATTTACATTGTAGAAATCCTAAGTTTGTAATTATTTCCTAATATGGACTGCTCAGTTGGTAAGGCGTTCAGCTACTAATCAGAGGATTGGTGGTTCGAATCCGTGAAATGGACTTGACATAGAAAAGTAAAAAAGTAGTGATCTTGCGATCGGAGGGTTGCCAGCTTCGCTACAAAAATACTAGAAAGTCGTCCAGAATTTCCAACAAATTATACTGGCGTGTATACGGGACTGGTGCACGATAAATCTGATCGGGGTCCAAAGTCCCGACGTCTATTGAAGGCGTTGGGTGCCAGTTCAGGTGTTTCCTCGTCATCTGACCATGGTTCTAAAATAACGAGGTGCAGGTATGAATGAATGTGTATGTGTTCCCGGGTCTTTCCTTCGAGATAGACCCCGAACCGTCGCCAATAGCCCACTGTGCAGTTCTAGTGCGACGTTAATTAACCAAACCAAACCATTGTAGAAATCCTAAGTTTGTAATTATTTCCTAATATGGACATTAAAGAAGCCGGAAAATGATTAAACGAATTTAATGAATCATGAAGTCGCGTTTTAAGATATGGGGCCACCACATCCTGCCCATGAAAACAACAACGAGGCCGGCAGCTTAGCCGGGCGACCAGCGAAAGCGTTACTCATTGGATTTGATGTCGCCTATTTTCCGTATCATTGGTTCGGTTGCCTTCTTGTCTCTGCAGTTTTCTCGGAAGAACAGTGAGATGGCTCAACTGTTGAATTCAGTGAACTGTTGATTGTTTAACATTTGGAAAAAATGTTTCTGAGAACGGGTACTGACGCTTGACACGAGCCAGTTTCATTCGAGCGTGTATTGGAAAGGATACTTAGCAAAGTTCTACATAAAAAATTACATTGGCTGGTGGATGGTCACTCAGGGCTGCCCTTAAACGCCGCAGTGCTTACCTATAGTTTGGTTTGGTTTGATTAATTAACGTCGCACTAGAGCTGCACACTGAACTATTGGCGACGGTTCGGGGCCTATCTCGAAGAAAAGACCCGGGAACAATACCTCGTTTTTTGTAACAAGGATTAAATGACGAGGACAGCACCTGAACTGGCACCTGACACAACCTCAATAGGCCCCCGATCAGATTTATCATGCACCAGTCCCGTATACACGCCAATAATTTTTGTGGATATTCTGCACGACTTTTCTAGTATTTTGTAGCGAAGTTGGCAACCCTCCGATCACAAGATCACTACTGTTTACTTTTCCCTGTCTAGTCCGTCGCACAGGATCGAACCAGGAATCCTCTGATTCCCAGCTGACGCCTTTATCCACTGGGCCACGGAGGATCCGTGCTTACCTGTAAGTGGGGCCCATTTTAATCTTCCACACAAACTTATGAATAAGTTTAAATGAAATGTACGAACAGTAAAATATAAGCACAAGTTTTATTAGAAGTTTTGGATATGTGTGATTTAAATTTTACATCTGAATCAAATCAATGCATAAACCCGGATATTTAGTTGATTTGACAGATTATAATATTGTCTAGTTACAATGTATTAGACCATTATAGTTAGATGAATGGCATTTAATTGCCATGTAAGAAATCTTGTTCATCATAGTACTCGACTACTCGTATATGCGCGATCCTGATGGCTATTGAGGTTCCGTCAGGTGCCGTCTCAGGTGTTGTCCTCGTCATCTGACCATGGTTCAAAAATACGAAGCATCGTTCCCGGGTCTTTCCTTCGATATAGACCCCGAACCGTCACCAATAGCCGACTGTGCAGCTCTAGTGCGACGTTAATTAACTAAAACCAAACCACATCTAATATCCTGACGCCTATTGAGGCTCGCCATAGTTTAAAAGTACGAGGCAGTAGTGTTCCCGAGTCAATCCTTCGAAATAGGCCCCGAACCGTCGCCAATAACCCACTGTGCAGCACTAGTGTGACGTTTATTAATCAAACTAAACCAAAATATACAACACATATTCATTCTCTTCTCCATTCACTTTCTTGCTCCATTGAAAAAAATTCGAACTCGGTTTTAGAGTCCAATTCTTCGATAAAGAATCTGTGCTTGACCCCTAGGCAACGTTAAAATACGTCCACCACTTTTTTTGTCCTCTAGCTGTAAACAGGTTTCGTGGTGTTGCGAAATTCATAACTGGTGCTATCGTAATCTTTTTTCGACGCAACGAGGCTGCTTGTCCTCGAATGTATGCGGTATTCTGTAAGCGTCCCCTGATTACGCGGTATAAACCACTTCTTATCGTGAAACTGTCTGCGGAGTGTCAGAAGAGATTTTCCCGTCCTGTTTACGTTTACTTTAAGATGTTTTTGTTTCGACCACGTGTGTGTATAGATGTTTTAGGTGGTTTGGTTAAATAACGTCGCACTAGAGCTGCACATTGGGCTATTGGCGAAAGTTCGGGGCCTATCCAGATTGGTTTGGGTTGGTTAATTAACGTCGAACTAGATCTGCACATTAGGCTATTGGCGACGGTTCGGGGTCTATCTCGAAAGACCCGGAAAAGATGCCTCGTATTTTTGAACCATGGCCAGATGACGAGGACAACACCTGAGCTGGCACCCAACGCTTTCAATAGACGTTGGGACTTTGGACCCCGATCAGATGTATCGTGCACCAGTCCCGTATACACGCCGTTAATTTTTGTGGATGTTCTGGACGACATTCTAGTATTTTGGTAGCGAAGTTGACAACCCTCCGATCGCAATATCACTACTTTTTACTATTCTTTAGTCTGGTCCGCGCAAAGACTCGAACCGGGATCCCCTTGGATTCCCAGCTGACGCCCCAATCCACTCGTCCACGGAGGCCTCCCAGAAGGAAAGACCCAGGAAAAATGCTTTGTATTTTTGAACCATGGGTCAGATGACGAGTACAACACCTGAGCTGGCACCCGAATCTACCTCAATAGGAGATTGGACCCCGATCAGATTTATCGTGCACCAGTCCCGTATACACGCCAGTATAATTTGTTGGATATTTTTAGACGACTTCCTAGTATTTTAGTAGCGAAGCTCCCTCCGATCGCAAAATCACTACATTTTTACTTTTCTTTGTCAAGTCAATCAGTCGGATTCGAACTAGCAATCCTCTGATGACTAGCCGTACGCCTTTATCCACTGGGCAATTGGGGGCCCACTATGTTGGAGAAACTTATTATTAACTCTGCAGCGCTCGCACTTCTTAATGCAAGTTGAATCGAATTGATAGCAAGACGAATTGAAAAGATTCTTACTGGAATGACATCATTTATTATTAGGTACCGTCACTTATTACGCCTGAGAGGCTCGCAAGAACTGTCAAATGATCTATTCGGCCAGATGATTTCGCTCATAGGGAGGAAAGGGTCACTCAGAGTTTTGAGTGGCTGTTGTTTTATTTTCTTTAATGTTATTCGCGGGTAATGTACTCCTATGGAAAGTGCGAAAAAAAATGCTTTACCTCGAGTGAAAAGATTTATAAAAATTAAATAATAGCTTTCTGCAGTGCAATATGTAAATATATTTGTGTTACGATGATCACTTCTTATTATACTCTAGTCGAATGTGTGCTGCTCCCTGGCAGGGTTTAATGAAAAAACAAAAAGCGGTGTAATAAGTGGCGATCCCTAACAAGAACACGCTATCCCAGTCCTTATTTTTCTAATTTCGTCCCACCGCCAATTCGATTCGCCTTGGATTGTGTCTCTCAGCCACAGAGTGAAGCGTATTTCTCTACTAAGCCACCTTCGGCCGATCTGTGAAATTTTCAGTTCAGTTAAGTCGTAAAGTGAATTACTGAGCATGTGTAGAAATACGTCAGAATGACATAACCTGTGGAAAGCTACAGAATATTGTTAAATCGGGTTTGTCAATCGCGCAGATCAAGATATTCGACGTGGTTCTTATTATGATTTGGGTATTTATCAGAGAAATCAAAGATTTTGTTTCTCGGCCCGAACCGTTCGATCACACAGCTTGTTTTTTTTTCAGCTGTCAAGCAGTAAAACAACGACTTTTTTTTTTTGCATCTGTAAATACTTTTTCAGAATTTTCTTCGACTTATTTCTTTCGAACCTGAGAGGAATTAAAATAAACTCGGTGAATAAACCCATATGATTCCGAGGACTTTTACATAGATAAATATGACTTTCTTACATTTTAACGCGAAACGTCTTTAAGATCAGTTACATGGGATATGCATATTACGCTTTTAGGGTGACCCATTCCGACCCTATAACTCCGTAGAAAATAGCACGAGTGACATACATTTAGTGTCGTCCTATTGTGAACTATTCGCCAATGCTATTAAAATCTTAGTATAAAGCAAAGCACGCACGGGGCGTGTATGCTGTCCCGCGTCGTCAAAAGTAACATGTTTATCTTCCTTCTGTTAGCTAGGTTTCTCAATGGTAAAAAGATCATTTTGGATGCTCCAACTCACCACTTTTTAGGAAAAAGAAATCACAATGGGAAAATAACACGATACAAATTTTATACTATAAAGTTTATTTTGAAACTTTTATATTGAACTTATATTTCCCCAGAAAAGTCTAGCCAAATAGCAGCTTAAAGTGACAACCAAAGTGATAAGTGACAATCCGATTTTTACCATAGGGAATATTCTCGAAAATCAATGCTTTTCAGACTCTATAAAAAGGGACATTAGATTCACGTTGACACTATTCGTTTTTCTCTCTATTTTTTTCAGTTCGTAGCACATTTTCTAAGCAAGAATTGCATGTCTATTGGTATTGAGGATGCAGTGCACCCGAATTCTTCCAAACTTGAAATTGTTATAAGAGCACAGAATTCAACTTAAAAAAAATATATCATTTGAATACATTGTTCAAGCGAGCCTCCGGCATTCGGACAGTCGATTGGGAATTTCACATGATCATAAAACTGTTCAAAAACAGCAGCAGTCATTTGGGGCTTGTGTCATTCCCTCCGAGCAGTACTCTCAGCATCTTAATCCCCTTTCGGACAGTTATTTTAAGAATCTCGCATCATAATAATTTTTTTAACTGGTATTGAACCTAAACTAAACCCTGGAAATAATAAAACAGTTAACATATTTTGTAATTTTATTAATTATTATTTTACTTAGTACTAGGTGGCTCCGCCCTCGACTTGCTAACGTTCGTCAACCACCGGAACGCTATAAGAGCAAACCAACCAATTATCTTTGGTTTGCTTAGAAAATATATGTTTGTTTTTCTCACATTAATTCTATGACTTTCTTGCGTTTTTGTTAAATTTAGCCCTCTTGACAAAGTCTTTTTACTGTTGTTTAAATTTTGAGATATAGATGGCGCCACGATGATAACTTTTCATTGTTTTTTTAAGCGTAATAAACTAATTAATTGTTAATTTTTTTTATAATTTTGACACATCTAAAGTTCACTCCCTTTCAAATGAGACATGGCTATTAAAAATTGGTTATATAGTTTAGGAGGAGTGACTGTCACAAAAAATCGTCTCGGCTATTAAATATATAGATTTGAAACGTATTGCAAAGAAAGAACAGATATCGTTTGTGGCGGAATTCATCTATACCGGGCATTGCTGTACTGGCTCCGACATTACAGCTCTTTTTTTTAATAAATCACCCTAGCTCAAAAACAAAAGAATCGTTTGACGGCCATTCAACACCAGCGACAATCAAAAGAAAAATATTCTCCTTTGTGGTTCTTTACCTTTATGATCGTGTTCTACTTTTTTCACAGATGAGCGAATTTACAACAATCGTCTGAAATCTCCCCTTGTCACGCGCCTTGTCGTGATTTCAGTTCAAGAAACATAATTCCAAGATTTTTTTTCTTAGAGACACCTGTAACGAGAAGAATGCGCAACCTTGAATGTGGAATGTTGGAAAAATTAACATGAACGCACGCAAAAAAAATTCCTTCTAGAAAGGAATTATACACTCTGATAAGTCCCCATCGTGATTGAAGTTTTAAAATACGACAACCCATGAAAGATGACATTCATGAGTTGATTAACTCTAATTCGTCAAGTTAAAAACTGGGATTTCCTTATTTTGTCAGGAATATATTCTTTATTATTCAGGGAGTCCGCCTAAAGGTTTCCAAAAATAATGGCTTAAACTAAACCACACACGATTAGTCATAAAATTCAGTTGGATTCAAGAGGGCAACTCATCAAGTTCCTTTGACGTTCATTATGAGCCCCATTAGTGGCTATTCGGCAATGGTATTTTACCTACTGTCATCAAGTAACATGAAAAAAAGTCAGCATAAAACCTTCATCAAAATTGTGAAATTGAAGGTTTTATGAAGGATATTTTAAACAAAAAAAAATGCAATATTGTAAAACTTTTAATTTCCTGTATAAAACCTTTTTATAATGTCAGCATTTACAATCAATAATTTCAATGCTTCAAATTGAAAGTTTTTTTAAAAAGTTCTTTTACAGGTTTTAGTAAAGCCCGAGCGATAATTATTGCTTCCACCTTGTATTTCTGTGGTTGTCCCCTTTGTTTAACTGGCTTTCGAAATTGACAAATCCGTATTTCATTGGTAATTTTAGTCGTGCACATAAGAAAATTCATTTAACAAAATTATTAATTAATGAAAATTAAAAAATAATTATTAAAATTAATTATTGAAAACGAGATAATTAAAGAATTTTACGAAAAAAATTCTAATTAGAAAATTAATTATGCATATTGTTGACTTAATTAAATAATTAATTATACATGTTAATGACTTAATTAAATAATTAATGACCTAATACTCATGTAGAAAAAATTATTTACATTTATTTCGGGGGCGAGTCCGTATTACCTCCATATGTACTCGATACTTCCCCCCCCCCTTCCCCTTGTGTGCAGCCCCCCCCCCCTCCCCCCCCCAAAAAAAAAAGTTTTTTCTGAATCCGCCTATGCCCTCCCCGTTGACCCTTACCTAGCTGTAGGCTGACGTTCTCACACCTTAAAATTATTCCTGAATCCCATGTTTAAATTGAAACGAAAAACATCAATCGATATATTTTCAAATCGATATACTTTCACCTATGCGTCATTACATACCTACCTTAAGGCCATTACTCCCCATTACTATTTTTTTCTCAAGTTGAAACTGAGTTTATCTGATAAATTCCACGGACGCTTAACAGTTTCTTCGAAGCGTTATGGTCTCGATTTTACCATCGACACTTTTCAATTTCAGCTTATCGATGGACGTCATCGCTTGCAAATGCGATCGATATGAACTGAACAACCACGTGGGTTAAAATCGAGTTTCTTATTTAATGATATTTATTAGAATGGCTGAAAAAATTCAGGACCCCCTTATACCCGAAATTATTCGTAACTGGATCGTAATAACAGTTTTTGACAGGCCGAAAACCGAAAATTTATTGAAATTAACCACAATCAAAATTTTTTTTTATTATTTCCGAATAAACTTGAAATAAATTCGCTCTTACATTTCAAACTATATATTTTTTTCCTTTTTCAAGACACAATTTCTTTAAAACTTTTTTAGGCAATCATAATCTGTTAAAATTGCTTACATTTACTTTGTTAGAATTTATATAAACAAATTTAAATTCTGTGTTTGCATCCCTAATTTTGTCTAATTAACATTTTTTATTTACGATTTAACACTACCTTTTTTATTATTTGCGTGTAAAACTGTTCCGAACTTTGTAGGGATTTTCGTTATTTTTATACAATTACTAACTGAAGTGCCCGGCGTTGCCCGGAAAAAACTGCTGTCTTGAAACGAAACTGTAGATTAACAGTAAGAGTCATACTATCACTGATCAATATATATTTTTAATAGAACTAAATATCGTAAGTTTTCAGTTTCTTACAGCTTATAAAAGGAGAGTAAAACACAATGTCTCAAAAATTATATAAGGGACCCGCTGTGTCGTAGCGGTTAGAGTCACCACCTCAATCGGAGAGTTGCGGGTTCGAATATCGTCTTTGAGAGTAAAGCAATATCGTGATCGGAGGTTTCCCAGTTTTGGTTCTCGTCGTCCTCAAACTTTATCCGCAGTGAATACGCTTAATCTACAGTAATCTAAACGACCTCACGCCTACAGGCCTCCGTAGCCGAGCGGTCAAAGGCGTCAGCTGGGAATATGAAGATTCCTGGTTCGATCCTAGGCGATGGACTTGACAAAGAAAAGTAAAAAAAAAAGTAGTGAACTTGTGATCGGAGGATTGCCAGCTTCCCTACGAAATACTAGAAAAGTCGTCCAGAACATCCGCAAAAATTAACGGCGTGTATACGGGACTGGTGCACGATACATCTGATCGGGGTCCAAAGTCCCGACGTCTATTGAAGGCTTTGGGTGCCAGTTCAGGTGTTTCCTCGTCATCTGACCATGGTTCTAAGATAACGAGGTGCATGTATGAATGTGTGTGTGCATGTGTAAGTGTTCCCGGGTTTTTCCTTCGAGATAGACCCCGAACCGTCCCCAATAGCCCAGTTTTCAGCTCTAGTGCGACGTTAATAAACCAAACCAACCCGTATACACGCCAGTATAATTTGTTGGATGGTTTGAACCACTTTCTAGTATTTTTGTAACGAAGCTGCAAACTCTCCGACCCTCCACTTTTTTACTTTGCTTGGTCATTTCCATCGCACGGGTTCGAACTAGCAATCTTCTGATTACTAGCTAAACGCCTTCCAAACTCATTCAATTTAAAGAACATGGAACAAAAGACTGGGTCGTACAGGTATTTTGGTGACAGAGGGAGTCGACTCTCGACCGCGAAGGGTTAAATTACCCAATTTCGAAAATAAGAGAAACCCTGTAGCAAAGAAGAAAAAAACTACCTTTCCACCTGCGCAAGAACACAAGAGCGGTGGTGGTATGTTAGGAATGTTTGCCTGATCACACACTTAAGAAAGAGAGAGAAAAAAAAAATGAAAGGTAAAAGCGGTTTTGCAGAAACTTTCTTTACACGCGTCTAGGGAGACGTTACCGTGATCAGCGTGATCGTGACTGACGTTTCAAGATCAAGCCCGTAGGTTAGCGCTTGCGTGACAGTCAGGGCTACCAAGTCGAAAATCACAAAAATCGCCAAATTGGCAGAGGGAAAAAAAATCGCAATATTTTGAGAGAGTTCCAAGTTAGTGTGAGAGTTCCAAGTTAATGAATAAATGTGTTGGACATATAAACGTCCTTGGTGCAGCGGTCATCGGCAGTGGCAAGCGGTCGCTTGGGGCGCCGGACTTAGGAGGGCGCCAAATTTGAGTGTAAAACTGGTTAACAGTAGGTTACCAGCAGGCACGTAGGTAAGGGGGTGATTCAAGGGGTTCAAACCACTCCCATTGAAAGTCAAGAAAAAAAAAGTCAAGAAAAATCGAATTACTGTAAAAATCATAAAAATATTTTAAAGACTAGAAAAAATTGAGTTTCTAGTATAATACTTCTTGTTGAGTTGCATGAGGAAAAACCTGGTATTTTCCGGCGGTCCTATCCCGGAAAATAGTTTTCAAAAGGCTTCTGCAAAAACATGTTTTGAGGTTATTTCAAAATAAGCGTAACATATGACGTCATCATGTTTCATTGTATAACTTTTGAATTTCGGCGACGAAGGGAAAAGATTTTAAAACAAGATCCATATATTATTTTAAACAAGGAATATAAAAAAATTTCTGTTGTATAAATTTATTTCATAATTAGGGAGTGATATTTATTAATTTTAAAAATAGTTAATAACTGATATTGGTAATGATTTCATGAAAAATAAATGTAGCGGTTTCGATACTTATATGCCAACGTATTCCTGTTTACTTGAATAAAACTTAATAAGTTATAAAAAAATGGGGGGGGGGGGGGGGGGAGAAGTTAATCAGTCACTGAACCACCCCCCTGAAAAATCTATACCTACGTGCCTGGTTACCAGATAAACTTTATTCTCTATAATTCATTATTTCAAAAATATTTGTACATTTCATAAAGGTTGTATGATTTCTACCTTATGTTCTAACCTACGAAAAATCAACTATAGTCGGTAATCTACAAATTTATTATTTAAGGAATTTGGCAAGTTTAACTCTTTTTTTTTGGTACTTTTTTCTTCTTTCTAATTACGTTATATTAATTTTCAAGAATAAAAAAAAATTATGATCTATCCTATATTCTAATTCTACAGCCGGTAAGTCAGTACCTATTAGTATCCTGCTAATCATCGGTATGCTCTATCCTGCCCATTGTCCGGCATGTACCGTCTCCTCAATACCATACATGGAAGACAATGTTGAACGCATGATATGCGACGCAGATCAAGAACACTATTTTAACCAGCTAGTTTAAAGTATTCCAAATTAAATACATATGACGAGGTTGCTGGATTTCTTACAAAATGGTACTTTATGAAAAATCCTTAAACCGTCGCTGGTCATAGGCAGAAACTTGCGCACCTTGATGGTGATGGTGGTGGAACCGTTGATATTTCAAATCCCCATAACTCCAGAGAGAACCAGTCTATGAGGATAAATGACATACCATCGAGTATAGAAAAGTGAGCCGCGTCGTACAGTTCCACCACTCTTCCCTCTGAGCTTTGTACCGTGTGTGGAGGGTGTGAGGGGAAACGGGCATACGCTGGTCTGTTTAACCGCTGTAACTTCAGTTTTAATTTATAGGTCATGGCGGGTGCTTGCTTAAATTTAAGACAACGATGATTTCTACAAATCCATTTGAATAGTTGGTAGTTTAAACCGTTTTTCTACAAATTACGTGGAGTGGAAAAGGACGATTTGTCGAAAATTTCGCTATGAGGCCAAAACGTCACACTAAAGTTCAATTGAGGAATATAAAAAGTAAACAGATGGAGAGCGCAGTTCAAAGCGAACAAAATGGTTCTAACAAGTCTAAAACTTTGAGAAATGCGGAGATATCTAGAGTTTACCGTAGACGCATGAAGGAGCAGGCCGAGCAGACGCGCGTACAACGCATTCACTTACCAAACCTTAAAAAAATCAATATAAGAATCGTCAAGATTCGTCGTCGACAATGGTCATAAGAAAATCAATTTGTGGGCGATATTTGGCCAAGGTTGGTAGCACCGTCGACATTTGTGGGGGTTCCCTGTATCAAAATTGATGGGCTGCAAATAAATAAATAAACGAGTGAACGGGAATTAGTATCTTGGAAGAAATGGAAAGTATGCGGGGATGTGGTTTCAAGGATGCAACCGGCATATGAATTAGCTGGAGGGGGCAGGTGACTCTGCTTTGAAAAATGTGATATTTTTTATTAATGTTCTTTCAGGCTAAAAAGTATTGCGGACTTTGTATGCATGTCATATACATCCCAGTAGTTTTCCTTTGTATTAAGCTAAATGGGAATTAGCTGTTCGATAATTGAGTAAAGTGGGCATTTGTTTTAAATGTAAATATAATAGAATTCTGGGAAACACCTTTTCTACATATGACGTTTGTCCCAAAACCAGAAAAGCATTAATTTCTTCAAAAGAATAGAATCTCTGATTTCTAACTGTAACTACTGGAAGGCTCAAACCTTGTTTCCTCTATGGGCGCGTTGAAGCAAATTGAAAGCAGCCATGCTGTGCCCCAATATTTTTTTTAAGTGATTTAGTGGTGTTTTTTATTACCATAGCATTGTAGAAATATTAAATGTATATAAATATTATATTTTCTTCGTATAGAATTAATTTTTATATTGACAAATAAATAGTTTTTGCTCTTGCTTTTTTATCTACTTTGACTTGCAAACGACTTTTTATTTTAATAAAAGATTGATTTAAAATAGGTTTAAAAAGGAAATAGAAAAAAACTCTGCCAAAAGCAATACACGTCGGCTTATTTTAACATGAAAAATATACGAAATATTGCGGAAGCAAAGAAAGTGGAGCACATCATGTCTGCCTCTACATCAGCTTCAAGTCAACAAAATGTCTTGCCCTATCCAGAAGTTACAGTTAGAGATCAGTGAATAGAATTTATCGTTAAAATTTTATATAACAACTATCCTCAACCATAAAGAGTTTTCTATTTTCAGTTCACACTTTCCTTATTTTATTAGAGCGGTTTGATCAAATGAAACGGGCCGCTATCGCCTGGTGAGAAGAGTTTCCGTGTTCGTAATAGGAGAATTGCGAGTTCGATACTCCTTGCGAAAACCAGCGAGGTCATAATCAAAGGGTTGTGAGTTCTATCGTCATCGTTCATCAAACATTTCCCGTGTGTAAGGGGCTGATGCACACTAAATCTGTGGTGGACCAAATGTCCTCAAATTGATCGGATGTAGAAATTTGGTGATTGGGGTGTAAGTTCAGTTGTTGTCGATGTCACCTGACCATGGTCCTACATTAAAATGCACTGTTTTCGTTTCTTTCACATTTCGAACCGTCCCCAATGGTGGCCGAATGTTAGCCATAGTGAGAAGTTAAACCATAAAAAACATCTTAATGATTGAGATATTATACATTTAATTTAAATAAAATCGAAATGCACTTAATTATATAAATGCTTTCTCTTTATTTTTCTTGAAACAGGCTGATGACTAGTGGTGGAGATTATTATATATATTATATATTATATATATATATATAACAATTTCTCTTCCCTCCCAGTTCCCCTCCCCGATCACCCCCCCCCCCCCCCTAATGTGGACAATATTTAATACGCTGATTACACAGTATAGAAATATTAAACTCTTAGAAATAATTAGGTTTTCTTTATATAACCTACACTTTTTTTAAAAAAGAAATTGTTTTGCTCATGGGTTATTGTAATGAAAGCGAAATACAAAACACTTTTCTTGTCAGCCAAGTGGATTTTAATGGAGATTAAAAAAAAAAATCTTAGTTTAACGCACATCAGATTTTAAGAAACATTGTATTTTTAAGCTACATCAATACACGAGTAATTCTCAAAGCTAACTTATGCCACTGGATAGATCCGGAGTACAAAAGAAGCACTTTTCTACGTGGTTTGAACATGAATCTCGAAACCTCACCACGGACTTTAATACATGCAACCGCGACTTTGGAGGGTTATTTGGGCATTTGTTATGAATTCCATAACACGACCAAAACCTGTTTCTAACAAAACGTCTGTGATGATAATCGACTGGAGAATATTGGCTGCAAAGTTAAATGCAGATCACGAATAATGCTTTAGGTGCCTTGAAATTTTGGAATCCGCGAAATAATAATCTATTGTGCACATTTCCATTGCTTTTCAGGGGTAGCAAGAGATTAACTTGGTTTTTTTAGAAATACATTCTTCCTTTTCAGTCGTGTGTTGTTTTCTCAAAAGTTACTCAGCTCATTTGAGTCGGTATTATGTATAATAAAATAAAAAGGGTTTGCCTGTTGCAAGTAAAATATTTGGTTTCTTTGCACGTAGGAGCAAGAAACTATATACTAGGTATTAATTAACGTCAATATATACCTCTAAGATACGGAATCTTAAAATTCAATTTGGTTTCTTTTGGTTTAACGGTTTTAGAAGCATTTTGTTTAATTGTCCATTTAAAACGAGATCATCAACAGTGTTATAAAGTGCTGCCAATAACTTTAAAACGTTCTAATGTTTTTTTTTTTTTTTTTTTTTTGTTTTTTTTTAAAGATTTGGTGAATTTTTCGAATTTTATGAAATAATATCCTGTTAAATTATGAAAGTCACTTAGAAGTTGAATTTTATTCTGAAAAAAAAAATGGCTTTATTTAGATGTAAGCTCATTGAGAATATTGCAAGTTCGTACGAGACAAATTTGAACAAATGTTGAACACACTTTTTCCTTAAGAAATTCCTTAATTAGTACCTTAATAAAGAAGTGTTTTTCAACTTATAAAAGGATTTATTTGTTGGACTATGATCGACATAAGTTAACGTAAAAGAAAATTCTAAAAAGGAAATATAGGATATCTTTCTATACTTAAGAACTTTTAAGTAAGTGAAAACTTTTCAGGTTTTTTAAATATTGGTCTCTTTCGCTCTCTGCGTGAATTGTAAGAAAATCTCATGAACGTCTCATAACAGAAAAAACAATTATAATCGTTTTTAACCAATATTATTGTTTCTTATACACTAAATTGTACTTTCAGTTACTCGAAATGTATTGTAGAGGAATAGAAGCATTGGTTTAGGGTCAAAAATCTAAAGTTAGTAATATCACTGTAGAAATGTCTTTGAAAAATGGAATAAAATCTGTTAAAGAATGATTGATAAGATTCATCGTACTTTGCTATTGCTATTTGCACCATAATTAGATTAATAAAATCAATAATTATATAAAATAAGTTTAATTCGATAGATCGATAAATATTAAAGAATACACTTATTGTGTTAAATGTATGAAAGTAAATAAAATATGCACCAATGGTTGCTTGTGCTTCTCTCAAGATTCCATCCTGGATCGGCCTCTGAGAAGTCCGCTACTTGAATATTAGGAATCACTTTCAAACCTAGAATTGAATAAGTGTTTTTAATTCAAATCAGACCATTAATAAATATTTGCTATTTATGTAATTGGAACCATGTTTAAAACTAAATGTTGAATGTATTTAGCGATCTACGGAAGGTAATACACTTATATTAGCAAGAAAAACTTGTTTAAACTTTAGTTTGAACAGTATCACAAGTTTCAGTGCTTATTCTAATGGCAGTCGTTTTTTAATTGGGCAGTCGCACCTTTCAAATGGACAGTCTTAGTAATGAAATGGGCAACCCTAAAGTTTCACACCTTTATTTATAAAGTGCAAAACAACGCAATTGGGGGACTTTCTATTAGGTTTGGTTTGGTTTAATTAACGTTGCACTAGAGCTGCACAGTGGGCTATCGCCAATACCCCACTGTGCAGCTCTAGTGCGACGTTAATTAAACGAAACCAACGCATTATAAAAATTATAATATTAAATAAAATTAAACTGTGTCTGACGATTTCCTTTTCAGATGCTGCTTTTAAATTTGCTATTGCTATTAGGCAGTCGTGCACGTTAAGCATACGCCCTGACAAGTTTATTGTCTGTTCCACGACCATTTTGTTTATTTAAGAATCTTATTTTGCTTAGCCTTCTTCAAAAGTATATCCTCTGCACAAAGCGGACTACTTTCCCATTTCCGAGTCTTCCATCTACTCGCGTTTGGTGCATTGACATTGGTGACCTCTCCATCATCTTGGAGAGGTTGGGCAGCCATCCTTCTTTCGAAAAACGTAATTGCAGTACGACGCCGTTGCCAAATCCCCAGGAGAAATTCGTCCTCTTAAATCAAAATGGATGTGTGGAATCTTTCTCTTTTATAGAGATAAAGAACACACTGGAGATTTAAAGAAAGAATATCGATCGCTTTTGTGAATGTTTCGTTTTTTTTCAAAGAAGTTTTCTGCTTGTTTCGAACTATGTGAATGACATTTATCTTGCTTTGTGAGAGATTTGTTCGAACAGTACTTCTTTGTTTTGGAATATAGACAAATGAAAACCATTCTTTTTTTGGACGTTTTTAATCTATTTTAGGAAAAATGGGAGACATGTCTGCATCTGATAATTTTTTAAGTGATTTAAACACGTCAGTTAATATAGGGACCATGATAATCTGGTGGACACAGCATCAGCCTCAGAATTGGGGTGAGTCAAGCTCAATTTCCGATAAGGCCAACAAAACACTCACCGTATCAAAAGGATTGTGCACATTAAATCTGTTGTGAAACTAATATGACCTTACGTTTGTCGTGATGCGTAAGCCAGCTCAGAAGTTGTCTTTGGCAGCTGACAAAGGTTCAAAATTACGAAGCAATGTACCCAAGTATTTCGTTCTAAATGAGACCCGAACTGTCATCGACCATTGGGTGATCCTGTAGTAGAGTACTCGACTTATAGTTAAATGGTTGTGGATTAGAATTTTGACTTTAAGGGTGAAACGAGCTTCAAAATCGGAGGGTTGCTAGCTTCGTTTCTATCGTCTCTAAGAATCATCCTTCGTGCATACGAAACTGGTGCACATTAAATCTGTCATGGACCAAAAAGCCTTAAGCCTTCTACAGAGCTACGTGTGGTGTCATCTTAGATGTCCTCGTCATCTGATCATGATTCAAAACTACGAGGCAATGTTTCTGGATGTTTTTAAGAGATAGATTCCGTATCGTCAGTAACAGCACATTGTGTTGCTCTTGTGCGACGTTAATTCAAACAACCAAACTGCCACATATAGCCCATTATAACTCTAATGCACATTGCACATTAATATAACCAATCAGCTAAACCAGTTAAAAATACTAATTTTTTTTAATAAAATAACTATACAAATCCCTTATTTCCTAAAAAAATTCAAGGATAATATTTAAACTAAAAACTGAATGGTAGGATATTTCAACAAAAAATATTTATACCCTTTTATTAATTTTCAAGAAATTTCTTTAGAATTTCCAATATATGTGTTTGAACCCAATTCATTACATTAAAAAAATCGAATAAAAATAAACATAGAGGAGATAAGTTTACAACAGAAATAAAAAAAAATATCCATGGAAAAAAAGTACAAAAAAAAATTAGGTCACGCAGACAATCATCTGTAGTATAATTGAATCGAACGGTTAACGTAAGTGAAGCAGTAGTCCATTATACGAGCTAAATGCGATTGATAAAAAGAAGCGTTCTGAAAAGAAATTTTTTATCGTTATAATCCTACACAAAAGACCCTAATAAAATATTAAGGTATTTTTTATAGGTCCTTCTTTTACGCTCTTAAAGAGGAAGTCTTCAATTTTTTTTTTTTAATGTTCATTTCTCTACTCTCATGTGAGAAAAAGTTTTCTGTCTTTTCAAAACAAAATATTTGAGAATTTGTATGTGAAACGTAATTTTTTAAAAAAAAAAATCGTTACTTAGTTTATGTTAGCAAAAAACAGAACACTTAATACAAAATGATAATAAATGTATATAAAATATTTCGTAGAGCTGAAAATAAGATGTTTATGCAAAATGTATTAGATTTAAGTAAAGATTACAGTTCTATCTTATTGTTAGGAATATCCGAAAAAGATCCATTTCTCGAGTAATTTTTTTAATTTATAATTTAAATAAATGCTCTCTGTAATTTTTCTATTTTTTTTTTTTTTTTGTAAATACTAATAACTTCAGATTTCAGTTTATTTAAATTTCAATTTGAACTATTTTGTTTAATAAACTTCATTTTTTTCTGTTTCTTTTAATATCCTCCAAAGTATGCGTAAAATCACATTTCCCAAAAGAAAGTAATAAAAAAAATGTTTTTTTAATAAAAAGAACTTTTGAAATCCTGGCTTTCTTTCATTTAATATAAATTCATTCGTATTTTATAAACCTTGTTTTTCATGTTGAACAAAATATTGACTGGTATCCGCCATATTGGATTTATGTTAAATTATATCGATTCCCGGTAAGTCTTGGTTGTAATTGTTGTTATTTATTGAAAGTGATTTATGAAGGCAGCCTATGTAGGCAAGCTACTGCTCTTTTTATTCATTTTTACTCATTGTACTCATTTTTGAGTACATGTCAATCACAACGACCGTTCAATCATTACAACCTACTTTCGATTCCCAATTTTTCAGAAAAAGTCATACCATTTAGGTGACATCTGGTATACAAAGAAACTTGCATGTATAAACAAATGGGACTACAAACGAAAAAAACAATCAAACAAACGAAATACAAATGAGCACCCAAACATACAAACGGACAAACAATCGAACGAACAGGCAAATAAGCGAGCAAAATTAAAACGAAACAACACACAAATGTACATATTGTTTTCACATATTATGTATTTATAGAGGAATTAAGAAAAATTGTACATTGTATAAGATTAAACTGAGAATTAAAATTCCTGTCTATCTTCCTTATCCTTTGTTTGGGCATTCCAGCTGTAACACATGGACTGTAGTAAAAACCGATTTACGTATTTGAACCCAATTGATATTCATATATTTTATATCCCAGGTGTAAAATCTCATAACGATCCTTGATTTAAATAGCAATCAAAAAGGAGCAAATGCATATTATGCACAGTTAAAATAATATAACGATTAAAAATCTATTAAATTAAAAGTAAATTATTTACATTTACAAATTTTGATTTTGTATCAAAGCCTGAGACGACAATTTTTTGGAAAAGTGTTAACTTTTTTTAAACAATAAAATTTGTTATACGGTCGCTTTCACTGACCTAAGCACAAACTGGACCACGTATGACGTGGATTTTGAATAATGGTTAACTGTAAAATTGAAACCCGTCATTAGAAATCACTGATCTCTAACTGTAACTTCTGGATTGGGCAAGACATTTTGTTGACTGTGGAAGCCAATTGAAGGGGTAACAACTTAACCCCGCTTCCATACTAATTTTTTCGTATATTTTTCATGTTAAAATAAGCCAACATGTATTGCTTTTGGTTAAGTTTTTTTTTTTTTTTAATTTTAGTTTGAAACCCATTTTCAATGCAATTTGCTATTAAAATAGAAACAAGTCATTTGCATGTCAAAGTCAAAGTGGTTCAAAAGCAAGAGCAAAAACTATTTGTTTAGCAATATAAAAATTAATTCTATAAGAAGGAAATATAATATTTATAAACATTTAATATTTTTACAATGCTATGGTATTAAAAAACACCAATAAATCAGTTTTTAAGAAATGTTGGGGCACAGTATGGCTGCTTCCACATTGGCTTCAACGCGCACATAGAGGAAACAACTTTTGAGCTTTCCAGAAGTTACAGTTAGAGTTCAGTGTTATAGGATATTAAATGTTATGATGTGTTGTCATTTTCGCGTCAAAAAAAAAAATTAAAATTGAACAGAACTTTCCAAAATATTATAAATAATAGTTATATCGATGAAAATCTGATTTTGTGTTACAAAAGGTTAAACCCAACCAATAAATACATTAATGGTATAAAAGCTTCTGGGGTAACTAAATGACGCCGTTCAAATTGTATATCAAATTACGCGAAGTCCAGATTGTGTATAGGTCCATAATATATAGATATATAGTGTATAGATACATAAGTATTCTTTTTTAGTATTTTATTAAGTACTCTATTATGCTCACTCGTCTACATATCTTATAAGCACAATTTATATCACCTGAAAAAATTTCATTGATATTTTCTGATAAAAAAATATCAAATGTATATTAATGTATTAAAATAGTTACTTTTTTAAAAAAATTTACTATATTTAAAAATTTACTATATTTAAATTGTTACTATATTTAAAAATTTATAATATTTAAATTGTTACTATATTTATATATTATAAATTATTAAATTATTTTTATACTACATTATTACTTTACATTTATTACTACATTTAATTATTTAATATATTTAAATATTTACTATATTTAAGTATTTAATGTAATTAATACATTTAAATATTTAATATATTTAAGTACTTAAATATCTACATATGTAATACATTTACATATTTCATATATTTACATATTCAATCTATTTACGTATTCAATATATTTACATATTCAATATATTTACATATTCAATATATTTACATATTCAATATATTTACATATTTTCTATATTTAAATATTTAGTATATTTAAGTATTTAATACATTTAAGTATTTAATATATTTAAATACTTAAATATTTAAATATGTAATATATTTATATATTCAAAATATTTTAATTTTAAACAATAATATTTTACATATTTAAATATTTAATTTTGTCTAAATTTACATATTTAAATATTTAATTTTTTCTAAATTTACATATTTAAATATTTAATTTTTTTCTAAATTTACATATTTAACATATTTAATTTTTTTTAATACATTTACATATTTAATATGCTCACATATTTAATATATTCATTTATTTAATATAGTTACTATATTTAAATATTTACTATATTTAAATATTTAATGTATTAAAATATTTAATATATTAAAATATTTAATATATTAAAATATTTTATATATTAAAATATTTAATATATTAAAATATTTAAAACATTTAAATATGTAATATGTTAAAATATTTACAATATTTATATATTAAAATATTTAATATATAAAATTTACTATACTTAAATATTTAATATATTATAATATTTACTATATTTAAATATTTAATATATTATAATATTTACTATATTTAAATATTTAATATATTATAATATTTATTATATTTAAATATTTAATATATTATAATATTTACTATACTTAAATATTTAATATATTATAATATTTACTATATTTAAATATTTAATATATTATAATATTTACTATATTTAAATATTTAATATATTATAATATTTATTATATTTAAATATTTAATATATTATAATATTTACTATATTTAAATATTTAATATATTATAATATTTACTATATTTAAATATTTAGTATATTATAATATTTACTATATTTAAATATTTAATATATTATAATATTTACTATATTTAAATATTTAATATATTAAAGTATTTAGTCAACTGCTTGTTTATTTTAAAAATTAGTGAACGGTTGTTTTAAAATGAGGAAATAAAAATTTATAGTAAGAAAAGTAGTACTTTTTTTATTCACTCATGAATTTTAATTCATTGAAAATATTAATTAAAACTGTCTTTAACTTTAATTTATGGAATTAACCACATTTTTGTAATTAAAATTTTCTCCTTAATCATGGCATTATGAATAAAATAAACAATAACGTGTTCTCAATTAGAAAAAAACCAAATTTCTCAAAGAAATGTAAATATGTTTTAACGTAATATCCACTCCATAATTCGTACATTTCACTCATTCCAAAGTTTAAACTAGTAACATCAATGACCTTTCATGAAAAGTTTAATTGAAAATTCTCCATCAATTAGTAATTTATTTAAATAAACGTATGAATATAAACAACGTAACACACATTCTACAACTTGCATTTTTCGCTTCGTAAATTTAAACTTTGAATTATGAAACTTGGTGAAGGCGGGTTGAGCTAGTTTTATCCAAGGCTACAGGAAGTTGATTTATAATGTCGCATAATTAATTACAGGAATGAAAATGGATGGTGTACAATTTGGGTCATCCCCTTCGTTCTTTTTGTCTAAAGTGAAATAAATCAAAATGGAATAGGTTAAAAGTTTATAAGTTGAAGAAACTCAACATAGGTGTACATACACACTATAAAAAACGAAAATCGGCCAAAAATTCCAAAATATTTATTTGGTTCTATAGTATTTCCCTATTCAGTATCTTTCAGATGATACCAAAATTGAATAAATATTCCAAAAACTTTTTTATTTACAAAAAGTTATTCTATGGCCCGGCTTGCAATGGCAATATGTTTTGTAAACTTTACACTCAATTTCTGAAGAACTGTATTTTTAACATATGTCCCTTCATTCGAAACGTGATAACTCAAGTTTGATTTAACATTTTGAGAAAATTATTTTTTCTGTCAAATTTGTATTAGATGTAAGATGTTATGACCCTCCATCATAACGATTCGTTCAAAATCCAATTTTTAATAGTATTTTAAAGTTGAAAATTTGAATAAAAAAGTGGTTTTTTAGGGACTGTCGAGGTAAAAAATTATTTAAAAAAACACTTTAAATGCAATAAACTGTTTGGAGGGTCATAACATTAAGAAAGATACTGCGAGTAATTTCCAACAAAAATTATGCTTCTAGACTAATTACAACTTGCGTAATCACGTTTGAAAAAACATGCTAATTAACATATAAAATGATAATTAGCTAATTAGTATTTTATTTTATTCAGGTTTTTTTTATAATGATTCATCACTATTTTTAAGGTGTTTTCCTACATGAAAAAAATAGATTTTTAAATTCATAATTAAAAAAAAAATGTTCAAGTGTACACGTACACCAAAAATTGGCCAGAAATTGTTGGCGATGGTCCTAATTTGGCTGTATCACATTTATCTGCATTGGCATTATAATTTTTTTTTATATTTAAACTCGGTTCATACACAAAATCGTACTGCAATAAGTACTTCAAATGAACTTGATTTTTATACAACTATATAAACAAGTCATATAATATATTAAAAGAAGTCATTTATAGATATTTAAATGTTAAGTAGTTATTGCTTGTTGATAATTGTTATTAACAATATTATGAATTATTAATAATTGCTAATTATTATCAATGATTGTTTAAAATTATCAATGATTGTTTAAAATTATCAATGAATGTTATTAAGTATCAAGGATTGTTATTAATATCCATCATTGTTATTTGTTCATTATTATTAACTTTCTCATTATTATTAACTTTCAAGATATTAACTATTGTTATTGATGTAATTGCTACTAATATAAATAATTGTTATTAATATAAATAATTGCTGTTAATGATCAATATATTTAATTAATTATCGTTAATTGTTATTATATATCAATCGTTGTTATTAATGAGCAATTATTGTTAATATCAATCATTCTTACGAATTATCATTTTTTTTAATAATCATTATTTTAATCATACATAATCGTTTTAATTATGAACAATTCATATTAATTACGAATAATTGTTATTAGTTATCAAAAATTGTTATTAATCATTAATAATTGTTTTTAATATTTAATATTGTCATTAATAATTAAATGAAGGTTAACACACATGCTGTGCAAAAGGACGTACCTAGTGGTTGGTTCTGGGTTTCTAGAATCAAATTCCACCTCTAAAATGAAATTTAATCAAACATATTTTGGAGCATTTTAGCACCTACTTAAAAAATAACACAATTTAGTGGTTTGTAAAGGTCAATATTTATAAAACTTCAATTTGTCTTTTTGTAATTTTATATAAGGTTAAGCAATTTAGATTTTTTTTTCATTTAAAAAATTCATTTTATAGTAAATCTGTTTGTGGACCCTCACCAAATTAAATACTTTCATGGTAGTATATTACGCAGCGTTGCATTTACAGTGCAAAAGAAAACTAAAATGTCATATTTTTTTTAAAAAACAAGTATCCTACTTGTATTTTTTTTTTTTAATTTTGGCCGCCTACAGGTGACAAACTGAAATATTCACTAATAGTAACGATTACAGTTTTTGAGTGCAATCAGATCGCAATCACCCTTCGCTCTCCCATTTCAATATAAAAAAGATTTTCTATACTTAAAATAGCACCGACTTTAAAACGATTTAAGACATAGCAAACGATCGACACATCCATTACAGTGAGAAACAATGGATTACGCAAAAAAAAATTATTACTTTTATCCCATACATAATCATCGATAAGTACGCTAATTCACAATCGTAATCGAGTCTACGTCGACTCGATATCAAGGTTAAACCTGAAATGTACGTTGAAAAAAAATTATGTGCTTCGCCTGAGGCAAGGCCAGCGAAACCGTCGACTTCTTCCGTTCTTATGCGAAAAATTTCATCACACAGAAAACAGGTTATTTTGTTTTATAACTTTTATTACTATTACTTAAGCTTGCCTGCACATAATTCGACGGAACATTCTAATTGGGGGGTTTCTTCTTTCAAGCATAACATCCGGGGGAAGGCTCTTGCCAAAGTTTTGATGGGGATCAAAAATTTTGTTCTTAATTTGTATTTCTAACCTTTATTCTAAAGCTGAATTTGCAGAATAATTGTATTAAATGAACTATTAAGTTTTAAATACACTAAAAATAAAAGGCGCGGGGCGCTCAACGGTTATGTAATTCTAAATCAGTTTACGTCTACAGTCCCTGCTTTTAATTTTAGACAACTTTACCCTTTGCACACCAAGAACACTTTGCAATTTGTGTTCTTTCTATGGAACAGTTATTCCTCTTTACGTTCTTTTCCACAGATTTTTTTTATACTCATAAAAGGAAAAAAATCCTAATCTGTTTTGTATTTGCAAGAAAACAAGTTGAAAAAAAGATTGATCATCTAAACACAAGATTATGCTTTTCTCGTTTATTTTAAAGAACAGGGAAACAAAAGAACTGGTCGTTATGTTGGCGCCTGAGAGGCGACATCGGAGTGCAAAGGGTTAAAACATTATAGTACACTTAATATAATAAAAGTTTTGTTTTTGAAAAAAGTTTATTTATTTATTATTTTTTCAGTTGGTTGAGATAACGTCGCACAAAACTGCGCAAGGCTATTGGCGTCGGTTCAGAATCTATCCCGAAAGAAAGACCCGAGAATAAAGGCATCCTGCCATATAAACCAGAAGACAACACCTGAGCTGACCACCCTACGCAATCTTAACCCTTTGCTCTCCAAGAACACTTTGCGATTTGTGTTCTTTCTATGGAACAGTTATTCCTCTTTACGTTCTTTTTCACATGTTTTTTTTATACTCTTAAAGGGAAAAAAATCCTAATCTGTTTTGTATTTGCAAGAGAACAAGTTGAAAAAAAGATTGATGTTCTAAACACAAGATCATGCTGTTCTCGTTTATTTTAAAGAACAGAGAAACAAAAGAACGGGTCGTTATGTTGGCGCCTGAGAGGCGACATCGGAGTGCAAAGGGTTAAAACATTATAGTACACTTAATATAATAAAAGTTTTGTTTTTGAAAAAAGTTTATTTATTTATTATTTTTTCAGTTGGTTGATTGAGATAACGTCGCACAAAACTGTGCAAGACTATTGGCGTCAGTTCGGGATCTATCCCGAAAGAAAGACCCGAGAATAAAGGCATCCTGCCACATAAACCAGAAGTCAACACCTGAGCTGGCACCCTAAGCAATCTTAACCCTTCGCACTCCAAGAAAACTTTGCAATTTGTGTTCTTTCTATGGAACAGTTATTCCTCTTTACGTTCTTTTCCACAGACTTTTTTTAGACTCATAAAGGGAAAAAATCCTAATCTGTTTTGTATTTGAAAGAGAACAAGTTGAAAAAAAGATTGATGTTCTAAACACAAGATCATGCTGTTCTCGTTTATTTTAAAGAACAGGGAAACAAAAGAACGGGTCGTTATGTTGGCGCCTGAGAGGCGACATCGGAGTGCAAAGGGTTAATAAGAGCGTGGTAGTTTGGACCACTTTCGGAATTAGCGTGCAGCAGTTCCCTCTGAACGATAGACTATTTTTGGCGTGAGAAGGGGGAGAATCTTCTTTATTAATAAAATTAAGTACAAATATTTGCTAACAAATAAAAGCATGTATTTAATTGTCCAATAAAATTAAATAAAAACAATAATATGTTCCCCAAATTTAATTCAAATTCTTAGGCCGTGATCACCTTATTGGCAAGGACCCAAAAGTCCAACCGTTGATTTAAAACTCACCGTAAGATGGTGTGAGTTAAATCTGTCGTGGAGCAAATGTTCTCACTTTGGTCGCTGTGTGAAAAATTAGAGTGTGATGTGTCACCTGAGACGATGTCCTCGTTAATTGACCGTGGTTTAAAATTACGAGGCAGTGTTTCAAAACGAAATTAAGATAAATGCACAATGATTTTATTTTTAAAACTTAACGTTAATTTCTTCTGATTCGAATTTAATTTGAATTAATTTTAATTATTAACCCAGTTTCAGTTACATCAAGCTTAAATAATATACTTACATAGCTATCAATAGTAACATAGTCACTTTTATTTTTCATTAGAAGCGATTATAGATGAAAGAATATATATTTATTAAATTCTTTTAGAAAATAACCATAGTTCTTTTTCCAAATCCAACAACAATAAAAATCAATTGTAATATATTACAACAAGTTTTTCCTGTTGCCAATAAGAATAGAAAAGATTTTTTTCAAAGAAGCGATTATTAAAAAAAAAAAAAAAAAGAATAGAAAGTGGAACACGGCAAAGTTAACGAACGATTGATTGCAAAACGATACAGCAAACTAGATTAGAGTTTTGGCTTGTGAAAAGAACGAAAAGAAATAATTCGATTTAGAAAACAATAAAGTCGTTCTGAAATCTGGCTCTGAAACAATGAGGAGAAATATTATTAGACTTTTGCTTCTTTTTGATCGTCTGCAATCGAACTACGCGTGACGGGTAGATGTTCACCGAAATACTTCCAGATAATAAACGAATTGTTAGGAATCACATAAATCTTCTTAACAAACACAATAACTTTACTTCTTTATTGTACAAAGCATATCGTTATAAAAATCAAGAAAGTCAAGAAATGTTTCAAAACTGTAACGATTTTATATATAAATTTAACTTCTATCAATTTGAAGTTATTAGTAGAATGCGTAATTTTATTTTCTTTATTCCCATATTTTAACCCTTTGCACTCCAAGAACTCTCTGAGTTTTCCGTTCTTTCTACGGAACAGTTATTCAACCCTATGTTCTTTTCCCTAGAATTTATTATGCTCTTAGAAAAAAGAAACCTAATCTGTTTCGGATCTGCAAAAAAACGAATTGGAAAAAATATCGATGTTTTTTAAACACAAGATCATGCTGTTCTTGTTTATTTTAAAGAACAGGGAACCAAAAGAAGTCGTTATATTGTCGCCTGAGCGGCGCCAACGGAGTGCAAAGGGTTAAAAGCAGTGGAGTATATGGCATTGCCGTTAATTTTGTATAATCAACAAAGAATGTTTTTTGTGATTATAAAAATTTGCTAAACACGAAAACTAAGATGCTTAAATTCACATCTTAATTCTCATGTCATACAGTGTTTATTCATTGACACAAAAGTACGGCTTGATGTCGAGGTTAAATGGAACTAGCATGCCGTGCAATAATTATCGCATAACCCTTCCCCCCCCCCCCCCAAACACACACCCATTAGGGTGAAAGATATTCGCGAATCTTTTATAGACAAAAAAAAATTAACGGTCTGCTCATAGATAGCAGCAGTATCATCGACCTGTTTTTAAAAAAAACGTTAAAAGGAATTATTTTAAACACATTTAAAAACAAAACACTTGATATAGTTATGAAATGAAAGTACGATTCATCAATTGTTCGTGAAATTCTCTTTCTTTTGACATCTCATGTGTGCAGATTCGTTGCATCTAAGGAGCATTAAAAGGGATCTTTACTACAGAAATAACATATAATATAGGATAAAAAATCGCTTTTACATTATTAAATAAAACTACCTGGTTCACAAATACCAAACAATATATTTCTTATTAATATTAAACGTGTTTTTTTTTGTCTATCCTACTAGTGACATCACGTTCATTAGTGTTAAAATTAATTAGCACTATACTTTAAAATAGAGAAATTTCATTTATATATTATGTATTAGTTAAATAAATTTAAAGCAATGAGTTTAGATTTGACAAGTTTGGCTAAAACACTAACATTTCGACGGGGTAGGTACACTGAACTCTAACTGTAACTGCTGGAAGGCTCAAACCTTGTTTCCTCTATGGACGCGTTGAAGCCAATTGAAAGCGGCCATGCTGTGCCCCAACGTATTTTTAAAGGGATTTAGTGGTGTTTTTTATTACCATAGCATTGTGGAAATATTAAATGTAATTAAATATTATATTTTCTTCTTATAGAATTAATTTTTATATTACCAAACATATAGTTTTTGCTCTTGCTTTTTAACTACTTCTACTTTGACTTGCAAATGACTTCCTATTTTAATTGCAGATTGCATTTAAAATGGGTTTAAAAATAAAATAAAAAAAGCTTAGTCAAAAGCAATATATATCGGCGTATTTCAACATGAAAAATATATGAAATATTGCGGTATCAAGAAAAGTGGGGCACATGATGGCGGCCTCCATATCGACTTCAAGTCAACAAAATGTCTTGCCCGATCCAGAAGTTACAGTTAGAGATCAGTGGGTAGTTACTTTACAATACGTTGCTAGAAGGAAAAGCATGTGTAAAATGTACATACATGCCATATTTCTGTAAGGCATATAAATTTTAGATATGATATATGGAAAAAATAACAAGACAGTTTTAATTGAAATGTGTCAACTGAGACATTTTAGTTTGTAACTGTTTTTACAAAACTAAAAATATTATTTAATTTCAATTTATTGAAAATAATTTGCTTTTTTATGTTATTCGAAAACTCAATAAATGGTATAGCACACAAAATCATTGAATTTTATAATTTCTGTTAACTTTAGTAGCTAAATGAAGGTTCTAGTGGTTAGTGATAACAATTCTAGTAATTGTTAGTTTAATGTTTGGTTTAAATTAAATGTATGCTTACTCTTATGGGATTAAATTCGATTTAAGAATGATGATTTTATTTTTAATTGAAATTTAGAAAATAAAAACACTGATTTAAGAAAAAACATTTATATTTTTATACATCGCACAACTTGTTTTAAAGTTGTGTTTAAGATGCTTTGACCACAGGGCACATTTATACGGTATAAAAAATAGACGAAACCTTATTTGGTATAATGGAAGGCTACGAGGTCATCGCCAGCTTTAAAAATAGTATATAATAGGTTGACCTATATAAATTTTACTTGTTGCGTTACCTAAAAATCTACAAAAGTTTTACTTGATCTTTTCAAAGGAAACAGATACATTTTGTTCCCTATAGATCATTAAAAGTCGTTCATTTATTACGTCACGCACCCTTGGGGAGGAGGATAATTCTGTGATTGTGCGACGTACCAAAACTTCTTAAAAAAAAATTGCTGAATTTTTTCTACCGGTGAACATAAAACTAAACATAAAATCGATAATAATATATCTCTTTATGTTTAGAAAGAGGGAATATTAGGTTTCAGAAGACGGGATAACACTAACGTTTCGTGGGGCGCCATATCAGGTGTTATCCTCGTCATCTGACCATGGTGACGAGCCCCAGTTGCTCAGTGGATAAGGCGTTCAGCTACTAATCAGAGGATTGGTGGTTCGATTCCGTACGATAGACTTGACAAAGAAAAGTAAAAAAGTAGTGATCTTGCGATCGGAGGGTTGCCAGCTTCGCTACAAAAATACTAGAAAGTCGTCCAGAACATCCAACAAATTATACTGGCGTGTATACGGGACTGGTGCACGATAAATCTGATCAGGGTCCAATGTCCTGACGCCTATTGAGGTTGCGTCGGGTGCCAGCTCAGGTGTTGTCCTCGTCATATGACCATGGTTCAAAAATACGAGGCATCGTTCCCGGGTCTTTCCTTCGAGATAGGCCCCGAACCGTTGCCAATTGCCCACTGTGCAGCTCTAGTGCGACGTTAATTAAACAAAACAAACCAATCCAGACCATGGTGACAAATTACGAGGCAATGTTCTCGGATATTTAGAGATAAATCCCGAAACGTTGCCAACAGTCGCCTCTAGTGCTAGTACGATGTCAATTTAACGAACTAACCAGCACTATGAATTATGGCAGATATTTACTTTTGCTCATTTCGCGATACGCAAATAAATGCACCTGAGAAGCTTCATGAATCAAAACAACGTTTGAACAAATCATTAAGAAGAGAAATAAAAAAAAAGTTCGCGGGATAAATAATTGGCGTCTAAACCAACTTCCTTTAGCTAAGTGGTCGCAACACCGCACCTGTTATCCTTCGGCTCACAAAGAGGCAAGTTCATTTTCATTGCATATTCACTTTCGACACCGGACGTCCCAATTTTTTTTATAACAACGCCGCGGCTAAACGCCCAAAAAAAATGTAACAATCTCGTCCAACCTCTTGCCGGAATAATACTTTCCATTGTTCATATTGAGCAAGATTAAATACGCGGTTGATATGGGTTAAAGAGGAATGTTCTGTTCGAGAACACGTGCGCAGACGATAAATTCCGCTGTTAGATTCCATGTCAATAAACGTAGAACATATATTTAAAAAAAAGTATTCTAAGTAACATTTAAAAAAAATATTCTAAGTAACATTAAAAAAAAATATTCTAAGTAACATTCTATCTGAACGTTGTAAAAGACGTGTTGTTTAATGCCGCTTTAAATCAGGTTGCTATAATTTGTAATCGGAATAACATTTATTTCGTATTTTTTAAATGTTTTATAGAATCGACTAGGAATTTAATATAAAATGCATACTTAACCGACATGTTTTCTTTTGTTAATTATTCAAGTTATTTTATGTGTGTTTCTTTTCTTTTATTTCCATACTTAAGGAAAAAAAATTCAGATTTACAAAGCGAAGGGAATCCAAATTAGTTTCGTTCAATTTCCATTCCAAAATAACTTTTATTTAAAAATAATGGTTTATTAAGGAATTACTACTTACTTGGAACCACAAAACAAGCTAAAGGTGCAACGAAAACGAAAAACTCGTATTAGGAAATATCAACAACAATGGAGTTATGCACGACCTGGTGTCGAGGTTAAAAATTGTATGATGAACAATCCATCATGCACTGGGGGAAAACAAACACTGCTCAACGAAATAGCAAACGATATCCGAAGTATGTTAAATTCGAGATATCTGCTTTTATTTATCTGATCGATGACGTCAAATGCGTAGTGTACATAGTCATAAATAATCTAATAAAAAAATCTTTAAAATGATATAAAACGACTCAAAGAAAAAAAAGTAAATTTTATTATTTTGTTCTTATTAAAAAAATCTTTAAAAAATTAATTTGTCATAAAATTTATATTAAAATATTCTTTTTGACGATTGTTTTCAGACATGTTTTTTGGCGATACCAGTTTTTCCTATTTTTTTTTTAAGTTGATTTTATTTTCTCTGATTGGTTTTTAAATGGACGGTCGACTTCGCTCCCTCTAATTTCCGATGTTTCCGCCAATGTCATGCTCGTTAACAACCAGACGAATCTTTTTCGCCTTTCTCTCTCCAAAGTATCGACTTCCGGTGTATTAAATGAAAGAGAATCGAAATTCTATTATATTTCCCCCAATTATAACTTTTCTAATTTAGCATAGAAAATATCACAATCGGAGAAAATGAAGAAAAAAAGTCTGGTAAATTGAGATTTCCAGATAATTGAATATAATACAGAATTGTCATAAATTGTTGGCAATTGTCATTGTTTGGTTATTTAACTACACTTAATAAACCATTCTTTTTTACTGTACTTTAACTACTTTATTTGTTACTAATAAAGCTGAGCGACTTGTTTAAAATAGAAGCGAAATAAATGGGGAAATTTTTTTTATTAAACCAATACACCTAAATGTGATACAGCCATACGATGACCATCGATCAACAATTTTTGACCACCTTGTTTAATCGAATGTTTATTCCATTTTATTCTATAAGTGGAACATTATTAACTAATAAAAAAGAATTTTCAAATGGGGAGAAAAAGAAAAAATGAGTCGAATTAATAAAAAAAAATCTGTATATTTAAATGCAGTATAATCGGAAATTTCTGCTTTTGTATTATTAGATAAACACTTTTCCTGTTAAAAAAAAAAATCAAAATATGAGAAAATGATCAAAATATCGAATTCTTTGATAAAAATTGTGATATCTGAGTGACGCAGGATAGCCACATTTTTTTAAAAACATATTTCATGGCAAATTGTGAGATTTTCAATCCAATGAAAATTTTTATATTAAAAAGAATAATTAAAATACAAAAACTACACCCAAATATCCATAAAAATACATACATATCGAATTGTTTAACTCATCTTTTGACACTGCGTTTACACTGGAACTTGGATAAAAAAAAAGATATGTTGTAGATTTGGCATACCAAATTTTAAAATGGATTTGCATAATTGAAGAAGAACAAATTCAAACCATAACTTTGAGTTAATCTATAAATACATTAACCGAAACGAGGTGGACCATTTCATTTATCTTCAATTCTACTTAGTAGACATAATAGATCTGAATTCAAATAAATTTCCTCCAGTTATTTTAGCCACATACCATTGTAAGATGTATAATTTATAATAATAATAAAAAAGAAAAACACATCAAAGTAAGCAAACGATAAAAAAAATGGAATGTCTTCTCTTCGGCGACTTAGAATACCGGTTCTCGTGCATTGTGCAATGTTATCCATTTGAAAGACCTCAGTAACCACAAGTTGGGAAGAAAAAAAAAGAATTAAATGCTACTTAAGCGAAGGAAGCTGAAAGCATAGGCCTCTCAGATTATTTTTTATTATTATTTCAAGCGAACTGAAGTGAAGTTGAGTGACTGAGTCGTACGAGTGTCTTTAAGAATGAAAGTCATTTCACAATGGGATAGTAGCATTTGGTGAAACATGTTTCGAACTTGGATGCATGTACTCGGTTCGTGGAGAATAGAATTTCTCGACAATTTTATTTGTGTGTGTTGCCTATTGTTTTTGAGGATTTGATGACTGTTGTCTGTGTTTCCGTTTTATGTTTCAAAGATCTTTATAGAAATAAGTAAAAATTTACATATTCACATGCTATTTATGATAAAAGATTATGATTCTTGTCTTAAAATTTTGATGTTCGAAATTTTATCGAATATTATCAAGATGAATTCAATGACAAATATCTTTCCTTTCAGTTTAAAATTTTCGAAATGGCTCAAGCAAATTTTTATCAAAGAATTCTGGTCGAGATTCAGCAGCCGCAGCGAACCGAAGGTCAAAAGTGAACGCTTCGTGACGACGAAATTTAAGCGATTCACTTATATTGTCCCAATTCCAAATTTACAAATTAATCGATTAAATTTCGTCGCCAAGCAGCGTTCGAAACAGTTGCTGAATGACAGATTAAAATGTTCCCTTTCGAAAATATGCTTTTCATATAAATAACCTGCCTTTTAAATATTTAATAAATTTTAATGTAGCACATATTAATACTTTGATGTAACAAATGTTAATACTTTGATATAACGTATATTTATATTTTGATGTAACAAATATTAATACCTTGATGTTAAAAATACTAATACTTTAATGTAACAAATGTTAATACTTTGATATAACGTATATTTATATTTTGATGTAACAAATATTAGTTTGTTCCAAATAAGGAATGTACGAGAGTAAAAATAGGAAAACAAAATTCCAAATCCCATTAATTTGAGAGGAGGCCACGTGGCCTCGATGTACCGTCGTCGGCTAGCAACCAGAGGGTAGCGAGTTCGAATGTTCTATCAAAGAAATTTTAAATTTAATAAATATAACTTTAAAATGCAATAAAAAGAGTAAAACCATATTTAACATGCTCTTGAATCTCCATTGTATATTTCGGAGGCGGTTCCAATCCCTGTTGTCCTCCCCGTGCCTACGCCACTGGTAATATCCAACTTTCCAACCTTACTCACATAGCATAGAGATCGAATGATGGAATCGACACTCTCAGCAACTAGCATAGAGATCGAATGATGGAATCGACACTCTCAGCAACTAGCATAGAGATCGAATGCTGGAATCGACACTCTCAGCAACTAGCATAGAAATCGAATGATGGAATCGACACTCTCAGCAACTAGCAACTAGCATAGAGATCGAATGATGGAATCGACACTCTCAGCAACTAGCAACTAGCATAGAGATCGAATGATGGAATCGACACTCTCAGCAACTAGCATAGAGATCGAATGATGGAATCGACACTCTCAGCAACTAGCATAGAGATCGAATGATGGAATCGACACTCTCAGCAACTAGCATAGAGATCGAATGATGGAATCGACACTTTCATCAACTAGCATAGAAATCGAATGATGGAATCGACACTCTCAGCAACTAGCATGGAGATCGAATGTCTATTCCATCAATCGATCTTTATGCTAGTTGCTGAGAAATGAGGAGGAGAAGAGTAAGGCAATAAACAAGTTCTTGCACGGATGAAATATAAAGTTGAGATTAATTAGATAAAGTTTGCATTTTTTTTTGGAGGGGCGGAGGGATGATGTGCACTTCAAAACTTATATTTATTTCATCACTCCTAACTAAAAGCCCCTCGGATTTGTTTATACAGGGCCTCGCGACGGCTGAGGGCGGACCTGTTACCAACAATAGCAAAATATTTATCAATGGGTTGTCGTTGTCCCCCCTGAGGTATATTGTATCCGCTCCAGCTGTAAATTGACCACCTCTCAAACGATCTTACCCAATTAACAAAACAAAATCCCCACCGACAAAAACTCTCGACCAAACGATTCCCTTTTCACACAAAGAGGAAGTGAAGAAGAAAACGGTAAAGTCCGTGCATTATATCTTCCAGAAAAATGGAGTTCCAGAACGGAAAGACTTTTCCACCCCCGGCCCTTCCGGACGGACAGACTTTTGTTCCCTCCAACCATGATCGGCCAAGCGATAACCGAATCAACTAACCTCAACCCCCCCCTCTATCGTTCTTACGGGGGGTGCCACAAGTGGTAATAATAAAAAGTCACTGCAGCAGGAAACCATGTTTTGAGATGGGTTTGGATACAACAGAAGGCAGGATAATGATAGACTGCGGGATCGTGTAATGACGAATAGCAGGTCCAGTCTTGGGTAACTTTGTGGTTCAGAATCATAGGATGGTACTTTATTTTATTATATAAAGTGGGGGGTGAATTAGAGGTATGATGTAGCAGCCTAACTTAGAATTAGAAGAAATGGGTGTTTTTTTATATCTGCGAAATTTGTCCTCTGACGCTGGATTGATGTTTTTTTTAATGTAATATAAGAGTAGTTGCATTGCCTGAATCTGCTGAAGGGGCCCTTGAACAGTCAAATATGGGTAAAAGAAATACAGAGATTATATGGTGTCCCGTTAGGAATGCATACACTGCGTAGTGAGAGAGAAAATCATTTCACGGAGTGCATAAAAAAAATTATCAGTGGAGTTTTCGAGAATAATGGGATTTAAAGAGTTTGACTTGCCGAATGGATAAAAAGTGTGCACAAAGGTTGCGAATGATAATTAAAACAAATAAAACGTTAACGATTACATTAATTACGAAAAGAAAAATATACATAAGATAGATGCCTAAGATAGGCAGTGACTGATTTACTAATAGTTCCGGGCGTAGCCAGAGAGTTGTAATATTAAATAGAGAGCGCCTTCAAGACCAGACTCTCGTAAGGCCGCGGTGTCAACATTGAAAAGAAAAACCCACATCACGTGGTTATAGCGCTGCCACATTTGGCGTTCAGACATCTGCAGGAGTTTCAAATTTGGCGCACTTTCTTCTTTTTTGGTGATAAGGAGTTCTGCCCGTATTCAACTTTTTAACATATATGTACGTATTTACTTATTTCTAAACAATATGCGCTAAATATTTCCTCTTCATTAACGAAACGAAAATATTTTATTTGTGTTCAATACTCGAAGAAGCGAAACTCTTTATATTTCTCAGGTTTTATTGTTCATATTTTCTTATTGAAGTATACAAAATAACAATTGAAAGAACTTCGCTTATGGTAATTTTTTTTACATAAAAACGTAATGCAAATATTTCAAAACTACAAAGTAAGAAAAATCTCCTTAATATATCTGTTAAACTCCCTTAAATTGTGCCACACGTTAAAAAAAAAACTATATTTAAATACAAAATTAAACACAAAACCATATTACAATACTTCGATTTCGTTTAGTTCTTAAAGTCGCTAAGGCCTGCCAAGCAATATTGGCGCATGAATGAATTGGCATTTCCACCTATCACGTGGTTTCAATGATGGACACACGGAAATCAGCATTTTTATTCCTCTATTTGTATCATTATTCTATGGGCGTAGCCACTTCCTTCCTCCCCCCCCCCCCATCCTCTGCTTTATCGATACCAATATTTACTTAATTGTACATAAATTGTATAGAAGTTACCTATACTTCGACAAATCTCTTATTATAATTATTACAATTTTTTTAAAGCAATTTTTAAAAAACGTTATATAATTGCATTGTTCTTTTATATGTAATACACTTAATATGCAATGCTTTTCTTAGAGACTGTTTTTACGAGAGGGGCCTTATCAATGACTGTGCCTATAATACTGAAGTTTCTAAATCAGACCCTAAATATAGGTGCATATTTTGAAAGTCTTATTTATTTAAATAAACATTTTTAAGAAAAAGAAATCCATGGTAATGAAAATTAGGAGCATAGCCGCACACGAAAATGTAGTGGTTATTTCTCATTAAAATATAAAACATAATATTCAAGGTTTCATGAGTTTAAAAATATATGCTAGTTTATTTTGTAATTTATTATAAAGGCTGATTAAGATCTGCCTGTATTATTATTATACCGTAATGGCTATAGCCTTTGCGCCTGGACTCTCCCTTGCAAATCCATCACTGATTTCATTGCTACTTTTGTTATTCTATACCTGGCCTGCTAAACTAGAAAGACATTGGAGCTTTAGTATTCCCTGGTTTCAGGGAATCTTTAGCTTGTAGTTTAGGGAATCTTTAGTTTGTAGTTAGCTGTGATAAAGCAAAAACATGTTTGAAGAAATACCGGTTTATTAAGTCAGTATCAGTAAGTCAGTTAAGCCTAATGTATTTTTTTTCCTAAAGAATAAATAATAATAAAAATTGTAAATAAAAGTCGCGCTGGTGCATGATCGATTTATTACTAGGAAAGTAATACAAGCAGCTCTTGCAAATTATGGTCAAATAGGAAACGAGTCATTTGAGTTTTTCTTAGAGAAAATTCTTTACACTTTTTTGGAGTCCCAGTTGCTCAGTGGATAAGGCGTTCAGCTACTAATCAGAGGATTGGTGGTTCGAATCCGTGCGATGGACTTGACAAAGAAAAGTAAAAAAGTAGTGATCTTGCGATCGGAAGGTTGCCAGCTTCGCTACAAAAATACTAGAAAGTCGTCCAGAAGATCCAACAAATTATACTGGCTTGTATACGGGACTGGTGCACGATAAATCTGATCGGGGTCCAATGTCCTGACGCCTATTGAGGTTGCGTCGGGTGCCAGCTCAGGTGTTGTCCTCGTCATCTGACCACGGTTCAAAAATACGAGGCATCGTTCCCGGATCTTTCCTTCGAGATAGGCCCCGAACCGTCGACAATAGCCCACTGTGCAGCTCTAGTGCGACGTTATTTAAACAAACCAACCAACCAAACCAACCTTTACATTTTTACTAAAAACGTTAGATAGGGCTGTGTCCAGAGCTCTTTGTTCCATGGAATCGCATGTCTGGGTTAGCTCAAATATCCAGAGTTTACTGTAAGGGGCCGTTCATGTAGTTCGTCACCTGTAGGGGGAGGAAGGGACTATATTACGTGACTGAGCTCAAGACGGATTGTGACGTACCAAATTTTTACTAGAAAAAAATCCTGAAAATGTGTTTGAAACGATGATGCTTGATAAGTTATATTGTATCGAATTCTGAGTCTTCCTGATGAACACTCTCAGAAATAAGACCATCATTTTTAAGCATTCTGCGATCGTCAAGGCTAATTTCGTCCATTTTGGCAATAATTTTGTCGTGTCAAAAACGACAAAAAGAATTTCCTCAGTTTGGCGATATATCTAATCTGTTTCGTTACAAATGACGAAATTTTCTTAAAAAATGACCATGTATTTTTAACAGTAAAAGTATTTTAGAAGTACAAAAGTCGATAAATGTTTACTCAGCTCATGCAACTTTCATATATGCTATGCAACGTAAAAGTAAATGTATGATATTACAGAAATATATGATCTATTCATCTACAATCCTACAACTCTACATGCCTTTATGTTGAGTGTAGTGTTAAATTTAAGGTATAACTCAATTAAATTAAGGAAAAAATACTTTTGAATATCAATATTGATATACTATTGATTGCAAATTATTATATTTAAGTACGCGGCGTTACGACGTACTGCAGTGGCGGCCCGTGGTCGAAAATTTTAGTGCAGCCGAAATCATTGTGTACCTATTTTTAACAGTGATCTGAGCAAAATATTTGGTAAAATATTATAAACATTAAAAAAAACTTTAGCGCTTTAAAAATTTTTTAAAAAGAAGTTTAAAATTTGAGGAAAAAAATACTATCAATTATTCAATTTCT